>OZ029913.1:54990475-55112975 GCA_964023275.1 Norana najaformis | reverse complement strand
ATTATTTGTGACGTGGAGCGACTACAGTTATCGTTTAGAAGTGCATGCTTACGAAAAGCGGCTGATTGGAACAACCACATGAGTGCAGTAGCTTGGAGGTTTTTGATGATATGATGATGACGAGTATGATAATAAAAGCAATGATAATATCTCTCTCTCTGTCTCTCGGTCTCCATCTCCCTTCGTTCTGTGTAGCTGTCTATTTCCCTCTTAGTCTTTCTTAGTCTCTCAGCGGTTGACTTATTGATCTTTGAGAGATATTTTAGCGCCAAGTTTAATGGATCTAACGATAAACTGGATGATTACGGCGGTTGCTATGACGACGGCGATACTTAGAAGAGGAGAGTGAGAGAAGGATGGCAATATCGGTGGCATGACAACAGCAGTTAATGCACCGAATGAGCTGCTTTGGAATGCAAAGCCACACATTGCATAATCGCATCACCGCACACACACACGCACAGACACACACACAGATTCTGAAGACGTGATCTTACTTGATCATATTTCAACTTCATTACTTTACCTTACCGACATGAAGACATACCTTACCTTATCTATTACCTACCTACTTACTGACTTTAAAGTAATCGTAATCGTAAACGTAACTGTGTTTGTAAACTCAGTACTTTCTCAGTGTCCTTGCAAGACAGGTATCCAGACTCGTTGGTGCTTTGTGCAAGAAAAAATCGGAAAAGCAAAGATTGGATGAAGCTGAGCTCCAGTTTGAATTTATGAAAACGAATAACCGATAGAAAAACTACGACAGTTAGTTTTGTTAGTTTGTCACCCAGCCACTTAATTCAAGACCTTTTGGTACTTCGCAAAAGCCCTGCCTACGCTAGCAGTTGTATACTGCATAGAAAGTGTAGCCATAATCTGTCTAGTAAATCTCACGAAGTGTCTAATAATTTGATCTAATGAATACAAAAAGCCACAGTAATGTTTGACTACTGACTGCATTGAAACTGACTTCTTTGTCGATGTCTACAATAGCGACACACCCTGAATGACAGAAGTCGATTGCGCCATAGAAGTTATCAGGTGTTACAATACTGGCCTGGTTAGCTACATTGGTTAAAGCGTACGTCAAGGCACTTATGTACGCGAGGATGCAGGTTCGCGTCCCGGTCGTAGCTTATTTCAGAGATTTGAATCTCGGGCTAGCACGGTCCGTACACGGGGACCTTAAATGGCGTGGCGCCCATTCAAAGGGGCAGCGGTGGTGAAGGATTTCACTCGATTATTTCATTGAAAAATGAGGTCGCTATAGAAAAACGTGTACATTTACAAAATACATGCATACCTTGATTGTTTTGTTCTGTAGTCGGAGTCCGTTCAGTGTGTCGATGGCCCTGCGAGCCTCATCCGGTCTTTTGTAGTTGACGAATCCATAGCCAAGACTTTGTCCTTTTGCAAGACAACAATTACAGCCAAAAATCTCGCTATTATATTTGTTAAATTGTTTATTTTTATTGTTGCACGTATTACTCCCTCAAGAGCAGTGAATCCGAATCTGAAGTGCGAGCATGTGTGCGCAAACAACTTGTCCAGGGTCGTTACACGGAGTTCGCTCAGCGTGTTCGAACGCATAATCGTTGGATTACAGACCCAGTCCATCATTTGTACGTTAGGCCTCAGTGAATCTGTGATTGTAATTATGGCCTTTGTGATTGCCATTGTAATTTTAATCGTAATGTAGTCGGAATAGTTATTGTAATTATTGTGATAATAATAAGTACAGCAGTAATAGTAATTTATGTAAAAATGCAACAATTATATAAAATTTTATAACTGTAAAATTGTAAATAATTACAATTGTATTCGTAACTGAAATTGCAATTGTAATTGCAATTTGAGTTATTGTAATCACTGAAATCATTGCAGTCATTACAACTGTGCTTGTTCTTTTAAATTGTGACTTTTAGATGCAACTGTAATTGTAACAGCATTGTAGCCGTAACTGCAACGCATTCTAGTTTTAAAAAATAAACAGAAAATCTATCTGAAGTCTATTAAACGAGTTGAGATCAGGCGAGTTGAGATGACACTGTTGCATCTTCCAATGAAATTCACTTGACTCGCTCTCGTGTAGTCATTTATCTGATACTGTGCCGATGCTTCTATGAGTTTGTATGCAAATAACCCGATATTCATATAGCGCTTTTTGAGGAATGCGGAGTAGCGATCGGAGTGACACAAATGTTGCGATTTGAGATAAGCGGGGCAAGATGCTTCTAATCAGCGAATCGCTGTTGCCGGATGTACATGCCACTGCGCGTGCGTGTGTGATATTGCGTACGTCTTTGTGTCTGTATGTTTGTCTTTGTATATACCTATCAATGCGTAAACCTGTATTATTGTTTTCCATATTTTATTTATTTATTTTATTTATTTAAAGCACTTGTAACGCGCGCAATGTCAGTAAACCTGAATCTGAGGCGCGGATGAATATTCGCTAGGGGCCAAGATGGAGTCATGCAAAAGCCAGGATGAAGTGATTTAAACAAGTGATTTAAAAGATGATAGGGAGTTTGCAAGACGGGCCTTTTGTGGTAGACGATTCCAAATGCGAGGAGCACAACAGTTAAAGGGACGTGATCATACAATTGTCCTGAGCCTAGATTCTTGTAACAAACCAGTATCAGAAGAACGCAAGAATCTGGGAGGGCGATATGGAGTCAGCAAAGTATTAAGATTTGATGGAAGGCCAGTGTTCTGAACCTTAAAAGTCAAGCATGCAATTTTAAACTTAAAATATGTGTGTGAAGCTAACAAGCATAATGTAACATAAAAATAAAATTAATTTACATTTCCTCTGCGGCTTGATGACGTGCTCTGCATTTTGATAACCCCAGCTAACTGCTATTCATTGTCGGAATTGCTATCCTGATTGATATCATGTGTGTGATGGTTCGTGATGAGCTTCTGTAGTAACTGTGTTCCCGTTTCTACGGCAGTTTCTGCATCTTCATCTATATATCTGTATATGTCTATATCTGCGTGTATCTTTGTCTGTATGTGTCTACATCTGTGTGTACCTTTTTTCTGTGTGTCTATATCAGTGTATCTCTTTGTATATGTCTATATCTGTGTGCATCTTTGTCTGTATGCGTCTATATCTGTGTGTACCTTTTTTCTCTGTGTCTGTATGAGTGTGTATAGTTGGATATGTCAATATCTGAGTGTATCTTTGGCTGTGTGTGCCTATATCTGTGTGTATCTTTGTGTCTATGTCTGTATGTATCTTTGCCAGTATCTCTATATATGTGTGTTCTTGTGAATTTGTCCCTGATGAGCTAACTTTTACCAAATCTGCAGTTGTGTCTGTGTATCAGTGACTATATACATATACCTGTGTCTTTGTACCTGTATGTGTCTGTTTCTGTGTGCGCGTGTGTGTGTTTATATTGGTCCACCTGTACATTTGTCCCTGATGAGCTCGCGCTTGTCGAAGTCTTTGTTCTCGGTGTTTACCTGTCTGTATATAATCCTGTGTATTTGTGAAATGTACTTCTGCGTAAACGTGTGTTGAACTGACTTTTCTTTTTTCCTAAGTAGCTTCTATTAAGTGTATTTGTCTACCTTTTATTGTCTCTGGCTAAATATATTCTTTGTACCTATTTGTATCTCCACCTCCAAGCGTGTCTCTACCTGTGCATTTGTCGCTGGTGAACTTCTATTGACTCCTTCTGTATTTTACTTATCTATGAATGTGACTATTATGTGTATTTGTATGGGTATGTGTCTCTGTATGTGTTTGTGTCTCTGTATCTGTTACTTTGTCCCTGGTGAGCTTCTTCTGACTGATTCTGTATTTTAGTTATCTATGAATGGGTGTATTATGTGTATTTCTCTCTCTCTCACTCTCTCTCTCTCTCTGTGTCTCTGTACCTGTTCATTTGTCCCTGATGAGCTTCTGTTGACTGCTTCTGTATTTTACTTATCTATGAATGCATGTATTATGTGTATTTGTATGGGTGTGTGCCTCTGTATGGGTGTGTGCCTCTGTATGTGTGTGTCTCTATACCTGTTCCTTTGTCCCTGATGAGCTTGCAGTTGTCGATGTCTCCGATCGTCGAGAACAGAGACCTGATGTCGTCTTGTGACATCGTCTGCGGCAGATAATTCACGATCAGATTCGTTCGACTGTCATCTCCGTTGTTGTTGTTGTTCTTCGTCGTTGTCGAGACGCCGTTGTGAGCTACTTCCATTCTGTCGATCTGCTCTGCTCTGTCCTCCTCCTCCTCCTCCTTCGCCTCTTCCTCCTCCGCTTCTTTCTCCTCCTCCTTCTCTCACTGCTGTTCGCTTCCGTCGCAATGCTACAGCGATCTTTGGGTCACCAAGGCGACGGCTTTCCAAAATATCTAAAACACAAGGAGTGTTTAGTTTTGTAGTCGTCGTCCTAGTTATCATCATCATCAATACCACCACCACATCCATCACCATCACCATCATCACAATTGTCGTTGTCTTAAGCATCATCGTCAACAGCATCATCATCATCATCAACAGCATCATCATCATCATCATCATCATCATCCCCATCAACTTATCATCACTGTCGTTCTAACTTCGTAATAACCTGTTTCACTATCCCTACTTAACGTAGCAGTGACAATTAAACCCGGAAAACGTAACAACGTGCCTTTCAGCTGTGCGCGCAGTGTTCGAATTCTGATGCCTAAATGGTGTCAAAATCATTACGAGGAAGTACTTAGTCACTAGGTAAACAATGTCCAGATAAGTAAAGCGTCATCAGTGACACGCTGAGACCAACCAACGTAATGTAACATAAACATAAAATTACTTTACATTTCCTCTGCGGCTCGATGACGTGCTCTGCATTCTGATATCCCCAGCTAACGGCTATCCATTGTCGGAATTGCTATCCGAATTGATATCATTCCAACGGGCGCTACTCCGCGCTGTTGGCTCCCTCCTCACCGCGCCTGTGGCAATCGCGCCAAGATCTACCGTATCGTCATAAATTACCCCGCTAACTACCACTCACCCCCTTTCCTGGGCACCCTCCATCCTGCCCCAACTGATCGCAGCATCGTTTAATATTTTATTCGATCCGGCTTAACGACATAAAGCTCATCGTAACGACCATTTGGCCTGGACTGCCGATGACTTTGTCTTACGGCGGGGATGTCGGAATTTATGGTGCGCCCGGTGCTATACGGATTATCGAGTCTGGGAGGATTAAGCAGTTAATTCTAGCCACGCTGTTCGGGCCATCAACCAGCTTTAGGTTGGCGGATCTGACGCCGTGGAGGGCGAAAGGGAAGGCCCTTTGGTCGCCCGCCACCGTCGATTCGGAACACGACCGGCGAGCACTGACTTATTGGCGCGCGTTGCGTCGACGTCGTCGGCTGCCGAAGAAAAAGAAGGGCGTAAATCTCCCGCCTGAGTTGTCATAAACTTTCGACGCCCTCTTCGCATGCGCCTGCCCGTGGTAAGTAACGATCGCACGGCGTCGAGTAAGATTCAGTCCGCACGCATTCAAGTCACTGTACTGCTTGAATGGATGGGTTTTTCAAACGGAAAGGACTTCAAAGCAAGGCTGAAAATGTGATAAATGCGCCTATGAACGCGCACACTTTTGCATTGTGCTTTTGTAAATAATGAAATATAGTGTGGTACTACGTGACGGGTTGTAATGTATGGTTCAAATCATTTATGTAGCCCCCATCTGTCGCAGACTGTCTGGCAGTAAAGGAAATGACTGTGACGTTCATTGTTATACGGGCTTTCAAAGTCTGATAAGAAACCGTTTCCAGATAATGGCCACTATCACTACTGGGTGGGACCAGACAATTATTAACTGTGCAGTAATCATTGGCCATCAGTAGGTAATATTCTGTGATTGTCAAAACTCTTGCATCCGTTTCATATGCAACGATATCCGTATCTGACTCGGTGCGATTTGGGTGTTACAAGCACCAGTCTGCTGCATGGTATGCGTGAGTGTTTGTTTGTCCACCTGCCTATCTTTTTAGTTTAATGGGAAGGTTGGGAGGAGAGGAAATTTCTTGCTGGGTCATTTGGATGCAACACGACGTCCACGGCCCATAAATCGCTCCTCGTTTTCTCATCAATGCAATGATCGACTGAAGGAATTTCTCCGTCCGTCCGTCCATCCGTCCGTCCGTCTAATCGAATCTGATCTAAGGACTTTTTGGGGACAACAATTGCGCTATGTAAGACTAAAGCGCGCATGCCCGTGAGCATGCGCGCTAGCGATAGACCACAGCGTCGCAGACATTCGTAGTCCTTGACCGTTTCTGTTTATCGCAGTTCAAGCAAATGTCCAGAGTTCTATAGTTTTTCATAATTTATTTAAAACATTTATTAATTGCGCATTCAATCTTGCGCTAGCATGGTTCTTAAATGGCGTGGCGCCAATTCAAACTGGCAGCGATGGTGAAGGCACCCGATTAATGCAATGCAAGATGAAGAGGGTCGAAGCCATACGGCCGCTATATATAACCGTCTACATTTACATTTACCTAAATTTAACAATTGTTTGGGGTTCGAGAGTGTATACAAGGGACCACAAGTAATCGAACCAAATACTTGTAATATGACCCCATGTGTTACCCTTCTGTAGTTTTGACGACCTTTTTGGATACCACAATTTTATTACCACTTATATTCTCCCTGATTCTTTGTGACTTTTCCAGAATTATGTATTACTTTTCTTCTCATTCTTTACATTTTTATGACTTATTCTGTAAACGCAAGTAAACTGCCTCTATACGCAACGTGTCTGGGCCTTGATTTTGGTCAGGCCTTTGTCGGTTTTTAGGAGACTGTCTTTACTTTTCTCCTGCATGTTTGACTCAGCTTGTGTAATCAACGCATAATAATAATTAGCAACTTCTAATGCGCCAGTGTCTAATGCACAAAGCATCAACCGATGGCACATATGTATATACATGTATTTATGCATGGTGTATAGATTATATTCTTGTCCCGTGTATATAAAAGTCTGTATCGATTATATATGTCCCGTGTATATACATGTTTGTATATGATGTATTTGCATATTTATATATATATATATCATGTACAGCTGTATATGTAATGTATGTATATATATTATGGGTGGTTTAATGTCATTTTCGCATCGTCTCTTGCTTGATTTGAGTTAGATGAAAGTCTAATACATTTGATTCAACGAGTTTCGATTGGACAAGACTTCAACACACTGCTAAGAGCATAATATGGACGGACACGCTATAGATTGCGCTATAGATTGCGCATTATGCATAAGGTCAAGAACGCAGTCCTAGTGAGGCAGAGAGAAATAGAGTTGCTAGGGTGGCCGAACAGCGACCCGGTCCAATCTGATCCGACTCGGCTTTTTCAGTCCTCTTATCTCTCTTTCCGCTCCAATCCCAAACATCACCCACCGTAGCTGCCAAGTTGTCTCTCTGCCTGACCTTTGGATCTTAACCTGGAACCGAACCCCTTTTGCCTATCGAATTTGTTTTGACTGAGCGCCTGTGAATAAGCTGGTCCCCATGACGTGGCTTTCGTTGGGCGCTGTAGAAATCTCGATATTACGATTACGATCGGATCGAATTGGGTCGGTGTACTACCGCCTTCAGAATACTTTACGGTTTGACACAAAAGAGCGCTTTTATGAGATTCTAGCGTCACTGTTAAGTTTCCTAAAGGCGCTACATTAATGTTTTGATATATACACACAGGGCCTACATACATGGCATTACTAGCAACCACATCACTTGACAATATGCATAATGCTCAATCTATAGCGCAATCTATAGCGTGTCCGTCCATATTATGCTCTCAGCAGTGTGTTGAAGTCTTGTCCAATCGAAACTCGTTGAATCAAATGTATTAGACTATGATCTAACTCAAATCAAACAACAGACGATGCGAAAATGACATTAAACCACCCATAATATATATATATACATAATATATACAGCTGTACATGATATATATATATGCAAATACATCATATACAAACATGTATATACACGGGACATATATAATCGATACAGACATTTATATACACGGGACAAGAATATAATCTATACACCATGCATAAATACATGTATATACATATTTGCGTGTGATTTTGATATGCTATAATTTATGTATACAAATACATCAGTGCTGTACAGTATATGCGATATGACAGCCATGTCTCTTGTCGGGAGATCGGACCTGAAGAAAAGAAGTCTGACTTCTTCTGGCTTCATTATTTCGCTGTCCAAGCCAATTTATTTCCGCCAGCGCATTTCTAACATGGTCGACAGGCGTCGCTTTCTGTTACCATGGCTGCGTCCAGTCGCCAGCAGCAGCAGCAGCAGCAGCAGCAGCAGCAGCAGCAGCAGCAGCAGCAGCAGCAGCGGTCGTATTTATTTGGAGGTTTGTGCAAATTCTGTTCTCATGGCGTCGATTGGTGGAGGTGCGTGTGTGATTGTGTGTGTATATGTGATTGTGTGTTTCGGCGGCGATTCTGTTTGGTGGGCTGATAGAAAGGGGCAGAGGATGAGGGACAAGAGAGGGGCAGAATAATAAGAACGTAGAGAGGGGAAAGAGTGAGGACATGACAGGGGACAAGGGGGGCAGAAGGCTGAAGTTGAAAAGAAAGAGGAGGAAGAGAGAAACGTTGAGAGAAAATGGGAAACAACAAGGGAAGAAAGTGCGAGGATGGACAGACAGTGAAAGAGTTTTGGAGAAAACGCCTAAAATGAGGAGGACGAACGAAAAGGGAGAATAAAAGGAGAAATAGAATTAGAAGAGAATTATAGAAGGAGGAAGGGGATAGTGAGCAGAAGGAGGACAATGAGGAGAAGGAAGAGGAGGAGAGAAAATGAGAGAAGTACTATAGCATGAGGAAACGGAGGAGCAAAAGTAGAGAAGGAAGAATAAGAAGAGTACGAGGATGAGGAGTAGGAGTAGGAGAAGGAGAATGTCGAGGAGGAGGAAGGGAGGAAGAGAAGGAGCTGGATGAGGAGACATGCAATTATATCGGCCACAAACGTCGTCTAATTACGCGTCAAATTGGACGAATCTGTCGGCTGATGAGAGAAATACAGAATACACAGTCATCGGACGCAATGTTTTTTAAGTGCACACACAAACACACACGTACACACACACACTCACACACATTAATACACATGTATTCCCAAAAATATACTACAACGTATACATGCATGCGCTTGTATTTACTTAGGGTTATTATACTTATGCTTGTAATATTATGCGCATATGTCATGACAGACAAACAGACCGATTTATAGACAGACAGACAGACTGATAGACAGACAGACAGATAGACATATAAGATATGGCTATACACACGCAGGCCAGTAAGTAGGAAGGTAGCAGGTAGGCAGACAGGCAAGCAGAAGTGACACCTGGAGTGTTTGGTTGAGGTCTGACACCAATTCCTACTGGTAGAATATTCTGCGAGAAGTCTGAAAAGGTCTCTCTTTCACTCACAATAAAGTGTACATTTCATTCCTCCATCACACCCCTTCTTCCTCTTATCTCTCTCTCCTCTCCAACCCCAAACACCACCACGCCATAGCTGCCACGCTGTCTCTCCGTCTGACTTTTGGATCTTGACCTGGAACCGAACCCTTTTGCCTATCGATTTTGTTTTGACTGAGCGCCTGGGAATATGCTGGTCCCCGCGGCGCGGCTTTCATTGGGCGCTGTAGAAATCTTGAAATTGCGATTACGATTACGATCTTTGACGATATATTCCCTGAAAACAGGTTGACGGTGGACGTTTCGCGGGATTCATGAAGCTCGCAGACAGCATATCCTCATAGCTCGCACGCCTACACATAGCTGTCCAGTTATAGAGTTCATTGGGATTTTAAATGGGGTTCGATTAACGTGGTGGGATTTTAAATGGGGTTCGAGTAACGTGGTGGGGGGTCTGAGGTTAAGTATGTCTTACAGAGATCTATCTGCTAAAATTACAACTGCATGCTTCAGATCTCCCTGGCCAGGACTGATAACTGAAACTCCCAAATTTCAACAGGTTATCCTCATATTGTGATCATAGCACTGGCTTTCTGTTAAAGAAAGAACGCAATCTGAAACATGTCTAATAGATCGCAAAGTAGGATAAGTTGACCAGCCAACTTAACTTTCGTAGTTTCGTACCCTCCTGATTCACAAGTAATGCACTCGCTCAGCTGATGCCTTAACTCTTGCGGACGAATCTATGCCAGAGTTAGAACGGTACTGGATTCTCGTTCTCTGTTCTTGAACGTGTATTGTCGGTGGGAAAATCCGAAAGTGATGGAGAGGACTGAACACCAGCCATCATATGCCGAGACTAAGAAAAATGAAGTCGTTAACACTTCATCCTCTTGGCTGCCTCCCGGCGCTAGCTCTTCTTCTCTTCCATTGGAGGGTAAAGTATAGTAAGATTATGGCTCTTTTTATTCTGTGAAAAACATTTACCTAGCGTATTATAAGAACCTTTCAAAGGCGCACATAATAATCAGTTATAAAATCCCTCTAAGGCGTCGTCTTAGATACGTTGGACAGATCATTCGGTTGAAGCGAATGAATACCAATGTGTTTATTTGTATGCATGTACTAGTATGTTTATGTATGTATGAAGTATGTATGCATGTGAGTACCGGTATATAAGTATGTATGTACTGTATGTAAATAAGTTTGTATGTGTGTATGTAAATTTGTATGATGTATGTACGTATGTTTGCAAATATGTATCAGTATGTATGTACGTATGTTTGCAAATATGTATCAGTATGTATGTATGCAAATAAGTTTGTATGTATGTATGTAAATATGTATGTACCAGTATGCATGTTTGCATGTACAGTATGTACAAGTATATGCATGTATATATGCATGCATGTACCAGTATGTGTATGTGTATGTATGCATGTATGTACGTACCAGTATTATATGTATGATGTAAATATGTATGTACCAGTATGTATGTACGTATGTATGTAACAGCATGTATGTATGATGTAAATATGTATGTATGCATGTATGGAAATATATATGTAAATACATGTGTATGTATGTACCAATATGTATGTAAATATGTATGTATGTACCAGTATATATGTATGTATGTATATAGCCTACTAATATATATGTATATATATGTATGTATGCAAGCATGCTGGTAGCTTATGTAGCTGTATATTTGTATAGCGCTAAAAATGCAGTCCAGTAGTGCAGTAAATGAACAACAATTTCATGTGCTACCAACGATATTGTCAGTTTCTCCCTCAGACGCACGGGGATTCTAACCTCTGACACAGAGGTGAAAGGCGTTTGCGTTAAGACTACCATTAAACTTGAGGGAGGCACGCGTTACTAAAGGTGATGGTCGCTTGACGACCAGAGGACGCTGCTTGACGACGACATTATTTCCGTCATTTTGGTTTCTGGGTCGTTTATCTGCTGAAGTCGTCGTCCGTCTCCTTGGTTACACGTCGTCGTCTGTCTCCTTGGTTACACGTCGTCGTCGGCCATGTTGCTCTGTCGAGGATACCGGCCTCCGTGAAACCATCCCAACAGACCCGTTGACAGGTTCTCAAAGGCGCTATACAAATATCCAGCTACATACGCTGGCTACAAGCACGCATGCGTATATACATACATCCACACATACATACATACATATATACTGGTACATACATACATACATCCATACATACATACATGCACATATTTTGGTACATGCATACATACATGAATACATTCATTCAAACACACACATACATTCATACATACATACCTAAATACATGCATACATACATACACACATATATATATATTGGTACATACATACATACATGCATCATACCAACATACACATACTTGTACATGCATGCGTAAATGCATGCATGCATACACACACATCTACTGGTACATACATACATATAAATATAGGCATATTGGTAATTGCATGCAAACATAGAAACATGCATGCATGCACATACAGACATGAATTACATAGCCTATTTACATATATACTGTACACAGATACTTAAACGAAAAATAAATAACAAATTGACTCCGAGATTAGCCGTCTGCGGTCAGCAGGGCCTCAGGTGATCGACGCGCAACGTATTACCTCTTCCAACGTCTTTCCATCTCTGTCCAACGACACAACGCCATTGTCTTCAGAAGCACTTCTCCAAATGGTCTTCAGGACCAGGTCTGATTTTCCAGAAATAAAATTTTTACCCCACTGAGGGAAAATTCTTACACTGGGTAAAATAATAATAATAATAATAATAATAATAATAATAAAATAATAATAATAATAATAATAATAATAATAAAAGAAGTAGTAGTAGTAGCAGCAGCAATGGTAGTAGTAGTAGTAGTAAATAGTGGTGGAGATTTCTTTAACACAGAAAAATAGTCTAAAAGTAAAGTGGATGATTGGAGGGTGTTTCTCTCAACAATGGCAACTGAATTCTAAGAGGTTACTTCTGTAAATGAACGGAATTGAAAATCTCGTCCTTTACAGTGCATGGACAGACAGACATACAGACAGACAGACAGACAGACAGACAGACAGACAGATTGAAAATAAGGCAGAAAGGCCGTCAGCGACATATAGGCAAAGAAAGAGCGAGAAAGAGAGCTAGGTAAAGTGAGAGTGAAATATAAGGCGATTAGGACTGTTTATCTTATCCTATCGATTTCCTTCATCTGTTTCCAAGTCTCTCCTCGTAATTCACTTACTGACCCCAACCCGACGCTGGACTCTGAAGGCAATTGGACGAACAACAAGTCCTCGCCGACCACTGAGGAGCTGTGGGAGTTCTACCCGGTCCCTCCCTCTTCCAGCGCAACCTGCCACTCCCAAGAAAGGCCCGGTCGTCGACAATCGATGGGACTTGACGCGATGTGCGTGCATGAAAAGAACGTGCAATTGTTGATGACAAAAACAAAGAACTCTCGTGTGGTTCTTTCAAGTTAACCTGTCCAGGCCACTTGCACCTATAACTATTACTCGCTTACACACAAATGTAAATGGTAATGTAAATCTAAGAAATTTCTCAACCCCACACAAAAGCCACGTCAGCTTAAACATCGGCGCTATAATAAACCAAGTCCTTAAGAACGAGGTTAAACACAAACACACATATATATTTATAGTATTAATTAGTAACTTCTACAGCGCCGGTGTCTAATGCACAAGGCATCAATCAATGGCGCACCAAAACCATACCTCAATCAGGTCGATGTCCACAAGATGAGTTCAGAGAGACAGTCTACGATGGATAAGCAGGTTGTAAAAGGCAAGTCTTGCGTTCAGAACGAGATGATACAAGCGAGTGAGCAGAACAAACAGATACGGAGAGAGTTCCAAAATTTATGCCCAACAATCGAAAAGCTTATTCACAAAGAGCAGCTCTAGTTTTAGATATAACCAGACGAAGGCAATCAGATGATCTGGTTTAATAGTAAAAAGACAGAGGAATAAGGAGTGATTCTAAATAATGTGGTTGGCTACAGTTCAATGTTTTAAAACCCAAATCCTCTTTTGAAACGGATTCTTTTCTGAACAGAAAGCCAGTGCGTTGATTAATTACAGGTGTTACATGGTCATATCTTGATGCATTAGTTAGAACTACAGCTAAAGACTTCTGAACTCTGCTTATTCTGCTTATGTCACGTATATGCAAGTATGACGATTTACAAATACTGTTCGCACATTAGAGTTAAATAACAACGCTCCAGTTACAAGCAGAATCCGCCAGTGCGACAAGTGAGTCGCCTAGTTTTAAAGATTTAAACCATTTAAACTTCTTCAGCTGCTGTGGATTGCGCAACAGCAGATATTCAGTTTTTAACTGGTTGAGGAGTTTATTAGCCGTCATCAAAGATTGCACTTGTACCTCCTCAGAGGCATTGGACATCAGTTCTACAGACGATTGACTAGACAAATATTATTGTCAAATTAAATATAAATTAGAGTATCATCAGCATAGAAATGATATCCCAGTGAATGATTGTCAAGTTTCGTACCTAGTGGTGTGGTTATATTGTAAACAAAATAGGACCAAGCACTGAACCCTGTGGGACGCCACCTGTTAGCAATGGCTAACAGGTGGCATTTAAGTATACTGACTGAGTTCGTGAACTGAGATATGTAGCAAAACAATTAAGTGCAGGACCAGAATCCCCAAACCAATGCTGGAAGCGACGCAAAAGAAGTGAATGATTCACGGTATCAAAAGCCGCATATAAGTCAAGAAGAACAAGTACCGTCATCTACTCATGTCCATAAATTCATGATGTCATTATGAACAGCATGATAATTTATCTCAAAACATTACAACATTTAAAACCAAGTAGACTGCTTCCTTCCGTCTATATAGAATTATATATATGGCTCTTAAACAATGTGTTCAGTTATACAGACTGTGAGCGCAGAATTTAAAACTAATTTAAAAAAATCTCCTCAAACAGATGTTCATAAAAATAGCTGGGTGCAACAACCACACAGAATTATATGAACTCGAGTCCCGCTGAACATCCACTGTGAATCCATTGCAATGTACAACATTCTGTGATAGGGGACTATTCTTTCCTGCATCCACAACAGTTACAAGGAGGTTTGTTCCTTTACTGAATCAATCCTGCTTCACAATAAATCCTATTGAAACTCGAGTTGGACACAGCTCGACGCTTTCATCTTGCACTGCCTCGCTCTCTCCTCAAAATCCTTGACACCTGTTTGAAGAAAGGACCTTTTACATCAACATAAAACTTTCTTCTTCATTATCTTCTGCATCCTCGTCTTGGTCGTCATTGTCATCATCATCGAGGTCATCATCAACAACAGCAGCAACTACAACAATAGTTTCTTCTTTAGTTGCTCTTCTTCATTTTCTTCTTCAGTTCCTTCTTATTCTTGTTCTCGTTCCTCGTCCTTCTTCTCAGTTTTCTCCTCCTCTATTTATTTTTTGCACTTCATATGCTTTCCTTGTTACTCTTGCTTCTCCTTTAATTGTCCACGCTGTTTTCTTCGTTGTCCTTTTTGTTGATCTCTTTTCCATAGTTCTCTTCTTCTGTTTTGCTTCTGTGCCCTTTTCTTGTTCTTTTCGTCTTCCTTTTGCTCTGTTTCGTAGCTGTCTTCTTCTGAAAGGAAATTATTCCGAAGCAGTGACGTGTGCATTATCAACGGAGTTAATTGGAGAAGCGTTCAAATCGAGCCGAGGTACTTCATCTCCATCAAGATCCGTCACCGATTGATCGAAAGTCTTCCTCAGATCGAATCATCTGTCTCAGCAGCCGCCTCTGTCTTTATCGATGTCTCTCTCTACCTCTGTATTTGCGGCTTGATTTTGGTGCATCCTCGGTTGATGCCTTAGGCACTAGACCCTGGCGTTATAGAAGGTGTAATTTGCAAATTACTACATCTGTACGTCTATCTCTGTCCATGCGTTTACTTTTGCCTGCGTCGCTCCCTCAGAGTCTCCTTTCGTACTTGTTCATGCCTTTGCCTCTGTCTACAGTTCCGTTTCTGTCAATGCTTAGTACTTCTTTTTATGTCTTTGTCCGTGTATGTGTCTGTCTTGGTTCTTCACTACATCGCTGTCTCTGTCTTTGTGTCACTGTCAGCGTGATTCTTTCTGTTTCTGTCTACATCTGCCTTTGCTTGTGTCTGTGTCTCTACCCGAGTCACTGACTGTGCGTCCCCTTGTTCTCTGTAGGAAGTCGATGACTTGATGGATGACTGCTTCTTGCCAAATGCATTGCCATCGAATATGCCGAGATTCTTATCAAGAAGAAGAAGAAGAAGAAGTAGAAGACCCAACCTACCAGCTTCTGTCAATCATCATGCAACCCCCGTTCGCTCATTCCTCAGCTGTTATCTCTTCATTTCCGTTATCGGTCTCTCTGGTGCTCCATGCTGTGTCAGCAATGTGCTTCATTTGCCTTGTTCCCTATTATATTATACCGTAGTTTATATTTGTCAATTTATATAGCGCATCTTCAAGAATAAACCACTCAGATGTGCTCGTGTCTCTAGGGTAGAGACTAGTATTTAAACACACACGTCTATTATGCTTATCCGTCCCATAATTCATACAAAGTCCGATGTTCCCTTGGGGGTGTTTGATCGTTCACCGACGTTGTTGGGTTTAAAATGTTGTTAAGGGGTTTCCTTAACTACATGTATAGCTGTTTCCATTATATTAGATTTTGCATTATTACATTTATTAATATTGTATTATTATTACATTTAATAATATTATTATATTAGAACATATGTTATTATTACATTATGACATTTATTATTATTACATCGTATTACATTCTCTGGTTTGCAGCCTATCTGGTTATTTAGATGGAGCCTTTTGCAACTTATTAAATATGTCCTTATCATCTTATTTTAAGTTCGTTAATTTAAAAAATGATTGAAAAGAATGGAGGTAATTTATTCGCACCCATCGTCGCCAAATACCTGCCGTCAGGAAGCGATGCTGATGATCATTATTACCATTTGTTACGCTACTGGTAACTGAAAATGTTATGGCTTTTATATCTGTGTCTGAGTCTATAATTAAACCGCATTATGTTTCTGTGATACTTAATGGCGTAACGTTTTGGGACACTCAGTACGATCTTTTTCCGAAGTTTCTCATTTCAAAAGAGGGTCCAGTATTCGAGTCCCATCTCTCTGTGACGTCCAGTGTTTACTTTATCCCTTTTTTCTGCCTCTTTCTTCTTCTGCGATTCCCTCCCTCTGTCTGTTTCTCTGTTTCTGTCTGTTTGTCTTTCTGTGTACACAGACAGATAAAGAGATACATTGTGGCAGACACAGAGACAAGGACAGGGGTAGAAGCAGAGACAGATAAATGGAGAGACACATAGAAAGGGGCACAGAAATATATATATATATATATACTGGTCTATCAGTATAACTTTCTGTAAGGCGTACACTTCTAAAGGTAACCAGGCGAACTCACGAACTCCTCAATACTGTAGTTTTCGTTCTTTCTACCTTTCTGTTTCTCATTACCTTCATTTCATTAATCTACCGTCTCCGTCTCCTTGGTTATTTGCCTCCATCTCTCTCCTCATCTCTTCCATCTTTCTTAATCTCTGCGTGTCCCTTCATCTGTCTCAGTCCTTGTCGCTGCCCTTTCTTTGCCTCAGTGTATCTCTTCTTCTGTGTTTGCATCCGCCCTGTCGCAGCTCTTCCTCTGTGTCTGCCTGTTCTTCATCTACCTCTGCCTCTGCCCTGGTCCATATCTCTGTGTTTGTCTCTTCATCTGTCTTTCTGTCCCAGCCCTTGCCTCTGTGCTTGTCCTGTGTGTAGGGCCTACCTCTAATCCGTCTCTGCCTTCATCACTGTCCGTCTGTATTCTGTCGTACAACCTGTACGTGTCCCGCGCAAGCAGATCTCTCGTAGTTTGTGCTGAATTCGAAGCACATCAACTCTCATCTGCACGAGGTCCACGCCGCTGCTGCTGAGCCCGGCACGTTTTCTAAATTATGAATGATCAATTTTTTATATCTTGGGACAGAATCTGTCCGTCTCCCGTTCGCTTCTTCCCTCTAAGGACAGGCTCTCACAATTTGCCGACTGCCGAACTAAATGCCGTTTGGCAGGAAGACGCCTATCGAGTCCCACCTCTCCTCTCCCATCTTTTTCCTTCCGTCCCATTCCATTTCTTGCCTTCCTTCCCTTTCTATTCCTTCCTACTACGCCCACTTTCCATTCGAGACTACGAAAGCGTGGGCATTGCGAGGTGCATAGTTATGTAATATGGCCAAATATTTATTTAGTGTCTTCACGATTTCACGATTAGTGATTTAAAGGCATTAAATATCAATTTCAACCGTGGAGAGTGTGATGGCCCAGAAAGACTGTGGTTGTGATAATAACGATAATGCAATTGGAAAAGTTGGGAGAAATGGCAAAGGTGTAATTTCCAGTGGGAATCGTCTACGTACGCGGCATATATTTATTCTTGAACGAAGCAAAACGATATGTTTACACGATAATAATAATAATAATAATAATAATAATAATAATAATCAGCCAGGAAGAAAAACAACAGAAAATCAAGAATGTACCATAATTCTGCATTCTTTTAAAACAATGTAAATGTGTAATGCACTCACAGTAAAGACGTGATCATGTTTATTTCCATACTAAGTTATTTCCCTTACTTTCAAGTTGGTTTATAATTAGGCCGAAAGCATGCTCGTGAAAAGATTAAAAGATTTACTTCAAACCTAATACATGTGAATATTGCATTTTTCTGATGACTTTCCGTGCTCACCATCTTATTACATAAGACGCTCAATTCCAAACAAGTGTAAAGCCTAAAAACAGAAATACTGTACTCTGGATACTCAAACAAGCACCACCAAAATTAACACAAAACATATGTTGAGTAAAAAAAACCCATGGCAGTAACCGTTTAACCATTGTCAGATGTGTAGCTGATCTAAACTTATTACATTAAAAACTGCTTAACTAGAAACCTAGAAACTTTTTAACTAATCTTCTTTCTTCGCTATTTTAGGATAGTAACTTAAAAGGTGCACTTCAAATAGTTCCAGAAATGTATCTTTTTGCGGATCCACAGAGTAGTGATGATAACAATGTTCAACAAACTCTTTTTCGATTTCAAACATTTCATCACAAATTCCACAACCATAAGCACTCAAAACGAAATGATTTACATCATCACTAATTCTTGAATGATCTCCAGAATGTTGCTTCTCATCTGGACTTGACTCCATACTCTGTCTAGATAAGAAGTTTGGCATAATTTCTGTCGTTAGCAAACATTTTTCATCAAAACGGTTCTGATTGTCAGTAAATGTGTTGAATGTCTTTCGTGAAGTACTTCCAGGATATTTCTCTGTCATGCTTGACACAATGCTTTGACATAATTCACTCTTGTATAATTTTCCTCTAGCGTGGGTTTTCACATGGTGGTCAAAATCCACCCTGAGTGTAAAAGCTTTGTCACATAATTCACATATGAATGGCTTTTCCCCAGGGTGTGTTCTCATATGAAAGTCAAGATTACCTCTCTGTTTAAATGCCTTGTCACATAGCTTGCACTTGTATGGTTTTTCTGCATTGTGGGTTTTTGCATGGTATTTCAAACGAGTCTTCCGTGCAAATGCTTTGTGACATAAATTGCACTTGTATGGTTTTTCTCCAGTGTGTGTTCTCGTATGGTGCAGCAAAGTACTTGTCTGTGCAAATGATTTGTGACAGAGTTTGCACTTGTATGGTTTTTCTCCAGTGTGGTTTCTTTCATGTAACTTCAGACCAGCTTTTGATACAAATGTTTTCTGACAAATTCTGCACTTGTATGGTTTTTCTCCATTGTGGGTACTTATGTGGATATCCAGCTGACTTTTCTCAACAAAGGTTTTGCTACATAAATTGCACCTGTGCATACTTTCTCCAGAGTGGATTCTTTCATGATAATTCAGTGAAGCCTTTGATGTGAAGGCTTTCTGACATAAACTGCACTTGTATGGTTTTTCTCCAGTGTGTGTTACTAAGTGGTAACTCAGACCACTCATCTGTGTAAATGATTTGTGACAGAGTTTGCAATTGTATCGTTTTTCTCCAGTGTGGGTACTTAAGTGGAAATCCAGCTGACATTTCTGTACAAATGCTTTGCTACATAAATTGCACTTGTATGGTTTTTCTCCAGTGTGGGTTCTTAAGTGGTAATTCACTGTAGCCTTTGATGTAAAGGTTTTCTGACATAAACTGCACTTGTATGGTTTTTCTCCAGTGTGTGTTACTAAGTGGTAATTCAGACCACTCTTCTGTGCAAATGATTTGTGACAGAGTTTGCAATTGTATCGTTTTTCTCCAGTGTGGGTACTTATGTGGAAATCCAGCTGACATTTCTGTACAAATGCTTTGCTACATAAATTGCACTTGTATGGTTTTTCTCCAGTGTGGGTTCTTAAGTGGTGATTCACTGTAGCCTTTGATGTAAAGGTTTTCTGACATAAACTGCACTTGTATGGTTTTTCTCCAGTGTGCGTTTTTAAGTGGTAATTCAGACCACTCTTCTGTGCAAATGATTTGTGACAGAGTTTGCAATTGTATGGTTTTTCTCCAGTGTGGGTACTTATGTGGAAATCCAGCTGACATTTCTGTACAAATGCTTTGCTACATAAATTGCACTTGTGCAGTTTTTCTCCATTGTGGGTTCCTAAGTGGTAGTTCACTGTACCCTTTGATGTAAAGGTTTTCTGACATAAATTGCACTTGTATGGTTTTTCTCCAGTGTGGTTTCTTTCATGGTAATTCAGTGCAGCCTTTGATGTGAAGGCTTTCTGACATAAAATGCACTTGTACGGTTTTTCTCCAGTGTGTGTTCCTAAGTGGTAACTCAGACCAATCATCTGTGCAAATGATTTGTGACAGAGTTTGCAACTGTACGGTTTTTCTCCAGTGTGGGTACTTAAGTGGAAATCCAGCTGACATTTCTGTACAAATGCTTTGCTACAAAAATTGCATTTGTGCAGTTTTTCTCCATTGTGGGTTCCTAAGTGGTAGTTCACTGTAGCCTTTGATGTAAAGGTTTTCTGACATAAATTGCACTTGTATGGTTTTTCTCCAGTGTGGTTTCTTTCATGGTAATTCAGTGCAGCCTTTGATCTAAAGGTTTTCTGACATAAACTGCACTTGTATGGTTTTTCTCCAGTGTGCGTTTTTAAGTGGTAATTCAGACCACTCTTCTGTGCAAATGATTTGTGACAGAGTTTGCAATTGTATGGTTTTTCTCCAGTGTGGGTACTTAAGTGGAAATCCAGCTGACATTTCTGTACAAATGCTTTGCTACAAAAATTGCATTTGTGCAGTTTTTCTCCACTGTGGGTTCCTAAGTGGTAGTTCACTGTAGCCTTTAATGTAAAGGTTTTCTGACATAAATTGCACTTGTATGGTTTTTCTCCAGTGTGGTTTCTTTCATGGTAATTCAGTGCAGCCTTTGATCTAAAGGTTTTCTGACATAAACTGCATTTGTATGGTTTTCCCCAGTGTGGGTTCTTACATGATGATTTAGTGGACCCTTCCAAGCAAATGCTTTGTCACATAAACAGCACTTAAACGGTTTTTCTCCAATGTGGAAATCCAGCAGACTTTCCTCTGGAAATGATGTGTTACATAAACTGCTCTTGTATGGTGTTTCTTCAGTGTGGTTTCTTGCATGGAAATCCACCTCACTGTGTTTTGCAAATGATTCGTGACAGAGTTTTCACTTGTACGATTTTTCTCCTGTGTGGGTTCTTAGATGGATTTTGTGATTGCAGCACCATGCAAAAGTTTTATTACAAAATTCACATTTGCACTGCTTTTCATTATTAAGGGTTCTTGCTTGCATCTTCACATGTTCAACAAAGTAAAACACATTTTAAAATATACGTTTTATTGCTTATCTACAGTACTGTGGCATCTATTAAGTTGTCAACTGTGTGCATCCAAATATGCTGATTGGAACTTTCTGTAGAGTACCAGATGGAGTTGAGGAAACTGGCAGTCAGCTTTGTGAACTTCTGGAAAAGGTTAACAAAGAAAATTAATATCCTGGATTAAGACTTCAACTGTAAAGTGATATGTAAAATGGGATGGATGGAGAAAAAGAAATGAGAAATCCTTAGATTGTCAAACATGATCAAACTCAAGTCCTCATTATTATTAAAAGGACCTCATCCAGAAGTATGTTGTGATGGCTACCAGAAGAAACAGCATTTTGGACTTTCCATAGCAACTCATAAGAATACGGTACAGTATTTGATGGTGGAAGAGCATATTGGTAGTCAGATGAAAATTAGAGAAGAAGTTTACACCAATAGTCCAAACTTTTTTAAAGGAAACTGTCAAGTATGAAAACTGTCACGAATCCAGGAATACATGAACTACATCCTAAATTTTTTCACAAAGTAAAGAAGAATTATAATAAGAGCCGGCACAGAATTTCAGTGCATCTATGTCCACGGGCAGGGTATTTTGGGAATGAAGCGTTGCACTTGTAATCCATACTCTTGAACCCATACTTTCCGCGCTACAAGCCGAGCACTATATCCAATCAGCCACCATGCTCAACTAACTAGCTACCATGACCCACTGATGTGAGGTCCATCATACTGACAAATCTGTTACAGTTGTTTAAAGAGGTTTAAGAGAGGCTGAATGAGTATAAAACCTGTGGATGTAGTGTTCCTAGATTTTGCCAAGGCATCTGACAAAGTACCTCATGTAAGGTTGACCAAAAATTTCCATGCTTGAGAGATTAGTGAGCAGATGTTACTTTGGATTCACAGCTGGTTGGCAGATAGGCAAAAAGTGGGTCTAACAAGCAAATATTCAGTATGGGCAAGAGTGCTAAGTTGAGTGCAGAATGATAAGGGTGATGATCAAGTGATATGGTTGAAGTGTCATAAGGATCAGTGCTTGGACCAATGGAAAGAAAGCAGCAATTGGAAAATGTTTTGAACTGGCAAAAACAAGGCTATTCCAGGCCAAAGATAGGCCCGCAAATTGTCTATGAAGCCAACATTATCATGAGGTCAGAAGTTCTTCAGTAGTAGCTCTTCAGTTGTAGAACAAACTGTGGAATAGGCTGACTAATAGCACTGTCTCTGCTGACACAATCCAAGCTTTTATGAAGGACAGACTGCAGTATTTGGGATCAGATACAGTGGTTCTAATACAAATGAAAAGTCTCTTGTACCAACTGAAATCTATGTTATGCTATTTTACATTATGTTATGTTATGATATGGTATGTTATATTTATTACGTAAGATTAATATAGCAAAGTTAATGTAGCCAAAATTTTCCAAACTTACTTGTGTTGAACTTTTTTCAGTACTTACTAACTTCTGACCGAGGTTAGCTTTTTGCTATTGAATTAAAAGCTTCTATACATAGAGATATAGCCCCCACTCAAATATGGCTTCTTGAAAATGCGTATACTGTTTCTCTTTCTTCTGTTTCCTTCATCTTGTTCTTCTTTATCATCATTATCGACTTCTTCTTCTCTACCACCTCCTTTTCCTGTTTCTCCTCCTACTCTTTTGCTACCACCACTTCCTACTTGTCCACCATCCCGACTGCCTCCTACGAACTGACAAGCCGTAATGTTCATTCTATGATGTCACTCGCCTAAAAATGGCGAGCATTAAGTCCTGTCAGTATTTCTTCCACAAACACTGCCCAAATAACGTAGTAAAACCTACCAATGGATACAAATGCATTTCCGTTCCGGATTCTGGGTTTGTGTATTGCCATCTAGCGAAATGGTAATGAAATAATCTCAAATTTCAAAGAGGATTAACTGATAAAAATGTTCATGAATCAATACGAACTGGACAGTTCATTAAGGCAAGGCAGATAATAATAAAAATTTGCCCAAAAACAGTTTGTTGAACAGAATTGTGTGACACAAGTACAAACTCATAAACTGCCTATATATTTATTGCATTGAACTACAGATTCGTCTGTGTAAGAAAAATGCACCACCGAGATCAGCATGGTCATAAGGCTCCATAAGGAACCCATGCACAGTCAATATGGGTCTCATCGAATGTGTCTATGAGCACTATGACAGTGACACTTGTCGCATACAGATTCAAATACAGATTCGCCAAAATCCGGAAATTTAGCATATACAAATACAGATTCACCTATGTAAGCAGAATTCACAACTCAGGCCAGGATGGTCATAAGGGTCCATAAAAAGCCATACATGGTCCATATGGGTCTCATCAAATAAATCTGTCTGCACTCTGGCAGTCACACTTCTTGAATACA
Source organism: Norana najaformis (assembly GCA_964023275.1). Classification (NCBI taxonomy): domain Eukaryota; kingdom Metazoa; phylum Annelida; class Clitellata; order Crassiclitellata; family Hormogastridae; genus Norana; species Norana najaformis. The sequence goes on along the minus strand of OZ029913.1, from coordinate 55,089,143 downwards.
GATTCAAATACAGATTTGCCAAAATCTGGAAATTCAGCATATACAAATACAGATTTGCGTATATCGAGAAAATGCACAACTCAGGTCAGCATGGTCATAAGGCTCCATAAGAAACCCACACACAGCGCATATGGGTCTCATCAAATGACTCTATGTGCACTCTTATTAAGATTTACATAAGTTTGTAATGTGGGGTCGAAATGTGAGTTTGTTGTCCAAAAATACACCAAGTATTCTGCTTGATAGCAAAACAGTGCTATCTAAGGTCAAAGCTGGAATGTGAAGGGAGAAATTGCAGACTCTGGCATTAGCCAAACATGATTGTCTCAGATTTATCAGGTTTCCGGGCCAAACTGTTGAAACAAAACCATTCATGAACAGAACAGAGAAACTCACCAAGTTTCACTTTGCCCGGCTGATCAGTGGGTGACAGAGCAATGCAAAGCCCAGTGTCATCGGCGCACTTCGCTCCAAAGTGGTTGGCCATGCAGCTGGCTGGTGAAGTGGATTGTAAATAACAAAGGTCTAAGAACAGATCATTGTGGGACACCACAAGTGCAGAAAGAATGATCAGACAGAGCATTTTTCCGCGAATCTGTAGTTGAATCTGCTGCATTTTCGGATTTTGGCGAATCTGTATTTGAATTTGTATTCAAAGAGTGTGACTGCCAGAGTGCAAGATATATTTGATGAGACCCATACGGACCATGTGTGGGTTCTTTATGGACCCTTATAACCAGCCTGGCCTGAGTTGTGCATTTTCTCGATATATGCGTACCTGTATTTGTATATGCTGAATTTCCGGATTTTGGCGAATCTGTATTTGAATCTGTATTCAAGGAGTGTGACTGCTAGAGTGCAGACAGATACAAGTGATGACACCCATATGGACCGTGTTTGGGTTCCATATACATTTGGTGAACAATCCAGTTCCAATTATTTCGTGAACTGTTCAATTAATGACGCGAGCAATGCATTTTTGTTGAAACATTACATTTCGCTAGGTGACGCTCTAGAAAACCGGAATCCGAATATATATTTGTATTTGTTGATAGGTTTCGCCGCGTGCCCAAATAGGCTAGCAGACTTCTGAAATCAGAAGATGTAGAATTCGAAAAAACTGCCTACGTTACATTCCTCTTCTAACTGCCTAAGTTACATTCCTACCGTACGGTTCCTATAGAAAATCGTGTAGCCCTACATTTACATTTATATGTGTAATATAATGGGAAGCGATTGCTGGCATGTAATTAGCAAAATATAAATAAAATAATATAGGTCTATACTTAAAGTTTAATAGAAAATTAATGACAGCAGAGAATATAACTCACTTGAACCAGATAACTAAAAGAGTAGTTATGAATCTTTCTCTTGTCAACCTCAACAAAATGGAGTGATACTCAAACAAAATGGCGTCAACTAAAAAGAAAATAACGGCAACTGAAGTTGGATAATCGATACTTTTGTGTCTGCCGCTTAAACACAACGTTCACTTTCCGCATAACATATAAAGTTGTGTCGGTATCTTTTTTTACAAGTCAAGATCGGTTTTCGTTTCTTACTCGTTTTCTCAATGTGGGTTCGGTTTTCCAGATAATCGCGATCTCGGTATCTGTTTTCAGTTTTTTACATGTTCCTTTTGGTTTAAGTTTATAGACCGACTTTGCAGCTGTACAGATAACTTTGCAACAGTACTGTGTGCAGTACTGTTTTCCCGTAACAATTGTGTGTTAAAGCGTACTATTGTATTTGTGTTCAACTGCTATATCAGTTCTTTTTGTCTCTACACCCGATACCACGATCTTAGTACTGAAACAACTTAAGCCTACCGTGGCTAAAGACTTTGCGACCATTGAGGAAGACTGTAGCTGGGGCTGCGACTTAATCGTTCCAAATGCGAGATTATCTCGCATTCTTCTTTCTTGGTAACTAGTAGTAACATCACAGAGTTCCTGCCAGTTAGGCTTGAAACGGTCACCTTGCTAAGCGCTCCAATGTCCACTTCGGAAGTTCTCGGCTTGTCTCGAATCCCGCTGCGCAGAAATCTCTAGCATTTGCCTGATTAGTATCGTCAGTCAAACACGATGCTCTTATCCTCCTCAGGAATTCATCCTGTTCTCCCAAACTTTTGCACACGCTTTGGTGCAGCCCCTGGATTGATCATCCACTCCTAGATAGATATGCCGACTCTCTCCAGCGTTCGGGCCTTTGCTTGATTCTCAATCTAACCTTATCGGACAATCAATGGCTTCCGGCTTCTCTTCTGGTTCGTTGGGTGGCTTCGCTTGTGCTTCCTGCCTCACTGGCACCACGTTCTCCAGCCCTCCTTGCTGGGCAACGTGCAGGCCAATTCTGACAAACAATTAGAAGCTATGGTACAGCGATGGTACATCGAAAGCTAAATATTGCATCCAGGCAGTAACGTTACCCAAAGAAGTCTTATTGGGATAAACCACAGTGTTCGACTCTCGGGCCTTCTCGGTAGCTGGTCCAATTCACTGCACAGTTCAGTTCGTTCTGTCAATTCTTTGCTGTCATTCAGGCCTGAACTAAAGACGCATCTCTTTCAACTTGTTTATTCAATGCATCCTGGCTTCTGGATTCTCTGACCTTTCGGAATTCGACCCGGATTCTCCAACGGATTATGGTTTGATCACAATTTTCCTTGACGATCATGATGTTGTTGATACATGCTTTAGACCCGACATGCACAGTTCCTAACTGTCACTGCCTCCACCTGTCGTCTCTTGTCGCCATTATCACTATCAGTCTTTCATAAGCTTACGCTGGAAGAGATAACTAGTTTCTTGGATCTCGGGAAGTTTGAACAAGACAGCGCCCTAAGTTCATAGTAAGATCCAGCCATTTCTTATTAATTATGTCAAGAGTCTCGAATACCAGCGGCGTAAAATGTTACATTGAAAGGAGTTAACTGTACTTCGCATTTTCTGAAGTTCGCAAGTTCTGCGGTTGTCCCGGGCGTTGCAGCTGTAGCTTGCAAGTAATAGCAGCCGTCAGCCTGCGCCTGAAACCAAATCTGTGAGCCACATGACTCTACTTGCGGATCATTAGTGACGGCAAACGGTTCGCAGACTTTCTTGCTGTCTCAACCCTGGTCGTGTATCCCGACATACCGTCCTAAATGACCTGATCTGTCGGAGTCCCACACGTGCTGGCTTCCTAGCTATCAAAGAACCACCCACGGATTCAACAACGGACGACAAGAGACCGGGTGGAGACAGTGACAGAGCTCTAGAAACTGTGCATGTCGGTTCTAAAGCATATATCAACAACGTCATCATAATCATCATCATCGTCATCATCCTTATCGTTGTCGTCATCATCACCATCATCTTACAACATACAGGCAAATATTCATCATAATATACTTAAACTGCGTTACAGTATCGCTTATGAATGCTTGTAGGTATTCACAAAGGCATTCAAATAATGAACAGCACCGACAAAATTCTTCTGTTAGCCAGTCACTATTTAGCATTCAAGAATCCTAAATTTTGGCTGGCTTATCAATGAAGTAATCAGAAAACTTCAAAAACTAGTCAAACCTGTAGGAGATATCAACTGCCATAACGAATTGAAAATTGGGATGGAGGGAGAAAAGAGATGAGAAATCCTTAGATTTGTCAAGTATGATCAACTTCATGTCATTATGAGAGTTTCTTAAATATTATTCAAATAACTTCATCCAAAAGCATGTTATGATGGCTACTACAGGTAACAACATTCTGGATATAGCCATAAAAACTGATAAGAATACCTTATAAAATCTTATGTTTGTTTTAAGGCAAGTAGGCCTAATCGGTAAAAGTTAGACACCTTTATTTACGTTTTATTAAGCGTGCCAGTATTATAAGCAACACGGCGTAAACAGGAAAAAGGGGCTTGATTAAGAGGTGTCGTGTGCTGCGATGCCTATGTTGTAAAGGATGGTAGCGTGCCTTCACATACACGACAGTACATAAGGAGCGATGCGGGCCTTCTGAAAACAGAGTGAAGGATGGTTGCGAGCCTTCACGGGTACGAGTCGGAGTGTTTTTCAGATAAGTTAGATCGCATACAGTATACGGACGAAAGTGACGTCCAGAGAAGTCCTTGTTCGATACGGTCCCGGTTACGATAAAATATACGGATGGGAGAGTCCGGGAAAAAGACTAATCTGTGCTCTTCCGGCGGGACGACCGAGACAATCACTCTGGTTTCGGGCTAACGGCGCGGATCCGGTAGAGCGAGGGCCCACTCTGCCGTAGATCGCGAGGCGGTCTGAGACACGACGGTGGACGTTGAGGTTGGACAGAACCCGGGGGAGGGGGAAAGACCGCGTTCGTGAGAAATAAGTACAGGTCTGTGTCAAATAACGGGGTGGCATCGGGAAGCCTACCCCAGTAGTCCGCAAGTATCAGATAAAACAGGTCTGTGTAAAAACGAGTGAGAAAGTTATGGAAGCTACCCCATAGAACCCGTACGAGAAAAACTGGTCAGTGCGGTACTGAGATACGTTCCCGGTTGCGATAAAATATACGGACGAGAGAGTCCGCGGAAAAGACTAATCTGTGCGCTCCCGGCGGGACGACCTAGACAATTACTGTCTGGCTTCGGGCTGACGGCGCCGATCCGAGTGGAGCTAGGGCTCTACCGTAGATCGCGAGGCGGCCTGGGCCACGACGGTGGACGTTGAGGTTGAACAGAAACCGGGGAAAGACCCCGTTCGTAAGAAATAAATACAGGTCTGTGTAAAACAAGTGCGTAAGATAAAAATCTGATCAGTGCGCTCCCGAGAACGTCGCATCAGTTACGAACCAATCTGTCTGATTTCTGACTGGCTCCGTTGGTCCAGCAGGGCTCTGGCCCACCCTGTTACGAAGTCGCGAGACGGTCTGAGTAAGTCACGATAGTTGGAAGATAACGGGTTGTGCGAAACTCGGGGAAAGACGCGGCCGCGGTTCTCCCGGTCAAAATGCAGACGGCAGGAAGATATACGGGGTATAGACCGGATCATAACGCAGACCAAGAAAAGTCCCTGTACGTAAGGGACCGAAAACTAACGCAGACCAAGAAAATTTCCGGTACATCATAGTCCGGGCCGGTTACCCCGATAATACCGGAGTCGACACGGAAGATACCGACTCCTCTATTCGCTTGTCACCACACACTGATCAGAGGACTGACTGAAGTGCGCGGAAGGGCCCCTCCTGCGTAGGTTGGTACGAAGGTCCGTGTGTTTTACGGAAGGTTAGAGAGGGGACCTTCTCTTGAGTGCTCCACAGGGGTATCCTATCCCCTGAAGCAGTGTTGGTCGATAATGGCCAAACCAGAAACCTGGAACAGAAACTCCGGAAGTACTCTACATGGAGATGGAGCGTGAGATGTGTGATAATGGAAAGGACGCGGAGGCTCGTCGTGACATGTCCCTGGTCCCGGAACCGAGAAAACGACTGGTGTCTCAGAATATTGGCGATACGGGAGAGTTACGAAATGTAAAATGGTGGCTATAAGAAAGTCCTCACGCAGAAAAGGAACGACTATTGCCGGTAAAGGAACGAACCCTGTTCTGAATAAAGGCCATCCTCAGGACTTTGCCCATCCGGCGACCGCGGAGGAGGCAGAGTCGAATCCCGAGACCGAGTGCTACAGTGTTGATTCTCTTAAGGAAGCGGCCCATCATGAAACGTCCTTAGACAGAACGAACGATACGGGCAGAGACGATCCGGAGGAGCCATTTTACAGCGAAAATACAAGGTCAGTGAGACGGTTAGCTCTGAGCGTAGAACTGGGCTGGGGTACCCTCACCCCGTGGTCAGTTAGCCCGACCGAGCGGGCCACACTATGTCATGATATCCTATGTAACGTTTGATATTTGCACAGTTGAAACATAAATTAACACCATCATCATTATCATCATAATAGCCATTATCGCCATCATGATAATCATCGCCACCACCACCACCAACTGTCAACCCATCCACCTACGTCCTTCTTCGGTTCCTCTCTCCTCCTCCTCCGCCACTTCTCCAATCCAGATCTACCCTGTCCCTCCTCGTTCTCTTTCTCCTTCAAATCCGGCGCCTCCTTTCTCCTCCTTAATTCCACGTCTCTTCTCTCCTTTTTCTCCAGCTCTACCTCTTCCCTCTTTCTCCAAGACCACTACCACGACCACCACCACCATCATCATTTAGAACATATGCTAAGCTCAATACGGGCACATATTCGCTATTATTTACGTAAAAAGTATTAATGTATCGACTTATGTATGCTTATAGATGTTCGTGTAGGTCAGTGTCTGTGTTAAAATTGCGAATAGCCACCAATTTTAACGACATCTTACGGTAAAATTTATGTTTACGTTTTCCAACTATTCACATCACTTAAAATTGCGTCCAACGACTTCGAATCGACATAATATCCAGATACACCTTCGATGTCTTTGCATTCTGATGGTGCATATAAGTAGCCTATTTAAACTGGGGAAAATGGCAATTCGCCTAATAATAAATTTTCTTCAGTGTTCTGGCTTTAGGCAGGTCGAGGAATCCAACGACGCCACTCTTCTCTGTTCTGTGCCCTCTCCTTGACTTCTTTGTAGCCCCTTTTACTTCATTTATCCATCATCAAGTCCGACAGCATATTCCTTGGTCTTCCTAGAACTTTCTTTCCCTCAATTCTTCCTTCAATCACTCTCCTCAGGAGAGAATTTCCACGTAGTATGTGACCAATCCAGTTCATTTGTCTCCCCCTTATTGTATTGACCAGTGTCCTTTCTTCCTGTACCTAGTGCAACATCTCCTCGTTGGTTTTATAATCCTTCCAGCTGATTGTGGCAAGTCTTCTCCATATCCGCATTTAAAATGTCTCGAGTTTCTCAGTTTCTGCCTTTCCAATAATCCATGTCTCAGAACCATACAGTGTCACATTCCATACAATAATTATGAACCTTGAAACTGGGTAAAAGAATTCAACATATCCGGATAGGCAGTTCTTCGCGTACTCGCATCTTCAATTTGCTTCTATACTGATTTCACTACTTGCGTACGTCTATAAGTAGGCGCTGAGAAGTATGCGTAGAAATCGCACTATGCTAATTAGGAATATTACATCGATCTTAGCGACGCTGGGGTCCTCTGGGGAAGGGGACGGATGCGGAGGCAGAGGTCAGGTGTCGCGTGAATAATGCAAAACACAGCAAGACATTCTCAATTAGACGGACGTCATAAATTTTCCATCACAGCGCTATTCTCCGGGTCCTGGCTCCGTCCGCTTGCCTAGGTCCCTGTGCCTGTATCCGTCGATGGCTCTGCCTGCTCATTTGCATATATCACTATTTGCACTCTGCCAGGCATCCGTGGATGCGTCAGAACAATTACCGTTAACGGGAAGGGCGACCAGCCCTCCGCACCTCCTTCCCTTCTTAATTCCTTCCTAGATCTTCTTTCCCGCCCTCCGTCTACCCATCCACCTCTTCGTCCTCCTTCGGTACCTCCCTCCTCCTCCTCCTCCTCCTCCACTTCTCCTCCAATCCAGATCTACCCTGCCCCTCCTCGTTCTCTTCCTCCTCCAAATCCGGCTCATCCTTTCTCCTCTTTAATTCCAGGTCTCTTCTCTCCTCTCCTCCTTTTTTCCTGCTCTACCTCTTCCCTCTTCCTCCACCTTCTGCTCCTTCATCCTTTTTTTCTCATCCTCTTCCAACTCCTTCTTTCCTCCTTTCCTTTCGTTTCTCCTCCTTCCTCTTGTCAGCCTCCATCCTCCTCTTATACTTTCGCTCCTCTGTTTCTCATTCTCCTCCTTTCCTACTCTTTTCTCCCCTTATGCCACCTTTCCACTTCCTCTCTCTCCTCTTTTCCTCCTTCTTTCTTTCTACTTTCCTCCCCTTCTGTCCGCCTTTCCTCCTCCTCCTCCTCTTCTTCCACCTTTCCTCCTCCTCTTCTTCCTTCTTTCCTCTTACCTCCTCCCTTTCCATTCCCAATCTTGCTCCTCCTTCCTTGTCCGTTCTCTCTTTTCTTTGACGCTACGTGAAACGTGGTTCCTGTCTAGACGCTAAAAACGGGTCCGGAATTGCTGTCGCCATCGTATTCGCTTCTCTTAATTATTTGCCTCCTGCCTCTGTCCACACGTCCCCCATCCTCGCCCTCTTCCATCCTCCTTCTGTCATCCTCGCTCCATGCTACCCATCACCTTCTTTCGCTCAGTGTCCGCCTCCTTTACCTCTTCCACGTCGCCATTCTTCTTCATCTCCTGCTTCTCCCACGAGAGGAGTAGAGAAGGATGTAGTAAAAGGATAAGGAGGATGAGAAGGAACATAAAAGGCAGAGGAAGAAAGGTAGATGCTAGAGCAGCAGCAGCAGCAGCAGGCGGACGAAAGGACGGACAATGGCAGCACTAAACCGATTAGACTGGGCACCGGATGACGGTCGACTCTAAGACTGATCCCTAATAAACACACACGATCCTCATCCCGCCGCCACCCTATCTCTGATTCTCCGGCCTCCAAACAGATGGCGCTTCAGTTATATAATATATATATATGCACACATATACATATGCACATATACATATACACATATAGATATATAGATTTACACATTTACATATGCACACATAAACATATAAATATATACAGATAGATTTACATAAATATATATACATACATATAGCTATAGAGATTTAGATATAGATAAAGATGAACGTACACGTGGGCATCTACAGTATGTATACATGTGTCGATTAATGAATATAGATATATATTTATATAGTTCAGACAGGCAGTCAGACAGATAGAAAGAGACAGAGCTCGTGGTACTGAATAAATGCCAAGTACCATGCAGAAATACTTGTATGGTGTTGACTTGCTGCACGTGTGACTTCGTCTGTGTGTGAGTGTCTCTGCGTGTGTTAATGTATATGCCTGTGTCTCTCCTGAGCCTCCTTGTGAAATAGAGAGAGAGACAGAGAGACAGACAGACAGAGACAGACAGACAAAAACAGAGACAGAGACAGACAGACAGGGACAGAATCAGACAGATAGAGACAGAGACAGAAAGACAGACAGAGAGACAGAGACAGAGAGAAAGACAGAGAGACAGAGAAAGAGACAGAAAGACAGACAGACAGACAGACAGAGAGATGTTGTCATCATCATAGTCGTCGTCGTCGTCGTATGCTTAGACGGAACTGAATAAGCCGGGCGCCGGAGTCTTATCTCGACTAGACGTGAGACTACATGCGAACTCTTTATCAATATATTTGCCAAGTATCGAATGGTCTCGTCGAAGGGAAGCGGAAAAGACCGTCGACTGCTTTTCAAGTCGGCATGGATAGCCCTTGCTCCGATGAGGAATAATTGATTCCGGTTTGTCCAAATCCAGACGATGGACATTGGACACCCGCAGTTTTCCTTCGGACCAGGATTCCAGATGCATAATCCAGGGGGCGTGCTTCTGTGCGGAGCCCAAACCGTCTTTTTAACCCTGCACATTAATGCGTTGGCGACTTCAGCAACAGTAATACTGCCTAGAACGAGTATCATAAACCGGTTTCATATTAACTGCGCAGCCATAAATTACTTGAACTTTTTGATGCAGTATTTCTACCTTTCGTCACAACAAGTTACTGTAATGATAGTTCTGAAGTTAATGGCTGTATGTCACTGATATTCACTGTACTCTCTCGTATTTGGAATCATCTCGATATACCTCGTAATCTGCATTTAAATCACTTCCTCCTTTTGCTTAATCTAAACTCTACATCAATCTACATCAAGATCTAATATATGCGAAAATTCACCAGCGACACAAATTCAGATTTACTGTCTGCGTAATAAGTGCTTCGAATAAATAAATAAACAATAAATAAATAAATAAATAATGGCCATAGAATCAGAATCAGGGTTTAGGGTGTATAGATGCACAGAAGACGAACATTTCATAGCAAGTATCTTAAGTTTTCAATACACTAAAGACGGATGTTATAAATTATATTAACCACATAGTAGCAATATAACTACCTTGCTCGGCTGATTGGCGGCATGCAGTAGTTATCTTTGAAGATGGATTCTCTACAATCATCGTTTTAAACTCGAAAATTTGCTCGAAATAGGAAGCGCTCTGTCTGTCTGCCTGTCTGTCTGTCTGTCTTCTGTCTGTCTGTCTCTTTGTTTCTCTGTCTCTCCCTCTCTACTGCCGCATCTTTTTCGACACGCGTAACGTAAAGTAATAGCTATATTGATATATCGACATTGATATTGATATCTATCTTGATATATATATACATATATATATATATTGATTTCGATAGCTTAATATTCAAGATACATGGCTGCTACATAAGCCTAGATATATCGGGAAGGCGCCAAATAAATCGCCTATTGTATACAAATTCATCGTAAATCGAATACGTGTGAAACTTAAGAAATTTAAGAAGAAATCATACTGTTAACAAAAGCGGCCAATTTTGAAGGACTCTAAGAGGCACTAAACGGGTGTTCTACCATTAGATGCTGTGTTTGTGTCTGCGCCTTAAAAAGAATGCTATTTCGACTTCTGTAATACGCCTGCGAGGAGTTACGAGTGCGAAAACAAATGTGTTACTTTTACCTTTTTTACTTGTTACCTTTAAATCCAAGTAACGCGTCGTTCCATTGCATTCCATTAAATAACACGAAGAAGCATTACCTTCGATTACAGTTGACTTCCTATACATACGAGATGAACAGAGACTTCGAATCCGGCTTTGCGCCGCAGTCTAATCTTTAACTCACCGTACGACGGTTTCCGGCAACAACATGTGTACCATAAGACTCAAATACACCGCTGGTGGGATCAAACGATTCCCCTCCTGCAGACGTCGCTTGGCCGTCTTCTTCTTCTTCCCGACCGCAGTGCGAATGGGATTAACGGCTCAGTGCCTGGCTGCTGGCCACTGCATCCGGATGGCCCTATTAAGCCCTTCGTCGACTCGAATTGATGTGCGTCCATTCTGCGATACCCCCAATATCCCGACGTCCAACGCGCAACGCATGCGCGCTTCGGACGGCGCGACAATTCCGTCCGTCTGGGGGACAGGTAATTCCGGACGGTTTGATTAACAGCTTAAAGTCAACAAATGGTCGACGACACCTGTTAGATCGAACGGCACGTTGCTCCCATCGGCGCAGCACGCGAGTGTTTGCCGGCGAAAGATGATCCCATCACGGCCGACAATATTGGCCGATCTGTCGCTCGCTGTCCATCCCTCGGCTTCTCAGCCGATTTCCGGTCCTTGATGATTGGAGCCGTCTTCGCTTCCGCCGGCAGCCGACAGACGAGGACTGAGTGGATTCAGTCGCAAAAGGATATGATTAGTCGAGTTCAAGTCAACCGCCATGATTCTCTCTGTCTCTCTGTCTCTCTCCCTCTGTCTCTCTCTCTGTCTCTGTCTCTCTGTCTCTGTCTCTCTGTCTCTGTCTCTCTGTCTCTGTCTCTCTGTCTCTGTCTCTTTCTCTCTCTGGTTCTGTTTCTGTTTCTGTTTCTGTTTCTGTTTCTGTTTCTGTTTCTGTCTGTCTGTCTGTCTGTCTGTCTGTCTGTCTGTCTGTCTGTCTGTCTGTCTGTCTGTCTGTCTGTCTCTCTACCAAGAAGACGCGTAACGTGAAGAATTCGTTCGCTGTCATTTAGTGCTTCTGTCGTTTACAGTCGGCAGAGAAGAGGCCGTGACATTTTTATGGGATCATTTCTGTCTTTCATTCTCGACAGACGAGGTCTGTAGAGGAAGCAGCTGAGCAGAATCTAGAAGAGACGAATTCAGTTGACCGTCGCAATTCTCTGTGTCTGTCTGTCTGTCTGTCAGCCTGTCTGCCTGTTTGTCTCTCTGTCTCTCCCGCTCTACTGAGATTGGCTCGCCGCATCTTTGTCTACACGCGTAACGTAAAGTAATAGCTCGCCCTCATAAAGCGATTCTCTCCTTTCACTCTACAGAGGAGGAGGAGTTCTGGTATCGACTTGTGTCGATTAAACGTCAAACCCAGCATCCAAATCACTCAGATTAATCTTACCTTGAAATCGGTAGAGGTGGCATTGTCGAACTGTGCTCAGCCTCGTGGGAGGCTATCGTCTTCGATATAAGAACCTCCTTAATTCAACAATAGATTTTCTTGTGGTTGCATGCACGATTCAACAATTCAGCAAGACGTGGCAGGATTTGAACCCTGGACACAGCGCGACCCCGACATGAGCACAACCACTATGCCACGTTTAGCGTGAAAGTAGCAAAGATTAAGTCCCACGCAATTATTCTTCTAACCAGCTGACGTGTGACATTCCGTAGTTGCTCGGAGTAGGATCCTCGGCCAAGTCCCTAAAGCACAATTGCTTAACGGCATTGATCGATGCTTGTCATTAAACATTGATGCCACATAGCTATATGTGCTAGCAAGAAAAGTAAATAATATACTTAGCCTATGTGTAACTCGAGATTTTGGAATTCTTTGGCCTTGTCTATGGTCGCTTAAAGAAGTTTACTTGCATTTTTCCCCATTGTTTACCTTACCTGTTTAAGTAAGGTAGCTCTCCACAAATCCTATATGCGTGCCTATAGTGTGGTCCTCGGTCTTTATATGTACATATGTATATATGTATGTGTGTATGTATGCATGCATGTATGTATGTATATATGTTTGCATGTATGTATGTTTGTATGTATGTTTGTATGTATGTATGTATGCATGCATGTATGTATACATGTATGTTCATATGTATATTTGTATGTATGTATGTATGTATGTATGTATGTATGTATTATTATTATTATTATTATTATTATAATTAGGAAGGTATGAGTTGAAGGAAGAGTCAATGACTTTCTTATTTTTGGTGATCCTGTCCCTACCGGTCAGTCGATGAACACATTTTCTCTCAATTCTTTGAACTTGTTCTCTCTCAAATCTTTCAATTTGTTCTTCTCAAATCTTTGAATTTTTTTCTCTCAAATCTTTGAATTTTTTTCTCTCAAATCTTTGAATTTTTTTCTCTCAAATCTTGGAATTTTTTCTCTCAAATCTTTGAATTTTTTTCTCTCAAATCTTTGAATTTTTTTCTCTCAAATCTTTGAATTTTTTTCTCTCAAATCTTTGAATTTTTTCTCTCAAATCTTGGAATTTTTCTCTCAAATCTTTGAATTTGTTCTCTCAAATCTTTGAATTTTTTCTCTCAAATCTTTGAATTTGTTCTCTCAAATCTTGGAATTTTTTCTCTCAAATCTTTGAATTTTTTTCTCTCAAATCTTGGAATTTTTTCTCTCAAATCTTGGAATTTTTCTCTCAAATCTTTGAATTTTTTCTCTCAAATCTTTGAATTTGTTCTCTCAAATCTTTGAATTTTTTCTCTCAAATCTTTGAATGTTTTCTCTCAATTCTGGATGACGTTTGAATCCTCGACCAATATGATTACAGACTTGTGTGGAATTTGCTCGACAAATCTATTACGACTGTACTTTTGTTCTGTACCTGGGTGCGCTTTTATTCTGGGTGCGCTTTTGTAGTTATTTCTTAAGTCCAATCTGGATTTCATGCATTTCTGACAGTATTTGGTCGCATATCGTTGCAGCCCAGCCGCGAATCTGAATCAGGTGACCTTTCAAATGAAGACTGGTTTCCATTTATATTGTGTTGAGTCCAAGACGTACATATGTTGTTTGCAACCGGGAAATTTCGGATTCGGTGATGCATCGACGATGAGGCACAGTCCTTTCACAGGAATACTGGTTTCCATTTATATTGGGTCGATTCCAAGACATACACATTATGCTGTGCCAGACCGAGATATCTCGGATTCTGTGATGCAATGACGAGGATTATGTAGTCCTTCGAGTGGCATCAGCCATCAGTCACAGAAATGTTCTACGCCCTACCTATCGGTCAGCTGTTGAAGAATGCCTTTTCTGCACAGACCTGGTGGCTTGAGAGATGTCTGGATGCGGAGCCTTTTACCGTCTGCAAGGAAGTGCCAGTCGGTGAGCATTCGGCTGTCGTTAGTTCTCGTCCTCAGTGCAGTATGGAACAGAAATTCTGGACACGGTGACAACTCTGGATGGGATTCCGTTGGTTGAGCTCTACGTGTATGCGAGGGCTCACCAATAGTGACTCGATCTTCTAGTTATCTCAGCATTACTTGCTTACAGATGAACATATGAACGGTCAAGCCAAATTATTACTGGCAAAAGCTCATTAACAAATTAATGACTAATGTATGCATTAAATACAATGATTTATTCGAAATATGTTTTAAGTAAAAGTACAAATACTTTTATCACACTGTATTTCAAATACAAGTACAAAATACTTCAAAATTATTTAAAATAGTATTTAAAACACTGAATTCTCCCCATCACTGAAGATGAACCCTAACACCACTTAGACTGGCGAGGATGGAGCACCTAAGAGAGGTAAGTAAGTAAGTAAGTATATTAAAATTGTAGAGTTAGCTTACACCACACTCATTAAAGCAATTAACAGAATTGCGACTTGAGCTCCTTTCTCTCCCCCTCTCAGTGTTCCGTAGGCGCCTTTAATAGTGATTTTACTCCTTCGGGTCGGAAGCACCTCTGTTGAGTTTATCCTCTAACAGGCGCTTTATAAATCTCAAATTACAATTACAGTTACAACGAGTTGCGTATATATACCAAGAGGTATACGAGGACATCTTCCACTTAAGGCATTCAAAAGATGCAACTTATTTGAATACCACTCTATAATAAGAGTAGCCAAACGCTGCGTCGATACTTGGAGAAACGTTTAAACAGTCTCCATTCATAAGACCGGCGCTTCTAGCGCATTAGGCTGCAGATCTGTAATTTCAAAAGAACAGAGCTCGTAATTTCCGGTTGTGCTCGCGGCTCTTGCGCGTACATATTAGACGCTGGTTCCCCAAGACGCGTCCCTGCGCCGTCTGCTTACGATGCAGCGCTGGCAGTGAACCATATATCATCTAATCAGCGCCGCAGACGCCCGAGTCTCGACGAGCAAGGAACCAGAGTAAAGTAATGGATGGTCCATTCCGCCATCTGACGCGTTCTTGTTATGTAGCGTTAGTGCTTACTGGGCACACAGGCCGTCAATAATATTACTCGAATCACTCAGCTCAACTGGCCATGCAGTGAATATGTATTTATGTCTAACCGGTCGCATTGTATATATTTCTTCCAGTCTTTAACATAGACTTTATACATTGATATTTTTGAAGATACTCATTATAATTATATTTAAATAGAATTGTTAAAATGTATAGCACCAATAGATGTCTCATGTTTTGCTTACTGTAATAATTTTCATTTCAACATATATCACTGATGAGTTTTGTTTTAATTTTTTATGAGTTTTGTTTTAATTTTTTAATTAACAATTTCTAACTTCAGATAATCGGATCTGTTTTCTACAAGGATACAACATCAAACAAGGTTCTAATGTAAATATTTATAAAATGTGAGTTAATTCCCCAAAAGAAGTCACAGAAACAAACAACATAACCTGCAAACATTACATCGTTAAGTATTTATATATTAATAGCAATTGCAAAATGTAATCACATTCACAGGGTTGTGTGTCAGAACAATGACTAGTACTTTGCAATAAATGTCCATAATAATTATGGCACTCCTTTGCACAACAGTTACACGGTGTTTGCCCAAGGTTTACAACCTAATTTGGAAGAAAACACATTATTGTGCACTCAAAAACTACACAATAGTTTGCAGTGAAAAGTTTCACACAGTGGTGCAGAATAACTTCACATTAATGTGAAGGTAAAAGTTCCACACAACTACGTTGAAAAACTCCTCCTATTAAGTAAGTAAGTAAGTAAGTAAGTATACTCTTTATTAACCAATAACTAATCGCACATCGGTTTACAAGTATTTAATAACACAAGAAAAATTTAATATGCATACAACATCCTAAAAATAAAACATTTACACATTAAATTATCAGTGGGAGGAATAATACGATGTAACAGTAACAGTAACAGCTTCACATCAGTGTGGAGTTAAGTGTGTAGGAAAACCCTACACTTTGGACGAGAGTGTATACCGAGTGATATATTATCCCATTGATCCCGTATCAATTATTGCAAAATCGCTCAGCTCAAGCCATTCGAATATAAATCCATATATTAGACTTAAAGGAGGCACTCGTATCTAACACGAATACCACTACTCGTGGCGCCCTCTATAATAACCTGCCTCTAGGCCTAAGCGTAGTCCCCGGTGCATCCTCCCCGCCCCGCGCTTGGAAATTATCTATTGACTCTAACCGAGAATTTCATTCACAAAGAAATCAATATCTTCGTATATTCGGTCGTGCACGGCTTCATGCACTGCTCGTCACGCATAAAGATATACGTCGGACATGACGGAAATAAGCGTGACGAAAATATTCGTGACGACACGGGCGACAGATATAATAATACCGTTATGTCGGCGTTTCGATGTCGTCTCGATAACAACATTAGCGACACAATGCGATAAGCCAGGCGCATTCTGACGCAGCGAACAAAGGCTGGTCTTTCGTGCGACATCTGGTGATATAAATATTTGTTCTCGGGTGGATTGTACCCCAAAATGCCCAGCTCTTCTGAAATAGGTATTCATGGATGGAGGTTCGGAATGTCCACTTCCTAAAATAGTTTATTCTTGTTGGGCTATTTCTGGACAAGGTTCAGATTGACCAGCTAACATAAGTATTATATTCCAAATATGGTTCAGCTGTGCAGTTTCTAAACTAGGTATTGCTTGTAGGACTATGTATGTATGTATGTATGTATGTATGTATGTGTGTATGTATGTATGTATGTATGTATGTATGTATGTATCTGGCTATTTATAGAGCACCTTTTAAGAACCTCAAGCTGTATCCAAGGAAAAGGTTCAGAATGCCCAGCTTCTAAAATACGTATTGCTGGTTAGGCTGTATGTCGGCATAGTGCGCAGAATGTCGAGTTTCTAAAACAATTATTGTCAGATGGACTGCAACCCTGGATGAAACTCAGATTGTCCAGCTCTTCTAAATTAAGTATTTTGTCTTTAATAGTTCTGAGCATTAACAGACAGGCCGATAGCCAATGGGGTTTCTACTGGAATCACTTCAGTTTTCAGCGCGTGTTAAGATAATGTAAAAAGCACACGTGTTATTTAGCGACTGTATGGCTTCGACCCTGCTCAGAGAATTTATAGGGTGAGATACTTCACCACCGCTGCCCGGCTTGTATGGGAACTACCCCATTTAAGGTCACCGTGTACGGACCGTGCTAGCCCGAGATTCAAATCTCTGAGATATAGCCACCAACGGTACGCGGACCGGCATCGTCATGCCCAGAGGAACATTGACTTACGCTTTAACCGGTGTAGTTAAGCAGGTCAGCATACCACCCAAAACACCGCTCTCAACCTCCCTACAACTCTGCCACTGCCTGTTGTGTTCGGATGACACCAGTCCTAAGCCTTGATAAAGGAGCAGGGCGACGCTAATCTTCGCTAATCTTCGCTAATCATCAGCGTCATTAAACAGAAACTAGAACTTGTCTTCCCTACCATACTTTCTAAGTTCCCACTGCAACTAAGAGTCAATCCGTTTCAAGTTTACTCACCAACCCTTTGCCTCACAAATCATAAGATGACCTTGAAAGAGAAGACAGGCCGAAATCTTATAAAAAGAAACTGATGTCCACTTTGCCATGTGCAGTTATGGTACGCGGGTTTTTATTCCCAAAGTAGTAGCCTCTCTGAAATCTTAAAATCAGATTTCAGTTCATTACTACAAAATCAATTGTTATGCTATACAACTATAGTTTAACAATGTGCTTACAAAGTTCAGAAGGGCACATTGAAGCCGGGAAACAGAATACATTAAGAGCCCTAAACAGACTGAAAGGGGTATACTCTTAAGAAAGCGCAAAGTGGTTTACGCTCCAGTTGGATCATTCTAGTTTCAAGGAAATGAAACGATGTATTATTTTACAACTGGATTTCTTCGCAGTGCATGTATTGAAGGAACGCCATTCGTTTCTGTCGCGCGGTTCTTGTGCGCAGCGGCTGCGTTGAAATGTGTCATATTTCACGGGTGCAGACAACCAGCACCCTCTTCCATTTGCCGTCGGACAATGATGACGACCCAGCAGCAGCTGCTGCTGCTGCTGCTGAGACTGGTGTGCGCCTGAAAAAGGCAGAAAATGGATCGGTCGCCTGTTTAACGGTGCGTGAAGACTACACGGTCCGACATAACTCCGTCTTCTCTTTAGCCAGGTTATCTGCATGCTTCGCTTCATCTGTCCGCTCCTGCTTCGCTTCAGGTCTTCGTCATCGTTGCCTCTTCTCACTTTCTTCGTCCTAGGTTTGCCTTCCTCTGTCACTTTCTTTGTCGCTCTGTCCAGTATATATATATACTTATTATTTATTTGTTTGTTCATTGCTTGTACTTATTACACGCTTACTAATTTATTGCGCGTAAGGTCATTAAATCTGATTCTGAGACGCGAAAAAGTGTGCGCGAAAAACTTGTCCGGTGTCGATACTCATAGTCCGCTCAGCGGGGTTGAAAAGCAATCGTTGGATTACAGAATAAGCGCGCTATCGAATGGGCCAAGCAACTTCCCATCATCCTTAACTTATACTTCCTTTCGAAATATCTTCCTCATTCGTTCTACTTCGTCATATTCGTTTTTTTCTTTTCAGGATGTTACCTCGACTTTTTCTCGTTCTTTCCATCATTCTGACACTTTCCATTCCTTTTTCTTATGTTTCTCTGACACCAGTTTATCTTTTATTTTCTATTTTCCGTTCTTTTCTCACTTCTCCTTTTCATCCTCCTAACTATCCTTATCTCTTCCATCTCCTTACTTTCGCTTCTTCTTCTCGTCTTCTTTTTATCTTTGCCTGTTCCTCACTCCTGATGACGGGGGTATGGGCCAAGAAACCAGCGTCGCATTCAGCCATGACCGACCCAACCACCATTTATTGTAGATTATAAGAAGAAGATGAAGGGAAATAGGGGAAGAAGAGGAGGAGAAAATGGGGAGCAGTAGGAAGAGGAGGAACAAGAAAGAGAAGCGGAGAGAAGAATAGAAGGATGAAAAAGAGGAGAAGCAAGGACAGAAGGATGAAGAAGAAGAGGAGAAAAAAGAAGAGGATGAAGAGGACGAAGAAGTGAAGAAGAAACAAGATGAGATAGGGATTGAGAAGAAGAGTAGAAAGAGGGCGAAGAAAAGAAGGGGTAAAGGAGAGAGAAGAAGAAACGGAAGGAGAAAAGAAGAAGAAAAAGAACGGAGAAAAAGAACGGAGACGAAAGAAGAGGACAGGAAATAAGA
The DNA here is from genome assembly GCA_964023275.1 of Norana najaformis. Lineage (NCBI taxonomy): Eukaryota > Metazoa > Annelida > Clitellata > Crassiclitellata > Hormogastridae > Norana > Norana najaformis. The sequence continues at coordinate 55,069,809 of OZ029913.1, read as the reverse complement.
GGAGGGAGAGGAGCAACAACAGAAAGAGAAAAGAAGCGAGAGAGGACACCACTAGTCTTTGGACGGACAATAAAGCATAGTCGACCCTCATGAAGAAGAAGAAGACGACGACGACGACTATGAAGCGAGAAATGAATAAACGCATGGAACCAGTCGACCGGAAACTACAATCAGCCTCAGCCACTCTGCACCCAACCTCCTCCCTCACCCCCTCCCCATCGCCCACACTGACCAACAAACGCTCCCATATGCACGCCCGTTCCCCATATTTCAATGCATATATACATGCAGGTCTGTATAATATTAAGGTAATGGAAATGGAAATGTCGAAAAGGACTATGTATACTGTGCCTATACAGCGTGCATACTGTACATAGGCCTTATTTAGGCCCATACCATAAATGATATGACATATACCTTATCAACAGCTGTGTATAGCATGTCCTGCTATGTATGGATACGACTTTTAATCTTCGATCTTGACTTGGAACCGAACCTGACCATAGTTGCATCGTCGATTTCTTGGATTGAGCGCCTGTGATTTAGTTTTTGGGGGTTTACGATTACGATTACGATTATCATTATTTAAAAGCAATTGTGCCTCGAAAACCCTCAAAATGAAGACATTATTTAAATAAATTCGAAGCTAATTTAAGAACACCCGAAGTAAAAATCCGGAATAACTGCAACTAAAACTAAAACTTAGAATATAACTACTAAAGTCAAAGGTTTTGGTTATTATTAACTGAAAAACTAAAACTCGAGCAATTACGGAAACTAAATAAAACTAAAACTTATGTATGAAAGATATGATGACTACAACTAGAATTTAATGGAAAACTAAAACTTTCCTAATGTGTTTCTTAATTCTGTCTTTCCCTAATATGTTTCTTAATTCTGTCTATGCATATATATATATATACATATATATATATACATACATGCATACTTATTGCCTATAAATGCACGTGTATATATGTATATATATATATATATCTGGGGAGAGTGGGGCGAATAGCCATTTGTGGTGATTTATGAGTCATCTATATTGCGGACGTGTCTATATTAAGTGTTACGTAGGTTAACTGCGGCATTCGCCTCAGCTGCTGCTTCCATTGCTTCAGCAGCTGCTGATGGTGATGATGATGATGATGCTGCTGCTGCTGCTGCTGCCGAAACGGGTGCGTCGTTTTCGGTTGAGCGACAGCGCTGGTGGCGGCGGGAGATGGGATTTCATTGTTGCCGGCCGGGGGGACGGGCGAAAGGTTAAAAGGGAGTCGTCCATTCTAACAACCCCGCTATTATCTACTCGGACTGCGGTGATATGAAGAGCTCTCTGGGTTTCGGCTCAGATTTATGGCAGCAGCCGGTCGGGAAAGCGAAGACTCGATATAGAGTTCAAAGTGGTATATAGACAACGGGCGCTGCATAAATCAGAAGGCTTCGTTGACCCTTTCAGAAGTCTCTTTGAGCCGTCCTCGTAATAAAATCCACTCCAAGGATCAAGCCCGTCGCGAAAGATTAACACAGGGTCTCGATCGCGTCTACACTCCGAAGGCCTTCGCCTCTGTCAGACGTTGGAAATTAAGTTCAATGATCGTCCAGGCGATTTAAATAGAAAACCAGTTTTTCATGCGCTTTAAACAGGCGAAACTTTCTAAGACCGTCGATGTTCTTTGTTAAGTAAGAATAGTCACACGTATGACCACCAGGAATGGGTCAGCCGTAGTGTGGTAAATTCTAATGAATTGCGGTTATTTTTATAATATTTAGTCGATTGCAATTACACTTTAAATTATATCGTCATTCTGTTTAATTTTGCAATTTATCATCATCGTCGTCGTCATCATCATCATCATCAACGACAATAACAACAACAGCAACATCATCATCTATGGCCTACCCCGCTCCAGAGACAAAGACAGAGATAGACAGACAGATAAAGAGCGATGGAAGAGATATTTATGAGCGTTTTATATCCAGGCAAATATTCATCGTCGAATATTAGAACCTATATAAAGTCTAAATTAAAAGGAAAGAATTTTAAGACCGGTTTGATTTGAAGAATAAAGAACCGCATTTACGGTGACACACAGACTGACATTTAGGCAGACGCACGCAGACAAACCAGGATTAAATTCTGTTCTAAATTCATTCACAATGACAAAAGAAACCGTCCTATGTGGCATGATGCTTATGGGATACACGTAATTCTTGACCCTTGAACTAACCCTTTAATCAAATTTTAGTTAGTTATTTTACATATTGCACTAATTAAAGCGCGCAAATTCAGTGGACCTAAATCTGAGGTTAGAGACAAGCGTGCACGAACTAACGAACAACTTTTCTAGGGTCACTACATGTCCGCTCAGCAGACGCGAACCGGCAATCGTTGGATTGCAGACTTAGCGCGCTACCGATGTGACCACTGTGTCTCGTAGAACATCGTCCGTGAAGCTGGTTAAATTCTAAGCCGTCAAGCTTAACTTACTTCTTCACTGCTATGTATAAGGAATATGAGCGCTGTGATGAGGACTGCAACGCAAATGTGAATTTGAATCATATAATTAGTTCCGAATCATTGCAGAAAACAGGACAGGACAGATAGGAAGACAGCGAGATAGTGAGAGAGAGATATATAGTGAGAGAGTTAATAGTGAGAAAGATAGATAGATAGATAGATAGATAGATAGATAGATAAATAGATAGATAGATAGATAGATAGATAGATAGATAGATAGATAGATAGATAGATAGATAGATAGATAGATAGATAGATAGATAGATAGATAGATAGATAGATAGATAGATAGATAGATAGATAGATAGATAGATAGATAGATAGATAGATAGATAGATAGATAGATTGACTGATAGATAGATAGGTAGATAGATAGATAGGTAGATAGGTAGATAGACAGAAAGAAAGATAGATAGATAGATAGATTAGATAGATAGATAGATATATAGATAGATAGATAGATAGATAGATAGATAGATAGATAGATAGATAGATAGAGAGACAGACAGACAGACAGACAGATAGATAGATAGATAGATAGAATGATAAAGAGAGAAAGAGAGAGAAAAAGAGAGAGAAGAATAGATAGATATATAGATAGATAGATAGATAGATAGATAGATAGATAAATAGACAGACAGACAGACAGACAGATAGATAGATAGATAGAATGAGAAAGAGAGAGAAAGAGAGAGATAGAGAGAGAAGAATAGATAGATTGATAGACAGACAGACAGACAGACAGACAGACAGATAGATAGATAGAATGAGAAAGAGAGAGAAATAGAGAGAGAAGAATAGATAGATAGATAGATAGATAGATAGATAGATAGATAGATAGACAGACAGACAGACAGACAGACAGACAGACAGACAGACAGACAGACAGACAGGCAGACAGACAGACAGACAGACAGACAGACAGATAGAGACAGAGACAGCGAGATATTGAGAGCAAGAGAGCCAGACAGAGAGAGCGAGGTCCCAGACACAGTGACAGGACATTGGACGGAGTAATGAACGTAATGTAATTGTAGATTTATATAGCGTCATTTCATAGCAAATTCCTCAGCGTCGCTGCTTCCCGTCTGGCAACAACAAGCTGCCCTCATCAACACAGGATGGACGACAACCGTTGCAGAATTAAATTCAGGGAAGGATCCCTTAACAGAACAACCTTCGAGGCGACACCATAAACATAGTATAACATAGAGTAGCATAACATAACAGCATAGCAGAATATAACAGCATAACATAACATAGGATAACATAACATAGGATAACATAACATAGGATAACATAACATAGGATAACATAACCTGGCATAGCATAACATAACATACCATAGCATAACATAACATAACTAGCATAACATAAATAGTATAACGTAACACATAACATAGCATAACATAACATAACTAGCATAACATACATAGTATAACGTAACACAACATAGTATAACATAGCATAATATAACATGAGTTTAAAGTGATTAACTTTCACTTTCCACTAACACAGTTCTATCATCCAATCCACAAGTCTTCTGTACTAAAGAATTGCTCTTCAGGAACATGCAAATGGAATCATTGATTGACAACATGATAGGCCTACTGGTCATCTTTAGAATAATAGCCTTATAAACGTGTGTGAGAGGTCCGGTCGTGTATGTGATGGTGAACGCAGGCGCTATCTGGCGAATAATAACAAAAGTTGTTTAGAAAAGGCAATATGCTGGCGATATTTTACTTTCAAAGCCGGGATAGCATGTGGCAGTTGCTTTTATGGCTCGTAGGGAGCACCAGGAATTCTCCCCAGAAAGGAATATTTTGCAGAACTAGCGTTCAGATGCCATAACCACTGGAGAGGCCAGTAATAAGCTATTAGTCGAAGTTGAAATCAACCATCAGACCAAGTTTATATTATAACTTTTTGCTATTGCTTACATCGTATAGTTTACTCGAATATATCCAACAATGTCCGCGAACAAATGGCATCTGATCATTTATATAGCGTCTATTAAGAGCTCGTCAAGGGTGAGGGGTCTTCAAGGTCCCAGTCCCTTTAAGATAAGACGCTGTTCGACTTGTGCAAACGGCGTAAAGGCTAATATTTATAGTCCTGGGACCCACTATCAATGCGTATGTTGCCTCCGGGAATACATAATCTCTGAAATTCTGCCCAAGGCCTAAATATCGCGACGGATATCGCAGACCCCTGCGGGAAAACAACTGCCATCTGGCCGTGAAATATTTTTAAACGACAAAAGGGAATTTCTGGTTGGTATTAGTCTTGATGTCAATGTTGCAGCTGCCGTTGTTATCATCATCACTGCCGTCGTCATCATCCTTGTCGTCATCGTCATCATCGTCATTACCATAATTATCATCATCATTAATTGACCTATCTTTGCTATTTAACTCGACGTAAGCGATCCATTAATAGAAAAGTCCATAAACTATTAATGACATCTGGAATAATAGTACGGGTAATTACTATTATTATTTTTATTTTTTGCACGAGGTACATATGATGTCTTGGGCTTCGAAGAACTAAATGTGCGGGTTAGCTATTATTATTATAATTATTATCCTTATTATTATTATCATTATTATCATTATGTTATTATTATTATTATCATTACTACTACTACTACTACTACCACCACCACTACCACTATTACTACTACTACTACTGCTGCTGCTACTACTACTACTACTACTAGGACCACCATCACTACTACTACTGTACTATGTCTATACTTTATATTGATGCGTCAAGCAGGCCTTTGGAGAGATGGCACACATATCTGGATAGCTCCGGGTCTGAGACCAGATCGATGGAATTGTTTTAGATAAGAGAGATAAGACGCAGACAGAATCGAACTCAGTTGCTTATGGACCCGAAATACCAGACAGACAGTGCACAAATCAGGATTATATAGCGCCTATATTTAACTCGTGGACAGAAAACAATAGAGCTCGAGAAGACATATCTATTAATAACTGTGAGTAGCCTCTATGTAAACCTATAAATCCTCGAACCTCGCTCAAGTGTCAGAATTGGAAGGCCCAGAATTGGCAAGAGTAACTGTATCGCAATCGCTTCTTTCGGTTCGGCACAGTGCGGACCAGGGAGGGACTCTGAACACGATCAATTGTTAACGATGCGTGGGATTAGCTATTATTGTTAGCTGCATGTATGTATATATATATCTGAATGTATATATGTATGTATGTATGTATATAACTGTATGTATGTATGTATGTATGTATGTATGTATGCATTCGCTAGTCGGTCTCTACGGGCTTGCGAGAGACAGCAAATGAAGGCCCTTCTTCTCAATCGACAGCAGTTGAATGTGTAGTTCTTGTAGAACTGTGGCCTTCTTCGATCAAAGCATTGAATTCTATGATAAAAAATGGTGAAGAACCTACGTCAGAAGGGTGGATCCGAGCACCCGCTTCCTAGGCTTCACTCGACATCTGCTAATGCTAACAGCCCACTGCTTTCTGTCTTTTACCACCCAATACAGTAAAATTAATAAACATTTTCTCAACCTGGAACTGAAGGGTTTATTTCTGCAGTTCTCACAAGAAAGCTGGAATGAAAACGAGGGCTACCTTACTTCACTGCGATTTATGATGGCGCTCAAGGTTGGGAATGCCACAAAGAAGAGAGGAGCAAAGCTAATCCAGGGCTACTATTCAATTCTTACAAATGATGAATAGCAAAAACAATATGTATTGCTCGTCGTTCAAGAGCATCGCCACAAATATCCTGACTCCAATAAGAAGAATTTGCCAGCCGGACATAAATCAACCTCTGAATAACTATCTGAACCGGCGCCGCGCTGGAGACAAATAGACTCAAGACAAAATTGTGACTGACCTCGCAATTTGTTGACTTACTAGTTACTAGCCTACTTTGTTACAATGAGCTATGTTTACAGTTTAAAATGCATAATTTGTTGTATTCGTGGATTGATTCTCGTTTGTTCGCCATAAAGTCGTAGAATATGATATAACCAGAAATCTTTGATTGATTTGTGCAACCCTTAAATATTTTTCATTTTGGCTGCAATTTTAGCCATATTAGTTTTTATTAGATGGACTGCAGGTGGGTTTCAGCTTGGAACTTTAAACAAATCTTTTACCACCGTAATATATATATATATATATATGGACTAATGATGTATGTTATTTATTATAATAATATGTATCTAAATATATCTTCGTATACGTTACATAGGCCTACGTTCATACATAGATGCGAACTCGTCTTACTTTCTCGTGCAGTGAACCGTATCTCTGGAACAACCTTCCTCTGAAAATAGAAACTTTCCGACAGAGACAGCTCGAAAAATATTTTCAACCCATTGAAAATGTTTCATTCTAATATTTATGTAATATGTAATGTTTAAAATGTGTAATATTTAATGAGTAATATGTAATAACTGTAATGTAATACCCAATTAAAATATTTCAAATCGCACAATTCAACGTTATTTCAACGCCTTCGTGAGGTTCTTAAAAATAGCCAGAAACATACATAAATACATTCAAATATATACATATATTAATACATGAACTCAATACGCACATACATACAAATATGTATGCATGTGATCACGTGTCTATGCACAATCACGTATGTTTAACACGTGTATTACATGTTTGTATGACTGTGGTGTTTTGCGACTGTATAATTATAGGCCGAGGCGGCGGTTGCGTAGGATGTCACGTGGTCATTCGTGTATAGCATGGACCCGGATAGTAAAGAGGAACATAAAGTGTTAACTGAGGCGCTCAGGAGACTCACTGCTTTGCCATCGTCGCCTAACGTTCGCCTAAATTTGATGCTATAGCTTCCTTTCATTCTACCTTCGGCTTTCAGACAGACGGACATGCGCTCGCCATAAACAACGGCCCCCTAATAGGACGAAGGACAGCCAGACCAAACAGCAAAGACATGCGACAAACTGACACGTAGGAATAAACGAACCGGACAGGCAAAGCAAGGTGGACGTCAGCCTCATCACCACCATCACCGCTGCCGCCACCGCCACCAGCATCTTTAGTAGCCTTCGAGGATGCCCCTGAAGGCTACTGAAGATGTTGGTGTCTACTTGATTTACTGCGTTCCACGGTTGTCGCAAAGAGCAGAGAAAGAGTCATTCGAGCAAAGCATTATATGGCAATGGCGCATAAAAGGGCGTATCCAAGGGACAAATCTTATCACGGCCCCATTTGATTTTTAAGGGTAAGTTACTGAATTGGCCTAGAAACCGGTTTCGGTGCGGATTACCCACAGAAAGTATAAAGGAAAAAAACGGCTGTGATATAATAGACCTGCTCTAAAACAAAGAAGGAAAAGAACAAAATCAAAAATGTGCAAAAATGTAACACAGGAAAAGTCGAGAAAGGAAGGGGTAAAAGCGAGATGAGGTGAATGAAATGGAAAAAGGACAAAGGAAACCTTAGGAAAACGGCCGAGAAAGGTGAATGACTAAAAATATTTTCCACCGTACAGAACATTGACCATGGTATAATTGCCCATCATCTTTCATTCATTTCTAAACTTAGGACTCGTATATTTCAACTTCCTGAATCACTGTTGCCTGACAACTTGTTTTTATGATCTATCAGATTTTGGCCAGGCTTTTACAACAGATTACAATTTCTACTATGGCTTCACTTAAAGCGACCGTCGTTTAATGGCTTGTGCAGCACGAAAACGGCGCTACAGAAGTCATAAGAATAGATTAGATTAGATTAGTTAACTTCTGGATCCGCCTTCTGGATAGGTCTAGTCCTCAGGCAGAAGAACAAAATCGGGTAAACCAGATCTTTTGATGTTTCTTCCACGGAAGGGCACTCACGAGAAATATAATTAAACAAGGGGATTGTGCCGCTCCATAATAAAATACCATCTGGGACCTTTACTCCAACATCGGACGCAGTGGCAATAGGTGGAGTGATCTGTAAGTCAAGCGGAAGTGGAAGTTAACCGCATCCAAACCTAATTCAGTTGCTAATAGCCTGGAAATATGTCACTGTCAGGTAATGTATAGGAAAGATGGCTAAGAAACGTTCTCGGTTTCAGTTCAGTGAATGTAGAAGAAGCCACTTGTGCAAAACTGGAAAGTCGCAAAAGTAGGATATTCGGAGGCTCAAATGCAGACAGCCAATGAACTGCCCAAAAAATTCTTGATACCCTATGTGTGCATAGGCCTATACACCACTATTTCATGGCCCAATATAACCGTAAACTTCCATAGTGTCACCTTTCTCTGTGGAATTGGTTAAAACCATAACCCATATTCACAAGACCAATATTATTTACATACGAAAAAGAGAGTAGGGTCTATATCTTCGCTAGAAATTTTAAGCTGAAAAACGTAGGCCCCCTAGGCTTAAGCCCCAAATGAGTCCCGGTGAATTTTAAAGGCGAAACACTTTAGCCAAACAGAAAGCGTATATTTTCATCTTGTTATTAAACAGAAAAATGATTTCCGAAGTTTTCTTTGCCCAGTTGATGTCTGCAGTCTTTCTGCAGACCGACCATTTCCCTGTGAAGTCGATACAATTACGTAGCAGCTGACCGTCGCCATCTTGAAGACATTTCTCTACACGCAGAGCGCCGCGCGCATAGAATACTAAACAATAGAATATCGCGGGCACGCTCAACCACATCCCTACGCGCACGCCGAGATTTAATTTCTTGTCCCTTCTTATACAGACGGACGCTGGTCGTCGGCGTTGGTTTCCTCGGCGACGTGGAATGGGGCAGTTCGCTTGATCCGCGGCTGAATTGCTGCTCCCTGGGGACCGTTGCCAAACGCGATAGAGCTGCTGCAGTTGCGGCTGCAATTGCTGCCGCTGATGTTGCTTTAGGGAAGGCGTCCGGGCACTTTGAAAAGGATGAGGGACAACGAAAGGACAGATAGAATACTCCTATTCCCTACCGACTCACCCCTCCACACCTTCGCCGAGGAAAGACGTCGCTGCTGCTGCTGCGGCTGGCAGGACAGTGCTGAGCAATAGATGCGCAGACTGGAAACAGGTCGAAGAATCCATTGTTAGCTAGATGCTGAGAGCATCACAAAGACGTCTTTCTGTCGCCCCATGTGTACACACGTGTACGTACACATACATACATGTGCATATATATGCACACATGCGTACCTATCTTCTTCTGTAAACGCTGTATTACTAAGACTACTATTACAACTACCAACTACCACTACTACTACTTCTACTACCACTACTACTACCACTACTACTACTACTATTATTATTATCATTATTATTATTATCCGTACTATTATGTGATGACTTCTATCGCGTCGGTGTATAATGCACAAGGCATCAACCAATGCCCCACCCAAACCCAAACCCCGATTTCAGGTCATTATCCAGAACACCGGTCCACTAGGACAAAGTGGCAGCCTACGGTGCATAAGCAATATGAAAAAGGAAGATTTTAATTTGAGAACGAAATAACACAAGCGACTGAGCAGAACGAAGACATACGCGCATAGAGTTCCAAAAACTAGGCCCAGAAAGCGAAAAAACTGTTCAACAAGAACAGTTCTAGTATTATGTGTGACCAGAGGAAGACATTCAGATGACCTTGTTGAATAATAATAAGTCTGGGGATGAGAACTGGTTTAAAGTATTGTGGATATCCTGAGCTCAATGATTTATAAACTGTAACAATTCAAACAAATCCTTTGCTGAACAGGAAAACAATTCAAAGGCTTAAGCATAGAGGTTAAATGCTCACAACTTGACTTTTTAGGTATAGCTCTAGCCAAAGAGTTCTGAACTCTTTGGAAGTTCTGCATGCTGATTTTGTGATATCGGTAAGAAGCGAATTGCATTGATCAAGGCGACTAAAGACCAATGCGTTTACCAGAGATATAACTGAAGACATGAGAACATAACGCGAAATTCTGTGTATGTCACGAATATGCATGTCTGGCGACTTACAGATACCATTTACACAGTCGGTGAGAGACACAGTAGAATCAAAACAACACCCCGAGTTACGAGCAGCATTAGCCAACTCAACAAGCGAGTCACCCAGTTTTAAAGATTAAAGCTAAAGCCATTGAAACTTTTTAAATTGCTGTGGAGTAATGAGTAGCAGAAATTCAGTTTATAGGCGTTAAGAAGGAGTTTATTAGCCGCCATGCAAGATGTACCATTCTCAAAGGCAATGGATAACAACTGCATATACGAGTAACAATACAAACTGTTTATAAACTGAAATGTAGAGTTGAGTATCATCAGCATAGAAGTGATATCCCAGTGAATGATTGTCGAGCATTATACAACACATCTACTGTTGTGGTGTATAATGTAAACAAAAAAGGGCCAAGCACCGAATATGTGGAACGTCATATGTCAACAAAGCACTAGACGGGTAATTACCATTTAAATCTACTGACTGAGTGCGTGGACCGAGATAAGTAGCAAATCAATATAGGGTGGAACCAGAAATCTAACATAGTGCTGGAGACAATGCAAAGGAAGAGAATGGTCCACCGTATCAAAGCAGCAGAAGAGTCAAGAAGAACAAGCGTCGTCACTCTACTCTTATCCATAGAATGCATGATGTCATTATGAAGAGCAAGAAGTGCGAACTCATTTTGAATGAAACTTATGGTATTCAGGCTGCGATTGCGAATAAGAACGAGTTTTCAAGATATCCAGGTTATGACCTTTGTTACGTGTTGGAAAGGTAATGTTTCATACCAAACCATTCAAATAAATAACAGAATGCTACAGAATGACTAGCTACATCATATTAGTCACCCATCGTAACTATTTCAGAAGGGGAGGAAATCAAATATTTAAGCAATGACTCGAATTCACTAAGAAAATCAGTCAAGGAGAATGGTGGTGGACGATATATATCTACAAGCAATATCTGTTGCCAGAAACCTTTCTTCTACAGACGCTTTATTTGTGAATGTATTTTCGTATGCATGTATGTATGTGTATATGTATGTATGTATGTATGTATGTATGTGTATGCTTGTATGTGTGTGTGTTTGTTTGTATATATGTGTGTACATGGGTACATATGTGTACATATTCTATCCTCTGTGAGTGAGTGAGTAAGCGAGTGAGCGAGTGAGTGGGTGAGTGAGTATGACTGACTGAGTGACTGAGTGACTGACTGACTTGCTGACTTACTAACTTACTGTCATATATGTGCGTCTGCCTAACAACGTCCATCTGTCTTACTCTGAGTGTAAGTCTATCTGTCCAATGCAGTGTTTAACTGTGCAATATCCGTTGTTTTTCTTTAACGAAGTCTCTATTTGACTGTCTGGGTGGAAGTTGACTTTCTGCATTTTGGGCATATTATGTCACATGCGTAGGCTGTACGTGTTTCTAGACCGATGTGTTTCGGACTGCGTTGGATATACTGCAGCGACTGTATGTATCTTATGCGTCAAGGGGATACTGGGCTTGTGTATGTATGAGATACAGCGTGGACTCTGGGCGATAGATCAATTTGGCTTCTCGCTACAGAATGACGGCTGCCATGCGAGTTAATTTCCCAACAGGACAGTCGAAGAAGTTTAGCCTAATATGGCTATACAAATGCAGATAGAATAGCCTTGTCTATGTGTTATATATAACCACCAAAGCGTTCAGCTGTGAGTTACATTTAGATTGGTATGTTATTCACAACATAGTATATCTATAATATAATTATACCAACATGTGGCATGATTAAGCTTGCATAGAACTTTTCAATAATAAAACATTAACTTCAGTCTTAATTGTATATATGCTTGTGCTATCGATATCTAAATGAAGTGTTTGCTTTGTAATTTTCATTTAAAATGTAATTTCTTATAGGAATGTGCACATTCAATGCGATGTAGGGATTCTATGATCATAAACGGTTTTCACCATCACTGCATACTTATAAAATCAAATAGATTAAACTTTCTTTTTAAGAAACTTCAGTTTTAAAATGTAACTATAGAAATTGTTGTTTCTTTAATAATGCAACCGATAAACAGTAGTTATGTGGAAATCTGTCACAATGAATTTGCACTGACGAAAATGCAGAAGGCAGGATTTCATAGGGAGTCGGGTCTCAGCTCCGGACCTAAACTTTGAACCGATGAAACAACAAAAGCGACAGCCTGATTAGCCTCTCAAACTGCAGTCTGAAAAAGAAAGTTAACTGAAATTCGGAAGGTCTTCTGGAACAGACTTTCTCTGAAAATTCGAACTCTACCTCCCCAAGCAGATTAAGAAATGCTCTGCGTTTATCTTAAGACTCCATTTTAGAGCTGTTAAATAGTCATGTTGCAGCGACTTTGTGAGGTTCTAAAAATGCGCTAAATAAGTGCTTCCATACATACATACCTCGCAAAAGTCCATCTACGCTAGCCTTAATAGTATTGAAGTGTTTAGTCAGCGTAATCATTTTATAGCCGTGTTCGCTAGGGGGAGCATATGAGGCAGAAGTATTGAAACATCTTTCCGCCCTGGTGTGGATTTCAAGCCCAACCTCTGAGTCGACCGCTCACCCCATATCCATTCATGTTCAAACCAAAATGGCCGACTGCGATAGACCAGAGTAAGGGTGCAGAAACTTATTTTTTGCTAAGAAAGATGAAGATTTTAGGTTTTATGTTCTGTTTTAGTTTTTCGGTTTTTTAGGTTTTATTATATTTCTCCGATGACGTAAACAGAATTATGGCGGTGAATAGAATATTTGACTCTAATTTCAATTTTCCTTGTTTCATTTCTGCCAAAAATAAAAAACCTAGAAACACAATACTGGACTTCCGTGGTTCTTCAGGCATCTAAGAGAACGTAAAAACCTTAAACGTGGGACACTACTTCTTGCACCCCTGGGTCTATACACCCCTAGCTCTATTCCCTTGCTTGTTTCGAGTGTTCCAACCACACACATAGTGTCTGATGCCAGCAGATATCAGTTTTGAGAGTGCACACACAGTGTCTGATGCCAGCAGATGCAAGTTTTGAGAGCGCGCACACATAGTGTCTGATGCCAGCAGATACCAGTTTTGAGAGTGCACACACATAGTGTCTGATGCCAGCAGATGCAAGTTTTGAGAGTGCACACACGCGTAGACCTACATACAAGACCCCAATCCTCTTCGGAAACTACTCCAGCATCGACTGGCAAAGATGGAGAGGCGATAGGTGGACGTAAAGCCAACGGATGATGACATTAAGTAGTTCCAGTCCGTGCGTCGGCCAACCGACCGACCGACCGACCGATGGGTAACTGGGGTACTGCTGCCTTCATAGATCAGCAGCCTCATCGGCGTCGAAGCATCGGATCGTGTTTCCACATAAAACATTAGTATTAATGTCGATTGCAGGGAGTCGGGATGGGGAGGTAGAAGCGAGGGCGGGATGGTTAGGGAGACAAAGGGTCGGTTCCGATGACAATCGTACGATCGAAATATTATTATTATATGGCGAGTCTTGTTTCGCATTCATTTCGGCTGTACGGTACTCGCGGGAAATGATGCGAGTCTCCGTCTGAGCGGGGATCCACGTGGGAGGGCAACGGGGCCACCTCCCCATCAGTATTCGTCCGGGTTCAAGTTGCAACTCATACCCGTCGCTAGTTGCAAAGCTATATGCTCAGGATGTTCGACACGGAGCAGGAGTTGGCTGTTCAGCGTTTTCGACTTAAGAGATTGGTGACAGCAATCCCACATGCCTAGTTACTCTAGCTACATCGGTAAGTGCGTACGCCAAGGAGCCTCTGTGCGTGAGGATCCCAGGTTCGCGTCCCGGTCGTGGCTTATTTAAGAGATTTAAATCTGGGGCTAGCACGATCCGTACACGGAGACCTTAAATGGCGTGGCACCCATTCAAACAGTGAATGATAGGCTTATCACCCGATAAATTCATTGCAAAATGAGCAGGGTCGAGGCCATACGGTCGCTATATAAAACCTATAGATACATTTACATTTACCCGTATTTATTTTAGACCTATATGCCTTCGTCGAACTCAGCGAGTTCAGAAGAAATCAACTCTGTTTAACACAGTTAAGCGTAATAACGATTGGTTTACTTTACCTGGAATGTAATACACATCCGACTGCTTTATATTACTACCAGTGTATCACCAACACTACACCGATGAATATTCCATTTAAAGCATAGTACAAAACGTTACATTGGTTAAAACGTTGGTCAAGGCGCCTCTGTGCGCGAAGATGTCGGTTCGCATATCGATCGTGGCTTATTTAAGAAATTTGACTATCTGGATAGCATGGTCCTTGCATGAGGACCTTAAATGGCGTGACACCCATTAGAACGGGCAGCGGTGGTGAAGGACCTCACTGGATAAATTCATTGAAAAAATGAACAGGGTCGAGGCCCTGCAGTCGCTATAGAAAAACATGTACATTTACATTTTTTTACATTCACACTATACGTTTAGTTTTGAAGTACTGTAGTCGAAGCTATACTGAACGTTTGACGTCCTATACAAAGCATGCAAGAGCATCTGCCTTTGTAGAACGATCTGGACATAATATTTCAATTTAGATGTGCGAAACAATGTCACGACCTTTCGCGGTGGCGATAAAAATATTTACAAAACCATTTTTATGTTAATTTTTTGGAATGGCATGTCAGTGACTTTTCTGCTCGTGTCACGTTTTCAACATCATCATGATTATTTTATGGATCCAGAACAGAGTTTTGATCCGATGACTTGGCTTTCGTAGATGCGTAGATACAATGAAACATTCATACATATATACATACATACACATTATGCATGCATACTTAGGTAGCACACATCACATACATACATACAGACAGACAGACAGAGAGAGACAGACAGACAGGCAGACAGACAGACGGACAGACTTACGACTATTATGCCTATATGATCCATCATACAAACTCACCATCACTTCACCCTTTGCAATCTCTGCTCAGGTCTTCCACTCAAAACTGAAAACAATTTTCTTCCGCAGATCATCTCCTATTTCTCTTCTTCCCTTTGTCTATCTCGCAGATCCACTGCCAAACATCACCCACCGTAGCCACCTGACTGTGCCTGCCTGACTCCTGGATCTAGACCTGGAACCAAACCCTTCTTGCCTATCAATTTTGTTTTGACTGAGCCTGCGAATAAGCTTGTTCCCCCGACTAGGCATTTGTTGGGCGCTGTAGAAATCTCGAGTTTACGATTACGATTACGATACGTATGCTAAGCGTATCGTAGGTAACAAACAATTTCATTGTGTAGCGAAGGTCGTTACAGATGAAACGAGGGATCAGCGTCTCCCAAGCAACACACGAAATACCCCATCATCAGGCATCAGACACATCGATCAGTTACTACTTCAATGGATGCCTCTGCTTGGCAATTGTATTACATATACACATACATATATACGTACATATAATGTAATGTCATCTATACATACATATATATATGCATCTATACATGCGTATATATCACATCCTTTGAGCGCAGAAAAATTATGAAACTCAGCGTCAGTCAGAGCGACTCCTGAATCCGTGAAATGAAATTTCCAGTTGAACCACAGCTGCCTCTTCTCTTTTTGCATATACGACATTTGCCCAAAGTCATTCAGGGTCATTCCTAATCATCACTCCGTCATATTTACTTCTATGTTGAACAGGTTATATAATTGAGTGTATATTCAAGACAACATTTGGATTTATTAGTAATAATGACATCCCACGCTTTAATGAAGTCGATTTTTACAGCACGTTTTCCACCGAAAAACCATCAGCGAGGACTAGCTATTCTAGAACAACTCTTTCCATAATTTTAGTAATCCTGAGGGATCATGTGTACCTCGGGTAAATAATAATAATAACAACAACAACAATAATATTGATAATGATGATGATGATGATGATGATAATAATAATAATAATAATAATAATAATAATAATAATGATTATAATAATAATAATGATGATGGATCATGTGTACCTCGGGTAAATAATAATAATAACAGCAGCAACAATAATAATGATAATGATGATGATAATAATAATAATAATAATAATAATAATTATTATTATTATTATTATTATTATAATAATTATAATAATTATAGCAAAAACAACAACAATAATAATAATAATAATTCTGGAATGGCCCTGCTTAAGATAACGACTCATAATATATCTGCGACTTTATAGAGGCACTGACCAAGGAAGCCAAGCTTATCTTCCTTCAGCCTGGATATTCGTCGCTTGACTCGCTTGCAATTCCTGCCATTTTGGTTTTACCCTCAAGCACTCGACGTTGCAGACATCCATTCTCTCTCACTGTGACATGGTCTCTGTAAACGCTTGCGCTCTGATCGCAACGAACCAGAACCCTTGGCCCAGAACACCACTTGCCCACAGACTGGGATAGATCTCTTATCTAGCGGGATTTGGGACCCTTCCATTAAGAAACAACACTAGATTATCTTGAGTCAAGGCAGGAGCTGCATCTCACGCGGACTTCCAGCGATGCTTATAAGATCGTGAGGCTTGTGGTTTGATGATGAAGCCGTCCCTGTAACGTGCTCAAATGTCAACCTGGATGAGGATGATCTGTTGGTGAGCGTAGCCGTGTGCTGCTAGTACTTCTTTCGGCTAATATCGTTCCTCATCTTCTGAGCAATGCATAGGTCCAAACAGGGACTCTGAATATGTAATCCACACAGTTTGGATTTCGCTGGTCTTTGTCTTCGAGAAACTTCCAGTTGCTCCAAGCCTCCCACAGTCTAACAAGTCAAGCTCTTGTAGAACTTGCCCATTGATCCCGCTTGCGAGGTGCGCCCTTCAGAAGTTTCAAAAAGACGCTATAAAATGACCAGGAGGTATAGAGTGTTCCATATATATATATGATGTTATGTGATTTGATTTGATATCATGTGACGTGACGTGATGTCATGTCATGTCATATCATTTCATTCATATGAAGTAGTAGGCTTTCTACTAGGTGTAATTCTAGAGTCTCTTCCTAATTCGACACTGAGACTGATACAGCGCATCTCAAATCTTTACCTGAACTGGTTGCAGTCTGTAGTGAGCTGTAGATGGAAAGTAAAAGAAATCGTTTAGGTCTGACTTATGTAGCGCCTATTTAGCCTACGATGACATTGGATGCTTCATATGTTTGTTGTCTGCTCATTGTGCGTTGTTCTCGGGTGTGATGAATGTTGTCCATGTGTTGTTCTCATGCTTGGTATTTGATATTTAGTATTTTACACTTACGATAGGAAAATCAGAGCACGATCGAGTGGGTCGATATGCCGGGGCTAAGAAAACGAAGTCGCTAATATTTCATGTCTCTCGGGGTTAGATGAAGAAAATATTCTTCGTCTTATATAAGCTTATAGTGTCTGATCGTTCAAATTCTTTCCAAACTTCTACATAGTCAGGACTCACTGCTTCAAATTGTTGATATTTATGCGGACCTTCATCAATCTCTGAAGCACCTTACTCAGAGAGAGAGAGAGAGAGAGAGAGAGAGAGAGAGAGAGAGAGAGAGAGAGAGAGAGAGAGAGAGAGAGAGAGAGAGAGAGAGAGAGCTACAGAGTGCCATTTACAACACAACCCTTAAAATGTCTTAACCACCTCAAATATTCTCACCCCTAACCTCAACTGTCTTAGTCCCGCCACATGTCACATCCCCCTCTCAAATGTCTTAATCCCCTCGTAACGTATTGCTAATCAAAGTCATTTTGGTTGGAAATTATATTCCACTTCAGCCAATTAAGAGACTAATTCGGATTTCGTTACCTAAGTGTCTAGGTAGGCTTCTGTGGGCCTAAGTGTCTAGCTAGGCTTCTATAGGCCTAAGTGTCTGGGTAGGCTTCTATAGGCCTGTGTCTGGGTAGGCTTCTATAGGCCTAAGTGTCTGGGTAGGCTCTATAGGCCTAAGTGTCTGGGTAGGCTTCTACAGGCCTAAGTGTCTGGGTAGGCTTCTATAGGCCTAAGTGTCTAGGTAGGCTTCTATAGGCCTAAGTGTCTGGGTAGGCTTCTATAGGCCTGTGTCTGGGTAGGCTTCTATAGGCCTAAGTGTCTGGGTAGGCTCTATAGGCCTAAGTGTCTGGGTAGGCTTCTATAGGCCTAAGTGTCTGGGTAGGCTTCTATAGGCCTGTGTCTGGGTAGGCTTCTATAGGCCTAAGTGTCTGGGTAGGCTCTATAGGCCTAAGTGTCTGGGTAGGCTTCTATAGGCCTAAGTGTCTAGGTAGGCTTCTATAGGCCTAAGTGTCTGGGTAGGCTTCTATAGGCCTGTGTCTGGGTAGGCTTCTATAGGCCTAAGTGTCTGGGTAGGCTCTATAGGCCTAAGTGTCTGGGTAGGCTTCTATAGGCCTAAGTGTCTGGGTAGGCTTCTATAGGCCTAAGTGTCTGGGTAGGCTTCTATAGGCCTAAGTGTCTGGGTAGGCTCTATAGGCCTAAGTGTCTGGGTAGGCTTCTATAGGCCTAAGTGTCTAGGTAGGCTTCTATAGGCCTAAGTGTCTGGGTAGGCTTCTGTAGCCCTAAGCATCGCTTTCTATAGACCTACGTAGACCCAAACTGCCATAGTCCTATAGACAGACGGAGACGGATGTACATAGGTCCATCGGGCAGCGAGCGTTAGTTACAACGAGACTTGCCCGTTTATGTAGGCACTTGAGGCAATGCAGACCACGAAAGGAGTGGCAACGTCTGGCAAGTTTCTCACCACATCCTCGACATTGCTCTTTTCCAACCAAACATCCATATATCCATGTAGCAAACGTATATACGTTGTCTATAGTCTATATATATATATTGCATGAACAAACGTATATACTTTGTGTCTGTATATATATATATATTGTATAACTATATAAATATATAAATGAAGCCACTACATAACAACGTGAAGTGCATGTAAGTGAATATATAAACGCATAAATGCGTAGGCTGTGGACATGACATATGAGAGATAGAGTACGCAAAGCTCATAGGGCTATAATAAGCTCCGTAGGCCTTTATAGCTTTAGGCCTAAATCTGTGTATACTGTAGACATATGGAGGCCTAACTGCAAGAAAGAAGGTTGTGGGTGCGTTACAGTGAAGATGTTTTTATATTGTTAATTATGAGGTCAGTGAACGTGTATATGTATGGTATGTGTGTTTGTATGCGTGTGTACCTGTGCGTTTGGATATTTTATGCAGTGCAATAGCTTTTACTGTACTTTCAAACTTTCGCAAATTGACAAACTTTTATGTACAGATTTCATATTTATATCCTATATAAAAGAAAAAAAGATTCATGTGACTGACCCCTCCCCTAGGAGGGTTTAATTCCAGCCAGAAGGAAGAAGAAGAATTCATATTTATAGCCTAGCGTTTCTGCATAGTTTGTTCTTGAAGAAGCGCCATATAAATTGACAAATACCTTACAATACAATGCAATAAAGTTTATGAAGAAAAGCAAATCCATTCGCCGATGTATGATGACCGAATAACTGCAGAAGGTTTCCTTCTAAAGGTTTTCGCACAAGAGGTTTTCAGAGTGGGGGAGGGAGGCAGGCAGGGACAGTGGCCTTTCGAGAAATTGGGGACCAGGGTATTTCACTTTTTGTCTTTTATGTTTTCCTTATCACACGGGTACGAAATCACGCTACTTGGTAAAACAGTAGGCGATAGTGGATGCGTACATGTTAGAGTTCGGCACGGTGGTCTATCGGTAACGCGTTTGGTCAATGATCATGCGGTTGCGGGTTCGACTCCGTGTAACGAACATGGGCAAGTTGTTTGCGAATACCATGCCTCTGTCAGCAAGCAGTATAATTTGGTACTGGCGTAAGCTGTGAAGTAAACGGCAAGTCCTGCGATGCACTGGCCCCGTGTCCAGGACCTTTGGAATCGTCCATTGCCGACTCAAGGGCCATGAAAAAGAGGTGAGGGCCTCCCATACATCTCTCTTGTGGGATTTGGGATACTTTACTTTTCTTACTTATACGTTACTGATGAATGTTTAAATACAAATTTCTATCGCCTTAAGCCTACATCGTCTTACTTTAACTTCGTGTTTGCACAGGAGCCGATTGGTTAGAGTGCTCGGCTTGTAACGCAGAGAGTGTGGGTTCAAGCTTATCCTCAAACGGTTAATGTGTAAGGAACTTGAGGAGGTCCTCTCTCCACTCACAAGTGCTCGAGCCTCGGATTCAGATTTACTGGCCCTGAGCGCCTAATAAGTGCAATGTGATGATGATGATGATGATGATGATGATGATGATGACGACGACGACGATGACGATGATGTCATGCATGTCTAAATACGTAAAGATTTAAAACTCGATTTTGACTGATCTGCTTTACTATTCGATGTTCATTTTGAACGGTTCATGTAAACTACAGGGTGGCGCAAAAAAAACCGGACTAGTGACATTTGGGTTTGGCATTTAATATAACATTGAATGAACTGTAAAATTTCAGAATGTTTTGAATGCGTAAGAAATTTCAGTCAAAGTGATGTTCAATATGTCCTCCGTTTGCTGCGATAACCAATGATAATCGCTTGCGAAACTGTCCAATAGCCCGGTTGATAGTGTCCTCGCTGATTTCGTCCCAGCATGCGGTCAGAACTTCTTTCAAATGTTCAATATCTCGAATTCTCTGCCTGTAGACAAGCTGCTGAAGCACTCCCCAGATCGAATAGTCTACGGGATTCAAATCCGGACTGTTCGGTGGCCAATTTTCTGGTTCAATAAAGTCCGGAACGTGAGCAGTGAGAAAAGCAACTGTTTTTCGTGAACGATGAGCAGGTGCTCCATCCTGCTGAAAAGTGAAATTGCGCTACCCTGTTTTCTTTTAGTGTCGCCAGTTTCGTCAATCTTTTTAATCAAATCATTCAACGTACTTCGCTTCCATTGTCGTTGTGGGAATTCTCTAATCATTCGAAGCGAACCCCATCCTTTTTCGAGTCTTAACGCACGAATTAACGATTTATCATCACTTGTCAACAGACGCTTCGCCATGACGGTACAAAGGATAGTTAACGCCATAGAATATATGACGTCATTTTTATTTTATGTAGCGCTCTCATTTTTCTGTGTCATTTCTGTCTAATGATAGTTTTAAGGCGATAATTACTTTGATTCTTCAAGCGATGCAATTGGAAAAACTAATAGTCCGGTTTTTTTTGCGCCACCCTGTACATAAAGACCAGGACCCAGTACTTGCATGCTCTCTTAGAAGGTCTTTCACCTGAGTAACACCTACACAGCGTAACCTAAAATCTGCTCTTACTTTGCAGCACAATGAAGAGTGAAGAAACTTTACTCGCTCGCTCGCAGTGTACATGGGCAACTTATTTCGATCTCGGCTGACCAGTGCCATAAGCTACAAACCTATTCCTGTGACTTGTATGCTATGTATGTATGTATGTATGTATGTATGTATGCTAAGTATGCATGTATATATGTATGTATGATATGTATGCATGTATATATGCTATGTATGTATGTATGTATGTATATATGTATGTATGTATGTATGTATGTATGTATGTATATGTGTATGTATGTATTTATATATGTATGTATGTATGTATGTATGTATGTATGCATGTATTCATGTATATGAACACTTATATACAGCCTTTTAAACACCTCTCAGAAGAGCTTTATATGAGTGCTTGCTTGGAATGGTAGGCAGAAAAGTTATTTTATTTTTTATTTAGTATAATTACACGGCGCCGTTATTCCAATGACTAAGCACCAGTCGATGGTGCTGAGCAAATTCGAAGGACTTGCTGAAGGTCTCTGCGCAGAAACCGCGTCAGAGAGGTGCTATCATGTCGCACACTTCTTAATCAAGACTCGTTGAAGTAGATCGATATGGCGCTACAGAGATATGGATATAGAGATATAGAGATATGGGGCTATAGAGATCTGGATTATAACGAAGACTTTTCGTCAGAGAGCAAAGCTACATAGTTTCATGGTGATCCTATTTTTCACTTCAGCTGCTCTGTGTTATCGGCCGTCTCTTCTTAACTGTCTAGACTGGCGCGTTGCAACTGCGATAAGACCTTGCTGGCTCACTTACTTATTTCCATATTTACTTAGTTATTCACCAACTGACTCGCTTACTCACTCACTCGCTCGCTCGCTTGCTCTATTACTCACTCATTCGCTTAGTTAAATAAATCATTTGCTATGGGTTTCTGGAATCGGTAATTGAATCGCAGAACAAGATTTTAACTCACCTGTTTAACTGAAATCTAGACGGACATCTCAGAAACAGGTGTTTTTAGTTGTCGTCGTCGTCGTCAGCATCTTCTTCTTCAAGCGCTGAAGCCACCAGCGACTAAGACAGTGTTCCGCCTGAGTAGTTCTGTCCGGTGCCTGATGCCAGATGCGATGTATCTTAAGCAGCGACGCACTTTGGTCTTCAGTTCGACTTATGCGCCATCCGGGAAGAAATCGCAGCCCATCGGAGCAGCCGATGAATCAACCGAGGACCAGGCGAAGCTGCCTCAGCGACACACGCAGCCGGCGAACGGGATGAGATGCCTACTGTCCCTCTGCCCCTCCTCTGTTCGTCCGTCGCTGCTTCCGTGTCTGCGTGCGCTGGTCCTTCGTCAGCGAGCGACTGCAATTGGTGCCGCCATCTATTTGGCTCTCGCTAAGTCAACAACTGATCGCCGGGTCGTGCCGCCAGACAGCGCTGCAGACGGACGAAGACTCAGAGAGACACACACAAGTACATAGACGCTGACTGTGCAGAATGGAAAACCTCCATTGCCTCGTCCGTTCGTCCGTCCGTCCGTCCGTCCGTCCGTCCGTCCGTCCGTCCGTCCGTCCGTCCGTCCTTCCTGGATTGAAGCCCGGCTCCGACTGAAGGATAGCATGTGTGGCAAGGATGGCAACAACACTCCATGACAACACCAGATGTAGGCCTACGATTCCCATTGCATTTAGAGGCGTAGTCATGCATACGTAAGGTAATATATGTAAGATAAGGTAATGTATGCAAGGTAAGGTAATACATTAATGTAATGTAACAAACACTTATATAGCGATCTTCAAGTACCTCTCAAAAGCGCTGATGACACGGCTATCCTACCGATCTAAACAAGTGCGTTTTCAAGTTAACAGAGAATGAACATTGAGTTAAACTAAGTGGAAAAGTACGATTGTTTAAAGGCAGACTGTTCCAGAACGAGGGACCCAAGCAGGAGAAGGCAGGATGAGCACGCAACGACGTGCGGTAACGAAGAATCAGCATATCTCCACGAGCAGCAGAACGCCGCAAGCGGCCACCAGGGCGTCTGGAAACAGGAACACACAGCTACCGAATGTAAGCCGGCGCAGTGCCAACCGTAGCAGAACGGACAAGTAGAAGAACCTTGAACCGAATCCGTTCCGAAATAGGAAGCCAGTGTAGCGTCTCCCTGATGTAGTCCGAAATGTGAGAACACTATGGGAGATTAAGGGTAAGGTAATATATATAAGGTAATGTAATATATGTAAGGTAAGGTAATATGTGTGCATTTTTAGATACATGTGCACAATGTCATGTATGCTCACGGACTTACTGTTCGTGCTTTATCATGCTTTAAAGTTTAAATTAATAAAATTATATTCAGAATTAATACAATCTCGCTATGGCATGTTCAAGCGTTGGCCCTTACAATTTTTAAAATGTGGGGAGTTCAGAGCTGTCCACTATAACTGCAAAAACCTATATTAGACAGCAGCTGTTAGCCAACACCATTAATATTTAAATGGTGTATATTCCCTCAGTTCAACTATTTGGCTATACCTGTTTGTGTAGCAGAAGTAGGGTTAACAGTAGTAGTAGTTGTTCATGTTGTTGTTGTTGTTGCTTTGTTGTTGTTGTTATAGTATAGTGGAAAAAGTAGTAATAGCAGTAGAGGTGGTGATGGTGCAGCTGCGTCTTCTGCTTCTGCTGCTGCTTCTGCTGCTGCTGCTGCTGCTGCTGCTGCTGCTGCTGCAAAGACAACAACGGCAAGCAAACAACAGCGGACAAAAGCTATCCTATGCATTGTTAAATAATTAACTTTAGGTTCAGCAAAGAACTTCCAATTAGGCTAAAGGTTTTTTAAAATTTCTACTAATCTTGACATTTATTAAAATGTTTGAGTTAAACGCAACTTTTCCTCGACTGGCTGTTCAGCATTCCCCGCAATTTGCAGTGGTTCTCATAAAGATTCAAATGTCTTCTGAGCCACTTAAACACATGTTCTGCTTTGTTATGTTATGTTATACTATGCTTTGTTATGTTACGCTTTGTTATGTTACGCTTTGTTATGTCACGCTTTGTTATGTCACGCTTTGTTATGTTACGCTTTGTTATGTCACGCTTTGTTATGTCACGCTTTGTTATGTCACGCTTTGTTATGTCACGCTTTGTTATGTCACGCTTTGTTATGTCACGCTTTTGTTATGTCACGCTTTGTTATGTCACGCTTTGTTATGTCACGCTTTGTTATGTTACGCTTTGTTATGTCACGCTTTGTTATGTCACGCTTTGTTATGTCACGCTTTGTTATGTCACGCTTTGTTATGTTACGCTTTGTTATGTTACGCTTTGTTATGTTATGCTTTGTTATGTTATGCTTTGTTATGCTTTGTTATGCTTTGTTATATTATGCTTTGTTATGTTATGCTTTGTTGTTCCGTTTCTTTGGCATCAAATTCACGTAGTACGGCTTGCAGAATAGCTTCTGTGTCTCTTTATATACGATTACATAGGCTTATACTGTATGTTCGTAAGCACATTTGTGACAGAATAACCTAAACATATGATCCTTGATTGTCATCCCGTCCTCGGGAACATTCTGTCAGTGATTTTGCTACGGGTAAGCAAGAGTATTTCGGAGTGCAATGTCTGCAGATTTGGTGTCTACGGTGTTGTACTGGCTGATCAGTGGTTTAGACTTTGCCCTGAGTTGATCCGGTGCGACCAAGATTTGACTGGATCTGTTGGTGAGATATGGCTCGGGCTTAACTCTGAACTGAGGGACAGAGGACGTGGAAGAGGAAGGGAAGAATACATGGAGAGGGAAGAGGAGAGGCAGAGGGATGTGCAGAGAAGAAAAGAGAATACGAGAGGGAGAGGGAAGGAGAGAAGGAGGGGAAGGAGTAAGGGAGATGGAGAGGAAGATCGAGTAAATCAATCAAGTCGCGGCGTCCTGTCGAAGCTAAAGCCTCGTCTAAGCTCCCAGACACATTCCCTCTTCATCCCTCCGCTTCCTTCTCCTTATTCCATCTTCTTTCTTTCCCAGTCCATATTTGTCTCTCTCTTCTCTTCCTCCTGCTCCACCTCCTCCTTCATTCATTCGGTTTCTTCTTCGCTTCAACCACCTCGATCGGTCTCCTTCGCTTTAATTGTCTATATTTTCTCTCTACTATTTCTCCTCCCTCCACCTCCCCACTTCGTCTTTTGTTCTTCTCAGCTGTCTGCTAATTCTCTTCTTCTTAATCCTCTTCATTCCCTTTTCATTCTTCTTCTTCTCTTTGTCCTCCTGATTCCATTCCGTCTCCTTTTTTGTTATTCCTCCTCCAACTGCTTCTTTCCTTCCACTCTATATCCTCATCCTCAAATTCGTTCCTTACCATTCTGCTGTTCGGTTTGCTGTTTTTCCTTCTCCGTTCTTCCTGCTCTTCCTCTCCTGCTCCCTCCATCTTCTCTCTTCCGCCTCTTCGGCTGTGGGCCGCACCAGCCACGAGAACTAGAACTGAGTAATTTTATTGGGCGTCTTTCGCAATGGACGAACGAGCGGACTGCATGGCGCAGGCACGAACGAACCGACAGACAAACGGAGCCAAGGACGGATGCAGACAGCGAGGGAGAGGCACATGAATGAAAGACTTTGTGGATTTCTGGTCAGCTGCTCATGCAGACGTCAGACACGGACGGACGGACCACACACGTCGATTCGTCGTAGACCACACAATCGATGTCTTGTATAGACCACACACGTCGATGTGACTTAGACCGCACACGTCGATGACCCCACTGACCACACATGCCGAAGTGTGCTGTGGAGCACACACGTTGATGGGCCATGGACCACACACGTCGACCGATGGGTCAGGAGCAAGTGACAGTTATGAGACTCTCTGGAGGCTGACAGAGGTGAAACGGGTGATGCACATCACATGAATCGACAACATGATCAAAACAAATGCCCCAAATTGCCTGTGGACACTCGTTTGAGAATTGCATTGTCCCCAGCAAAGCGATGACCACACACCATGATGCATTCATCTGAAAAATCTTACTACCTGCTTAACTTCTTCTCGGTCTCCCTTTCATCGCTGCAGTTTCAAAATCATCCATCGAAGGTACCTGCCAATCTGCCTCAGCTTTGGATTCTGACTTGCAACTGAACCTGATCAAATATGCCCCACAGATTTATTTTGAATAGATTCTGACCTTTGACCTAATCCGAATTTGCCTGTGTATAAGCTGGTTCCAACGATTTAGCTTGTTGGGTGCTGAAGAATTTACGATTACGATTACGATGCAAGTATGCTATGGTGTCGGCACGGGGGCCAGAGAAGTCATGGCCCCAATCGTGCATCTGGTAGGCCCTTGATTTCGCTTTTCTCCTCCCACCACCTTTGACCTAATCCGAATTTGCCGCTTAAACCCGTTGTAAACTACCATCGAGTGATGCATTGAGCATTATCACAGTGGCGCTATAGAAATTTTCAGAAAAAAGCATGAGCTGTGCTGATAACCCACTGTCTTTGTCTGTCCGCTTGTCTCTCTTCATCTATCCGTTTGTCTTTCTCTTTGCCTGGTTAACTCCTATTGTCTGTTTCTATGTCGCGTATTGTTTGTCTAAAATCTCTTTTACGGTCTCTCTTCCAATTCATTTGCCTGCATTTTACTTGTGTCCTTCCTGCCCGTCTGCAGTCTGTCTGTTTGTCTGCCTGTCTCTGTTTGTCTGCTTGTCTGTCTTTCTGTCCATGACTCTGCTTTCCCTGTGTCCGACTGAGACTCCCTTCCTTCCTTCCTGCGTCCTTTTATTCTTCTCCGTTATAAGTATATACCCCTTCTGAGAGCAGTTTGTCTTCTCCCGCACCCCTCCCTCCCTTCCTTTCTCTCTTCCCTTCTCTCCCCCTCCGTGCGTCGGTCATCAATAAATTCCGATCGGAGGATAGCTCCATCAGTCGATCATCCTCTCCTCCTCCTCCTCCTCCTCCTCCTCCTCCTCCTCCTCCTCCTTCTCCTGCACCCAGCATCCTCCCCCACCCAGCAGCATCGACTGCTCTTCCATTCTTCGCGATGCAGAGTCTGATGAAGAGCCTGCATGGCCTACTTCACATCATCTGTCAGTTCGGGATACTTTGCTTCTCCGTTCGCCATGCCATGTCCAGTCTACCGCTTCTTCGGCCTCTTCCGAGTGGCGCTATATTATGGCTCAAACACATTACATCACGCATTAAATTATACACATTACCCGTCACACGTTACATTGCAGTGCGTCCAGCTAGGCTAAAATCCTATATCAGAAATAAACGTTGATGGGCGAGAGAATGTAGGTAATTAGGAAATTTGCGATTACCTTAACATACCTTACCAGTATTGGAATTTGGAATGTTGACCAGGCATGTAGAAATGTAGGGCGTCAAAAATTAAGTTTAAGTGCACGAGGAGCACCCGGGTAAAGTGGCACGAAACTAATACAGCTTTTCGACAATGGGTTTTTGGGAAAAGTCGTAAGCTCTCCAAGGGGTACGAGGCTAAGTCCCGGTTGCCAAAAATTTCTGAGCGTAAAATTTTATATTAAATATCCAACTTATAAGGGTAATTTGGGCTTAAATAATTAGACATTGCTGGGGGTGAAACCAACTTCACCGGATTGAACGTTTGAGTCAAGACTGGACCTCGACAGCCACGTTCATTGGGCCACAGCGGGTACATTTCTACATGCCTGGCCAACATTCCACAATTCCAATACTGGTAAGGTATATTAGTTAAAGTAATCGTAAATTTCCTAATTACCTACATTCTCTCACCAATCAACATTTACTCCGGATTTTAGTCTAGCTTGACGCACTGCAATGTAACGTGTGACGTGCAATGTGTATAATTTAATGTCTGATGTAATGTGTTTGAGCCATAATATAGCGCCATTGTACCGCATTGTACCACATGTATCAACTGGAGGCCAGCCATGGGTCCCATGCAGATCCAACGGCATAGCTGTCACAGGAGTGGTTGACTTTTGATCTAGTCGTTAAACTGCCCCGTGGGGTCCGGACAGACCCAGGCGACCAATGATTTTAGGTCGTATCTTTTGCAGACGTCGACTGAACTTTTTTATTATTAAAGGATACAGACGTTTGAGAGAGAGAGAGAGAGAGAGAGAGAGAGAGAGAGAGAGACAGAGAGAGAGAGAGAGACAGAGACAGAGAGGGAGAGACAGAGAGAGACAGAGAGAGACAGAGAGAGAGAGAGAGACAGAGACAGAGACAGAGAGGGAGAGACAGAGAGAGACAGAGAGAGACAGAGAGAGAGAGAACAGTCATTGAGGTCAGAAAGGAGGGGGAAAACAAAAAAACAAGAGGAAGACCGAGTAAGATGCTGCTGGATTAGATGATGACGGACGGATACAGCAGGCTGAAAGACGAAGCTCAGCACCGAGAGGAGGGGCGTCATCGGACGTTTGAACCTGCCTGACAGCAGAGAACCAGAAGAAGAAGAAGAATGGACAATTGCAAGGGGTTAAAAATCGTAATAATCGTAATCGTAATCTCGAGATTTCTACAGCGCTCAACGAAAGCTAAGTCGCGGGAACCAGCTTAATTCACAGGCGCTCAGTCAAAACAAAATCGATAGGCAAAAGGGTCAAGATCCAGGAGTCAGGCACTCAGACAGTCGGACGGCTACGGTGGATGATGTTTGAAATTGAAGCGAGAAGAGAGATAAGAGGAAGAGGAAGAATCAGGATAAGATTTCTGGAAAAGAAGTGTTTTCAGTCTTGAGTGAAAGACCTGCGCAGAAACTGAAAGAGGTGAAATGTTGGTGAGTTCGTATGATTGACCAGACAACTGTCGCAATTCTGGCGGGAGTTTATTCCAAAGCGGTGGGGCAGCTGTGGCTATTGAGCGATTTCCAAATTTTAAGGATGAGGTGACGGGAGGGCGAAGAAGTGTTAGGACAGATGAGGAGCGGGTTGAACGGAGTGGTTGGATAGTAAATAATTGACGAAGATAGGAGGGTTGGGAGGATTGAAGTGTGTTGTAGGTGAGGGATAAGACTTTGTACTCTATTCGTTCTGGTATTTTAAGCCAGTGCAGTGATTTGAGAACAGGGGTGATGTGATGGTGTTTGGGGGTTTTGGTGACAGCACGTGCGAGAGCATTTTGGATAGCTTGTAGGCGATTTATCTGGGTTGTGTCAATATTGAGGAAAAGTGAATTGCAGTAGTCAAGTTTTGCATGGACTATGGATGTGGCAATGATAGATGCGGTTTTGAAGTCAAGCATAGGACGGATTCTGCGAATGTCGCGGATATGCATAAAGCAAGAGCGGGAAAGATGGGTGATATGATCAGAAAAAGTAAGGTTCTGGTCGAAAATAACACCTAAATTACGGACAGAAGAGTTAGTATTAAAGGTGTGGGTGGAGGCAGAGTCCAGGCTGAGGGAGATAGAGGGGTCAGGAATTTTCTTGAGCTGGTCACGTAGGCCGATAAGTATGAATTCAGTTTTAGATGGGTTCAGGCATAAGAGATTAGATGTCATCCAAGAGGAGATTTGTTTAACCACACAAAGAAGATGATCTGTAGATTCATTGAAACAATTTGGAGAGAAAGAGATGAATAGTTGGGTGTCATCAGCATAGAGGTGATGGTCAACGGAGGATGCTTTAATGAGTGAACTGAGTGGGGTAGTGTAGAGGATAAACAGAAGAGGTCCAAGAACAGAGCCTTGTGGAACTCCGCAAGTGAGAGGGCATGACTTAGAAGAGGCTTCCGAAGTTTTAACAGAGAAAGAGCGGGAGGAGAGATAAGACTGTATCCATAGGAGAGCAGTGTCAGCAAAACCAAACCAGGTTGAAAGTCGGTGGAGTAAGATATTGTGATCTATGGTGTCGAAGGCTGCAGAGATATCGAGGAGACAGAGGCAAGAAACCTGTTGATGAGAAATGGCAGAAACAAGCTTGTTGTAGAGAGATGTCAGCAGAGTTTCGGTTGAGTGGCGTTTAGTAAAACCAGACTGGTGTGGGTTAATGAGTGAGTTAGAAGCTAAATAGTTATTGATTCGAGAGAGGACAATCCGTTCAGTTAATTTGGAGATGAAAGTCAGGTTAGAAACAGGCCGGTAGTTAGAAAGGATTTCCTTGTCGAGAGATGATTTCTTGAGAAGAGGGGTAACAAGAGAGTGTTTAAAAAGAAGGGGAAAATTTCCAGTAGAGAGGGAGAGGTTAACTATTTTGGTAATAATTGGAACAAGGACAGATGCACAGTCTTTCAATAAGGAGGTAGGTATAGGGTCAAGTTCACACTGTTTGTTTGGGAGAGATTTTAGCAGATTTAGTATTTCGGTCTCTGATGTAGGTTGAAAAGCAGAAAATGAGGATCGAGGTGGGGAAGGTGGGCTGTCATAGGTGGAAGAGGGAGCATCAGCAGCTGGATTGTTGGAGGTTTTGGAAAGTAGAGATTGAAGAGAGAGACGGAGGGTACTAATTTTGTTCGAAAAGAAAGAACAGAACGAGTCGGCTATTGAAGAAGACGGAAGAGAATTTGGAAGTGGGCTAGATGAGTTCCGATGGAGGAGTTGATTAATGGTTTTCCAGAGAAGGCGAGGGCTAGAGGATCGAGCACGAACTAGTGAGGAATAAAATCTCTGTTTAGCTGCAGTAAGAAGGCGATGGTATTTATTTGTGGCAGATTTAAGGGCAGAGAGAAGTTCAGGATCCCTGGCGCGTTTGTAGGCACGCTCAAGGCGTCGCCGGAAAGATTTGAAGGCCTGGAGATAGGAGTTGAACCAAGGATTGTTAGAGTGAGAACTGGATTTGATAATAATAGGAGCATGCTTGTCAAGGATAGTGGAAAGAGTGGTGTTATAGGAAGAGAGAAGGTCATCCAGGGAGGAGGGTGGATTTAAAACGAGGTCAGAACAGGAAATATCTTGTATGAAGGCTTCAATATTTATTGAACTGATGCGACGAAAAGAATGAAAGACAGGATCAGGACGTGGTGTCGGAAGAATGTTAAGATATGTAAAGATGGGGTAATGATCAGATGGCGTGTCAAAAGAGAAAGATATATCAGGTGATAGAGTGGAGAATGATGATGTGATAATAAGGTCAAGTGTGTGATTGTGAATGTGGGTGGGGAATTTGACATGTTGAACCAGATTAGTTGAGGACAATAGGGTGAGGAATTCAGAAGCAAATGTGTCAGAGGGGTTATCGACATGTATATTGAAGTCACCTGTAATCAGAAATTCATGAGGTGTAGTGGCGGCAGTAGAGAGGAGGGTGGTAAATTCTTTCAGGAAGACCGATGGAGGACTTGAATATGAAGAGGAGGATGGAGGGCGATATACATTAAAGATAGTCAGATTTGTGTGAGGAAGTTTAAGCGTAACTGATGCACATTCAAAAGAGTGGAAACAGTAACCAGGTGAGTCTAAAACTGTTGCAGGTTCTCGGGTGAGAAAGGCAATACCACCTCCAGTTGGATTTTTATGAGAAGGGCTAGATGGTTTGCAGGGACGAGGTGTACTGTAAAGATGGTAGCCAGGAGGAATACAGTCTTCATACTGAGCAAGAGTGGTGTTTAAATTAAACCAGGTTTCAGATAAGGCAAATATGTCAGGCGGGTGAGAAGAGAGGGCTATATCATTGATTTCTTGTGAATGTGCAGGATGTAGTAATGATCGGATATTTAGCGTGCAAAGTAAGAAGCGGCTGTTGTCAGTATTTTGAGCATTGTCGAGGAAGTTGGAGGAAGAAATTCTGGAAGGAGGAGGATAGGTAGGAGGTGAGGGAGGAGAACATGAATAAAAATCCAGTGGGCCAGGATTTGGGTGGATGTCCCCGGAAAGCAGGATTAGTATGTTGAAGATGGTATGGCGGGTGAGGTGCTGTGGTGGTCGCCTGAGAGATGAAGTTAGGAAGAACGATAAAGGAATAAAACATACTGCATAGTCGTTGTGCCAAATTGGGCGCAGTAAGAATGTTTGGCTGTAGGAACAATGTAGGGCAAGCGGGTGTGGAAGGGTTGGCAACTAATATGGAAGGCGATCATGAAACGTAGACCAAAAATAAGAAGAATGATTGAACGCTACATTATGTGATCTAAGATGACGTGGCAGTTTGATGAAGCTAAAATGGCGGAAGGTAAAGACGCAGGCGAACGAGTGCAAAAAGGACAAAAATTAGGCGAATCTTAAGTTGATTAAATGTTGAAACAAATAGGAACGAACTCACCAAAGACAGAGCATAAATCCGGTAAGAAAGAAAAATTAAAAACTCAGAAAAGACGTCGAAAAGTTAGAAAATATAGAATTGAGAAATAAAGCGCAGACGCCGCGACGCTGGTTCCCTACTCCAGAATTATTATGTCAATTATTAAAAAGACCGTCGGACCTGAAATTTTCGATCAAGACTGGGGAGGGTGACATTTGACCTAGTAACTATAATCTCTCCACCCTTAGCGGATGACAAAGTAATTATGCAGGGCCGGTCCATAGACTTCTAGATAATTATCTAGGAGCCCTTGGCCGTTCAAAGGCTTAAGCAAATTAGGCAATCCCCTAGGGCGCTGAATTTTCAGAGGCAGGGCCGGTTTAACCACTAGGCGAACTAGGCGGCCGCCTAGGGCGGCACATTTCTGGGGGCGGCAGAAAGGCTACATAAACATTGCCGCCGTTTTGTCACCATTTATTAATAAATGAATTATACGAAAATTTAAAAATTATTAAGTGCCATATTTTTATTTTATTTAGAAGTAATAATGATTCGTAGATGATTATAACGAACGACGGTACTAAATTAAAGCTGCAGCATTCGGCTGCATTCCTGTGTGAAGGTTATATAAACTTAGTTAATTTAATATTAATTAGTTATCGCACTTACCGCCGGTAAGTGAAACAGGTTCGCCTAAGGCGCCAAATACTCTGGTGCCGGCCCTGTTCAGAGGGCGTAAAATTTCTGTGAATAAGCTGGTCTCCGTGACGTGACTTTCGTTGGGCGCTGTAGAAATCTTGAGATTACGATTACGATCACCACTGTAATCGGTTCCAAAGCCCCTATCCATCACTCCCCAGGCTTTCATTCAGGACTGTTCCTGTTTCTTTGACTTTGGGCTGTTCAAATCTGAATACTGTGTCAATAGCAGTCTCAGTATCTTTACACAATTAATTAAAGTCTATGACCACGCTGGTTTCTACGTCTTATCGTCTTGAAGAAATGTGGAGTTTACGAATACAATAATTGTTACGATTGGCTATATGTGAAGAGACCCTATAACTACCTTTTGTACTTACTTACTTACTTAGTTACTTGAGGCATCCTTCCATAGGTGACCTAGGTTGTTTTTGCACTCGTTGGTTCTGTACATAGATATTGTGTTATTATATCTATGGTTCTGTAGCAAAAACGATGGCGGCCTTACCTTGCGCAAGGTCGGCGCTGAATTTTCGTCCTTTAATGAACAAATGGCGACTGGCATTCGTCAGATCCAATGCGACCAGCACTTCACTTCAGTCCAGTGATGAGCGTGCTACTCATACTGGCCAGGTTTTTACTGTTTTTATTTGTTGCTAAGATGCGATGGTCCAACTGTCTGACCAGTTATAGTTTTGGCTTTTGGAGGACAGTTTAAACCGGCTCGGATCATTTGAAGAAATGGGCGTAACGCATTTTAAAAGCCATCGTATGGGATGTATTTGTATATCTAGACAATTAATATAGCGCCTTGTAGAGTTAGCATTCGGTAATACAGCAGGTAGCCCTAATGAATCGACGTAGCTCACACGAAAAGGCAGCAGAGGTATTTTAAATGGCCTAAGCACACTAATTCGCAGTTTTGCGTATTCTTAAAAGCTAGGCAGCCAAGTAAGGGGTGTTAATAGTGCAGCAAACAACTGCAGCTTACAGTAAAACAATCCAGCAGACCTCAAGGATATAATTCAGCTAACTTTCCATAAAAAACCAGCCAACAACATTTTTAAGCTGGTGCTTCAGGCCGGTGTAATAACAAGAAAATTTTAATTACTCAATGGCATACAACCCATTTCCCTAACTGGGCTGCAATGAGCATATAAAATGGTAGGATTCAGAGTAATGTAATCTTTAACTGTAATAAAATATTGTATAGCACCTCTTCCAGAGGAACTAGTCAGAGTAATGTAATCTTTAACTGTGATAAAAAATTTATAGCACCTCTTCCAGAGAAACTAGTCAGAGGTGCTCATGATGTGACAACACAAGACCATTATCGAACGGAATGATTTCAAGCACTGGAAAAGAGGCAAAGAAAGACCAAGGCAGTGTTTTTCAGAACAAAACTTTGATGCTGGATTGTGGAAGTTTGGGCGGGTGGGACATATAGGTTGTCTTGTGCAGCAGAGCAAGGGACCTGCGGCCAGGCTAAGTTAAGTGCGATAGTGTGAACGGATCAATTTAGTGCCACTTCAAGGAAACTGCTGAGCAGCACTCCCGTTGGGTGTAATACAGTATTTGTTAACCCTTTCTGGATTTGATCAATAGATGTGAACAGTGCAATGTACTTGACAGGGGTGAAAACTATGGTCAATGACACAGTTATTGGTACTTGATGTTTTATTAAGTTATGGAGCAGAACTATTAATATTAAGGCTTCTGTCATTTTAGAGGAGAGTTTTGCATTACAAAAATATAATTTTCACTCTATGGAGTAAATGTGCTGTTATTTTATTTTTGTTTAGTGGGGGTTAAGTGCTTCAATCTGGATGTTATTTATTTTAAACTAAATGATTAGTGTTCCTCCATCCTGTACTTTGACAATGCCACAACTTCAATGATGCGACATGATGGCTTTGATGTAGTCAGTCCTTCATTTAGGAACAGACTGCCATGCAACTTGCGACATAAGCTTGTCTATTCTCTGCCTCTGTTTTGCCAGCAGCACACCCTGGTGGGCTGTCTTGAAGAGGGGCTACATGAATGTGCTGTCATGATTATGATTACCTATGGAGCTAATATTTCTTACTGGATGTTTATTGCTTTCTAATTCTAGTTCTGATGGGATTGGAGTTTTTTGGATTATAGACTTCTGTTTGTTTCACCGCTTTTCAGAAGTTCGCTGTGGAGGATTACCGTCTTGCCCGATTCTTAGGTCAACAGAGGCTGGTAAATTTACTTTGAAACAGAGCAGTCAGATTTTGAACTTGTTTCCTTCTTGTCAGTTTTTTTGCTTTTGATTAATTAGACACTGTTTTTATTTCTAGATTGCACTTTTATCTTGGGAGTTGTTGCCCCGGGTGGATTTTTTCTGTAGAAGTTCAGAGATTAGATTAGAATACAGTGATTGTTGCCTAATAAAGAAACTTGCTTGATAACCGGGAGATGACCATCTTGTATCTTGGCTTTTATCTGGTGCTTTAAAAGACGTTGTAATTTTAGATACTGACTGAATATACATGTCTGGTTTTCATTTTGAAGATACTGACTGAATATACATGTCTGGCTTTCATTTTGAAGATACTGACTGAATATACATGTCTGGCTTTCATTTTGAAGATACTGACTGAATATACATGTCTGGCTTTCATTTTGAAGATACTGACTGAATATACATGTCTGGCTTTCATTTTGAAGATACTGACTGAATATACATGTCTGGCTTTCATTTTGAAGAACAATATTTTCTGCCTTCTTGCAATTTAATTATACTAGACGACTTATTTTGGCTAATGTATCCGTTGTTTGGATTTCCATGTATCAGCCAACAAGCTAAACTTGGTGAAAACATGATCCCTGATTTTTGTTGTAACAGGAGATTGAGCTGAGCTTGTTTCTCTATGAGTAGCTTATGTAGAAGCAGTTTACCATTAAATTACATTAGATCATCTGTATTTTCAGGTCAATGACCGTTTTGCGATTGATTTGATTCGTGATGATCCTGTTGTCGTCTGCACTCGAAGGACGGTTTCAAGCAATAGCGGAGGTCCACTGGGCCACCCGAAGGTTTACATCAATCTGGTCAGTTAAAAAATTGGTATCAGTAATAGCTTTAAGCTGAATTAGTATCAGTGATAAGCTTAACTGAACTGTATGTGTTCACCAAATTTCAGAATTAAACATCTGATTAACTAAGCCAAAAAACCGACCAGTTGTATATAAGTTATTTATGCTGTACTATATTTAAGTTGGCACATAAAGACATATTATGGTGATGGCCACAGTTGTTTTACACCGTTTGGCAATAGGATATATGTCTGACCCAGGTCACTGAGGTAAAAGCCAAGGTTTTGGCTGTTTGGGCTTAGTTCACATCTTAAGATGACATCTTGAGGCTCTATTACTAAAATGTATCACTCTGCCGCTATATTAGTCCAGATTCCACTGACGTCTGCCACAACAGGTGGCACATGTCTACCGCAATCTATGTTAGTTAATGCCACGTTCTCTTCTACATTGAAATTATTTGCTTGTGAATTCAAAAATCTTCATTGATGTTGAGAGCTGGCTAGGTTATAAACGAGGTTTGCGAAAAGTGCCAAAGCGCTTTACGCACTGCTTTAAAAGTTCGATTTGAAAGACATCTTTTTACTTTTATTTAAATAAAACCACTGATGAGTACTTTTACTTAATACTCAGTATTATGTTTACCTTTGCTTAAGTATTTTGGCCCTGTGCCTTGAACAACTCTGATAGCTGGCCATGCTGTGCGAGCTCTAAAACCAGACTTAGTGGCACTATGACTTTTGTTATCAATTTTCCAGAACTGAGTGTGTGTTTTCTAATTGTTATTCATACACTTAACTTTTAATGGTACTGGTAATTTTCTTAACTACTGTTTTTTGAATGCATTTAGGATCCACCTGGAATCCACACGTGTGGCTACAGTGGCCGCAAATTCGTCCTGAAAAAGTACTATGATGAGAAGACGATGGGGCCATCCATAACTTACGAGGAATATCTCCAACAGATCGGAGCGGAATCAGACGACACTGGAACAGACCACTAGCCCTTCAGATTCGAGATGCAATCATTTGCCTTAGCTGTTTTGAACGTTCAAGCTGATTTTCAGTACTAGTTTTATCAGTATTCTGAATAAATACAAATAGTGAAATTGTACTTTTACAGTCTGAGTTAATAAATTTATCATGATTTTAGGACATGTTCTGCTTGGTTTGGCAGTAGTAATGAAGGGTATGTCTAACGGTTCTTGGCAGGTAAAATCATCAAAATATGGCCATGTTTGATACCGAGGTCCATGATATGTAGTGCAGCTTAGGTGCTTGCAAGTGCCCCAGGTGATGAATTTCTGTAATATAGAATGTAAATGTGTTGTCATAATGACTTAAAATACAGTTGACCTTAGATCTACTTGTTTTGGCTCATTGTAACAGTTGACAACTGCTTCTCACTACATAGAAATCTAGCAATCTCTTACAACCTGTGTTGTGTTAATTTTACTTGGGCTTATTGGGTTTTAATTACCAGCATAACAAATGCTTATTGAGTGCTCAAATGGGATATGATGGTCAGTTGGCAGTGAGGCTTTGCACAGTTCAACACTGACTTACGTTGATTTCGTATGACTCGCCTGGAGATTCAAAATCATTTGTATGGATGAGAGGTGGACACATTAGTGTATTTGACTCGGATGAGTAAAGTAGGCCTAATTCCGAAAATCGGTAAGTAAGCAGAGCCAATGACCTGATATGAACGGACAAGGAATAATGTCACGTGGCAAATGTTCGCGTTCATTGTGGGCCTAATCGTAAACATAATCTCGGTATTTCAACAGCGTCCAGTGAAAGCCAAGTCGTGGGAACCCAATTATACACAGGCACTAATCCAAGCAAAATTGATATGCAGGAAGGTTCAGTTCCAGGTCAAGATCCAGGAGTCAGACAGCTACGATGGATGGTATTTGACGGGAACAGAGAATGAGAACAGGAACAAGCAGGTTAAGATTTTTGGAAAAGAATTGTTTTCAGTTTTTAGCGAAAGACCAGCGCAGAAGTTGCAAGAAGTGAATTGTTAATGAGTTCGTGTGATGGGTCAGATAACTTGTAATTCTGGCTGGAATTTATTCCAGTGGGGTGGAGTAGCTATGGCTGAAGAGGCGCTAAAAGATTACAACTATAATATTAACGTCCAGATATCTCGTACAGGTTTTAATTGGCTCTGCAATATCTGAGTTTGATTCATACATCGCTAATATAAAAATTGTCTCATTTATACAAGCTGGTCTCGATTTACCGGGTACGTTTTGCATTCTGTAGTGAAGGATCTCACAATTCATTGAAAAGTGAGCAGGGTCGAGACAAAAACGGTCACTATGGAAAATCGCATACATTTACATTTGCATGTAGCACTTCTCCGCCTTCCCGTCACCTCATCTTTAAATTTTGGAATCGCTCCAGAGCCATAGCTTCCCCACCCCTATGGAATAAACTCCAGCCACCATTACGACAATTATCTGACTCGTCATACGCACTCACCAACACTTCACCCATAGTAATCTCTGCGCAGGTCTTTCACTCAAAACTAAAAGCAATCCTCTTCTACAAATCCTATCCTGATTCCTCTTTTTTGCGTATCTGTCTTTGAAAAATGAAGCAGGGTCGAGGTCATACATTTGCTGTGTACCTACTATGTAAGACCGCCGGCGTACAGTTACATTTATCTTGCCGATCCTATTCCAAACACCATCCACCTTAACCTGGCACCTTTTGTAGCCGTCCTGCCTATTGATTTTGTTTTCACTGAGTGCCTGTGAATAAGCTAGTTCCAGCGACTTATATTTCGTTGAGCTCTGTAGAAATACGATTACGATTACCCTTGAGTTGTGCAGTTTAGTGCTACGTTGTGGAGCTTGTTGAAAAAACGCGCCCAATAAATACCCAAGAAATGGCGGGAAAAGTGATAATTGTGCTCGCGTAAACTTGCAAAGGACTCCGAATGTTGCAATAAACGAGACATTTCAAAACAGTAGCGCATGAAATAATAATTTTAATTTCGGTGTGCTAAAGCACGCTTTCTATTATGTTTATTACATAGCCTTGCTTCGACCGTGTTATTGCGGAGTTTTCGGCAAATGCCTAGACTTGCGATAAAGTTTAATGGCACGTTGTCAGTATTTATTTAGCGCCAATTGAAGGTTTTATAAATTAGTTTCAGTCGTTTAGTAGAGACCATGACTATTTTATAGCGTATTGTAAATTTTAGCAATGTTTCCCTTAATTGCCGCGGAGGATAAAATGTCCTAAATGGACCACATCATAAAATTACAATTTAATTCAGCGTCAGCGATATCTTGCTTAGTAAACAAACAGGTTAATCGACGACTTAATGCATACTCAGTTTTAAAATACTTGTTTACTTGCTAATAAACAGGGCTTGATATACGTGTTTGTACTTGAGAGAAATAAAAGGGGATTACCTTGCACCCTCACGTATTAACCCTGTTGACTCAAGAAACCGACGACGTGGTTTACCGACCAGTTATTTATCCCAAATATGATAGATTGCGTTTCAGCAGTGAGTATGGTAAAACTGTAAACTAAACAACCTTGTCAGTTACATGTTTCATTCTTGGGTACAGAGGCTGAAGACCAACACAGCAATTTGCTACCATAATATCCACTATCGTATCAGAAAGAAATGCCAGTAGATTCAGTGTACGGTTATTTAGGGTTTATTTTAAATGGCAGAAAGATGAAGTAATTATGATAATGCATATTTATTACTTGCTATATCATATATCAGTCACCCTTAGACCTTTAGATTCAGAAGTCATTCCTTAAGTGTTACAATGCTTTGGAATGAATTGTACCATGGATGGGATTGGTGTTTTAAGCTTATGGATTATCTTGTTTTATGATTCACTGGACCCATATATGTCAAGATAATGAATTTGATAAATTATTTATTGTTTTGTGTTTATAGATTTAATTTAAGAATGAGCAAACTTCGGAAAAGCAAAACTGTTTCAACAGTGAGTGCAATACGTGCTTTTGTGAAGCATATGTTAACCCACCACAAGTTTTGTTGATATCAGAATTAAATATTGATTAACTCCTATATCTGTTATTGTGCTGTTTATTTCTATTGCTTTTAACTCTTCAAAAGGCGGTCTGTACGCAGTGTTTGAATTCTAATGTCTAAAGTGTTGAATA
Source organism: Norana najaformis (assembly GCA_964023275.1). Lineage (NCBI taxonomy): Eukaryota > Metazoa > Annelida > Clitellata > Crassiclitellata > Hormogastridae > Norana > Norana najaformis. The sequence continues at coordinate 55,028,906 of OZ029913.1, read as the reverse complement.
TCTTGATTTCTACCTGTGACCCTAGAGTGATTCTATGGCCTGCACTTTTGCGCTGCTTCATAAAATAGCACAATATAGTACTGGTATCTGATTAATAATAATATTGATAATAATGTTGTATAATGAAATGCTTGAGGATCTGGAACTTGTCAAATTCTTTCACAGGGTTAGTTCTTCAGCACTTATTCCTCAACATTTCTATCTTAAATCTTTCACTTTCATTGCTCTGTTGGCTTTCAACCTTCTTACGTTCTCCAGCTACTTGCCCATCCAGATGCCCAGATCTGCTTCTTTTCCCAATACCTATCTCTGTCTCATCCTACAGCCACTTTGTATGTCAGATTCCTCTGTCAAATGTTGTTACTGCTTTTTAGTCTGAATTACAATAACCTGGAATGAACTCTTGAGGGCCCTTGGTTAGTTGGCTTATCATGCTCCCGTATCAGGGTTTATTGGCTTTCCCTTTTCTTGCTTTTTCTCCCTTAGCACTTTGCTCCAAACTCAGAATTGAAGTTATTAACCATCTCATCTTAGTTCCTGTCATTCACCATCTGTACCCAAGATCCTGTGCCAGATTTTTGGCTTGTCCTATCTTCATTTCAAATTTGGCTTTATCAATGACCACTGGGTAAGATATCCTTCCCACTGCAGGTTAAAAGGCTAATAAATGGAATGCTTGTAAAATGTCCATAAAGCTTATAGAATGAATGAGTGGTCTGTGATTTTAAAGAATGCTAATTTGCAGAAATGTGCAGTTGCAGGGGTATTGTATAAAAGGAAAAGATGATACATTGTAAATGTGGTATTGATTGTTGCAGAAAAATGATTTACAGCAATGTTTTTCTGTATATTATTGTAAACTAATTTGTAGATTTACCTACTGTAAAAAATGATGTTTATTCTTTTTTGTGTCAGGTTGATGAAGGCCAGAAAACGATCTCATCCTTTTTTAAGGTAGTTTGATTTGAATTTTTATGGCAGTATTGTAATACTTGTTTTAGTTGTTTAAGCTAATGTTTTTTGTTGTTATTTGTTGTCGTATCAGTACTAAATATTACGAGCACTGCTGGCTTGCTGATGAACTTTCTGTTTTTAGTGAACTTTAACATGGTGTAGGCAGTGCTTTTTTGAGGTACCTAAAAGATAATGTATTAAGTGTCTAGATAACTAACTTACTAACTACAATCACTTTTGTTGATGTTCTGTTTATGGTGATCATTATCATAATCCTGTCTTAATCACAATTGTCTTTGGTGAGGGAATTGGCCAGAAAATTTTCTAGAAAGTGAAGGATCCAATGAATGTTGATCACTCATTTGGCTTCTAGATTCTTCTGTTTTCATGTTATAGACTAATGTTGGTTGCACTGGAGAAAACTGGAAGAATGCAAGCATTGATAAACCTGGGCTGCGAGCTGAAAATTCCAAGATCAGAGGTCCATTTCTGTTTGTCAAGGATGTTTCTGTTAAAAAGGAAGCTGGCTTTGAGACAATTTCTGATAATGATCAAGTACAATCGATTCTTGCGTCGAAGATGGCTACTGTGGAAGGCAGTCTCGCAAACTCTGGTAAGCAGGTACAAGTTGGCTTGCAGAAGAATTCTCTAGATAACCAAGGATCCAAGACCGATGAGTTACTGGAAGAAGACTTGGTCATTGTTGGTACACCAAAGCAGCATAACATTTCCACCACAGACATATCAGATTGTGAAATCATTCCTGACACTCCTGAGTTTAGTTTGCCAGCAAGAAACTTACCCAAAGTGTGTGCCCGAAGTTTTCTTTCATCTAGCTCTGTATCGTTTGTTCCCCTGGAAAATGCAAATGGTTTGCCAAAGAAAAAGGTTTCTGATGTGAAGAAGAGCAAACTTAAGCGAGGACATTCATTTGAAAGTCGCTTAAAGTGCAAGTTACCTATTAATGATTTGGACAAAAATCTGAGTTGTGTTGGTAGTGGTTTAACTGAGTTGGAAGTGATAGACTGTCGATCTGCAGTTCCTCAATCACATGCTTTCAGTGAATGTAAGGATAAGACACTACCATTTCGTGACAATTTTGAAGAAATTCAAAAGTGTAAACGAAGCTGTGGTGGCCTTTCACCAATTCCAAAACGTCAAAACCGCAGACCAACACCAGAAAAGATATCGGAAACCAACTTTAATAAAAATCAAATAAAACAACAACCAGCATGTCAAAATGCAAGTTTGTGTAAAGATACTGAGAATGCTATTGACAGAGTAACTAAAAAGAAGGCTTTATCATATCTGTATACTGGTAACACATTGAATGGACGAAAACTATCTCGGGAGGCAGTGAATCAGTCTCCAACCTTAGACTGTGATGAAAATTTGTTAACCATTTTGAACGAACTCAAGGCAGACATTCCTCTTGTGAGCAGTGCATCTAAACCTGTGGGTTATCATCTGAAAAAGCAGACTGCTAGTCTAAGAAAGTTGGGTGGAATTCCAGATATATGCACAAGTCAGGGTTTGTTTTTGCAGGAACTGTGCATGGATGACACGAAAATGGCTGATACTACAGTTTCTTCAACAAATTTTTTTGAGGAAAATTCGAAAGAGCTAACAGAAGCTGGTCATAAAAGAATTGATCGTACAAGTCTCAATCAGAATGATCATATTTCTGGGAATTACTGCACAGAAACTTCTGAAATTGTAAAAAGGAATGAACAGCCGTTAATTTCAACAGATCTGCCACATCCTGAAAACACCCAATTTATTGTTGAGGATTTTTCACAAGAGAAGGAACAAGTGGACATCTCGGAGATCATCTCTCAGGAGGAATTCAAGTCTGAAGAAGTTATAAGTTTAGTGCCATCTTCATCGCCGTCTTCAACAAATACCAAAGATTCTCAGTCTTCAACTGGATCAAGTGGATTTCTTTGTCAGCAGTTTGAGAAACTGTCACCATTCAAGATTTCTGACAGCAGCCAGTAAGTTTTTTTATATCTGTATCAGTGCCTTCAAATGACGGCATTCCTAAAAAACAGTCATAGAAAGTTTCTGCCCAACTTACTAACATGTAGATCTTATTGTGTACCGAGGCTTAAGTAACAATATTATAATAATACAAGTTAGGTTCAAGTGACTCCAACAATTAATTAATTAATTGATCATTATGGGCTTGATGTCAAACAGTGTGGTTGTTTCATTTCATTTTAATTTAAAATGCAGTTTGCCTGTTTGAATGTACCTCTTTGAGTGATAGCTTAGAATTAACATATTACTGTTTAAAATCATATGGCAAGTATTTTAAGTAATTATAATTATTGTACTGCTTTTTGCAACGGTACAACAGGTTACCATGATTTACTTCAAAAGGGCAACCTGTAAAAGTTACTGTAAACCACTGGATTTGAAGCATGAGTTCTCTGTGGTGTGAATGTGAAACCTATCATTTGTCCTGTTCTTGCTTCTGACTGTGGGAAACTTTAGACTTTTGAATCTTCAGAATTGTCAGGAAATGGTACTGTCATAGTCTTACATTCACTGAAAGCAGCCGAGTGAGGAATTGCAGATGCAGAGTCTATTACTCACAATTCAGTGAAACCTCTTCAGACTTTTGAGAAGCTTCTGATTGTATTTGTTAATTTCTTTTGTAAGTGCATTATGGCCTTCTGAAAATATGCTTGAAAGTGTTAATGTGCTAAAGAATTCTCTTGTGCACTGTACATTTTTATTTCTTCTTTAGGTCTCAGATATCCCAAATTCTGCCGACAGTTCATCCACCACCTTATCATCAGTATAATCGACACAAGGTCTTATCTGTGGTTAAAAACAGGTACAAAAACTCAGCTAAAAATGTGGTTAAAGCCTCAAAGTAAAATCCAACATCATTAGTGAAGACATAAAAGTCTATGAGACATTCAAATTGACTTTCATGTTTTGTTATGTGAAATAATTATATTAGAATAATATGTATTAGTCACTGCTAAAACTGCATTACATTTTTCTTGTTTTCTTGTATTTCTGTAGGAATGAAACTGTGGTCGAATTAGAATGTGCTGTTAGTAGCGTAAACCGTGTGGTGGTCCTTCATGGCTTCTGGTAATACTTTTACTATTTCAAAATAATTATTACAAATAATACAATTGCAACTATTTTCCCTAGAAGCTTTTAAAATAATGGTTCCATGATACTGTGTATTTGATTTGATCCGATTCTGTTATTGGATATGATGCTAGCAGGCACGTTGATTTAAGCAAAACTGAGCTCCATTACTAAATTTATGGATTTGGTTGATGACTGTCCACAGATGCCTGGCAGTCTGATTGCCTTTTGGGGTTAAGTGAGTCCCAGTGCAATTTATGAGGTTAAAAGTGTCTGCCATTTTAGAGCACTCAAGGTATATATAAGTTTCTAGACAATCATGTGATTTATAAGGGAAAGGGACTTGTTTACTTGCCTACCAGTGTATAGAAATTCATCAGAAGTGTCTTGAGGTTGAAGGATTAATCTACTGAATCACAAACACAACCATAGGAGTCCTGTTTTTATGCAGGCTTTAGCAGCTGATGCAGATGCAAATGTAAAAGGCCTTTACTATATGTTTTTGTGTAATTTTTGTTTATGTGCATGTTACATTACATGGACTTAATTAAAGGTTGTCTTAATTTTGGATTGCTTCTGAGCTAAAATAACCTTTGTCTGAAGACCACGTCTATGAGAATAGGTTACATTACATCTTGTAGAACTCTTACATTCAACTCTTACATGTATTGAAGACTGACAAATTACATCTTGTAGAACTCTTATATTGTATCTCTTAGAACTGTTGTTGACAAACTTGTGCAATAAATGTGTGATTACCTTACCTTACCTTGTTCGTTAAAATGCTTAAACTCTTGACTTAGAAGTCATTGTCTGTTGCTTTTGTTAAGGCAGGACACCGCAGTGCGACCGAATGACGTGATTAATGTCATCGGCAGCTTTGATGACATGCACACGTGTCATGTGACAGATGGAGAGAACTTTGTTATTGTGAACCCAGATCATCTGATTTCAGGAACAACAATAGTGTCTTCTCTGCACTGCACGAGAAGGTGAGTCATTTTGTTCTGGTGTTAATATTATATTGATGACTGAAGAAAATGCCTTGATTAGTATGTCCAGGCTTAACCTAATTCTGGTTGGCCTTTGTAGAACTACTATGGATGTGTTGTGGAGATATTTTAACTTTTGGCTTGCATTAAGTTGCCTCCTATACTTCCCTTAAATTGTCTTGTGTATAGGACTTCCTTAGGTGTTAAAATGTGCCGCATGATTAGGTGAATCGTTTTGATTTGGGACTTTTATTGTATTGATGACTAAAGAAAGATGCTTTGATTAAATAGTATTTTAAGGCTTTTCTTCTAATTCTTTCCTGTCTAAATAGAAGTTTTAGGTAAAAGCTGGGCTTTGGTTCTGTGTGATTATATTTAAAGGTGACTGTGGCCAAGAAAACCTGACCAAAGTCAAAAAAAATTAATAAAATTGTTTATTATTGCTTTGGATTGGCTGGAAATGCTGAATACTTTGGTGAAACTGCATTTTTTTGTATAACATATAGTAAAAAAGTGACACTAATTATTATGCACACCTTTATGGGGAAACTTGTGAAAAATGCCATTTAAATTTTGTATTTAAATTTAGATGTCTGGTGTAAATGGAGTTGATCTTTTACATGTGAAATTAGTTATGTAGCCAGAAATTTAACTTGAGACCTTTTAGGTGATATGTTGTGCACCTCTGAAAAATGTGCGGGGAACTGTTTTGGACCTGTTTTATGTATAATGGCTTACCAAGTCACTTTCTTGCATATTGATTTTTTACTTTGGTTGGGTTTTCTTAGGCATGGTCACAAATATTTTGAAATTAAGTGGATTTGAATTTCTTGCAATTAACAGACTTAAGTGAATTTGTAATTTGTCTTAAAATGAAGATCTAGTTTCATTAAATTTACTAAAATTTATATTTTTGTTTTCAGATCTGTGCTGAATGAAAAGTTTAAGGTATATTTTGCATAAGTGTATGGGTATTTACTGGTTGTTACTGCTTAGATTTCTTCAGTAACATATATATATATATAATATATATATTTGTGTTTAATATTTTTTGTCCATTTAGAATATTTTGAAAAATATAGCTTATGTTTATGAGCAGGAAAGCTAACATTAAGATAGTTTCAAATTTTTGGTCAATCTGAAAATTTATTGGCAAGTGACTGGGGAATCTAGATGTTCACATCTGTATCTCTCACATTTCCTAGTTTGGTCTCTAGCAGATATCTTGGCACAGTAGCCTGGCTGCTGGTACATGGAACTGCAGATGCATGGAATGAGGTTCCCTGCCATTATAGGAAGATAATTCAAAATTTCTCTTCTGCTACTGTCGTTTAGTAAATATGACTCGATATGAGTACATTGTGATTATACTCAAAGAAACCTGAAGTGAATGGAAAAGGACTTGGCACATGCCCTCTTGTGCTAAGAAAATGAACTTTATTCCCCTGGTCTCTCAAGTGAGCCTAAAGGACTGCCGTTTTCTTTTTGTGTGGCATAGTGGCAGATGCGTTTGTTTTTCCCTTCATTGTCTACATTTGGAACCTTGTGTGAAATTGACTATGCCTTTACCAATACACTTAATCTGTAAGGAAAGTTTTTCTGTTGTTGGTAAGTATTTGTGCTTCAGTCGAAAGGTTGTTCAACCCCTAGGAACATGCCTCTGATGACAAATACTGTTTCGCTGATGTACCAATACCTTTAATAGATAATACAGTCATAATGAGCATCTATCTGCCTTGATTGGGGGTAGTGCCAGTACCAAACCTGGATAAAGGAGGAGGGCTATGTCAGCGGCCTTTGATGCCATAAGACATCGTTAAACGGAGGAACTATGAGCATCTTGTATGCCTTGCCATGTCCCATTTGTCCAAACTGCATAGAACGAGATTGTCAGTCCACAGAAACTGTCCACAGAAATGTCCCTATTTAATTGATTTTATTGTGTTTTTAAATTGCCTTATTTATTTGCAGAGTTCTGGCAAGTCAAGTCCTTTCATGTTGTATGGAAGCATCATTCATACTATTTTTCAAATGGTGGGTACAGCTGTAAAACTGCAGTTTTCATTAAAAGGCTTAGTGGGATGTTGTCAGTTTGGGATATATTTACAGAATCAAAGGAAACAGAAATTCTTATCCAAACTTACCCATAGTTAGTTGCATGCCAGGACTTGCTGGTAAGCCATCATGCATGAATTGCATGTACTCATTATGTGAGCTGGTGGGTGATTGGTTAATTAATCACTTCCTATGAAGTGGTGTGGATGTGGGTTTGTACATCATTTGAGATGGTCAGGCTTTTGAGATGGAATAGAGTACCTTTTGGTAAATTAGAGTAACTATGTTGTGTATTTGTCTAAAGTTACGTAAGCTTTCAACATTACAGAGGTTGGTGTTTATGGCGATAATGTCAGGGTTTTTGTCTCAGATTGAAATTTGTGTTGCATGTGCATCCATTACTCCATTTAATCTGTGTTTTGATTGACTGATCTAATTGGTTTGATTTTTATTGATTGATTTGCTGATTCCTGGATAGGTTCTTGTCAACAGAATGCAGTCAATGGAAGCAATCAAAAGTGCTGTTGATACAGTGGTACAGCAATCAACATTCCTGCACGAAATGTATGCTCAGGGCATGAAAGAGCGTGCACTGAGAAGCGAAATTGACAAATATTTGCCTCAGATTGAAACCTTTGTCAACAGCCACTTCAGACCTGAAAATATTCTGACCAATCGATTGTGAGTATAGGTTATAGATTTAAGGTAATCGTTAAAGTGTTTTTTGTCTGTCAGTCATCTTCCCAGGTGGCAAGTTGCTTTAACATCTTTTGGCTGAGATGCAATGACATGGCAGTCTAACGATTAGACAGGCGACATGACTTGACAACTAATTGTGAATTTTGTGTTTAGCGTCTGAATTTTAACCCAGGGTGCAGAGTTGAAATCAGATGCATCGATCTGTTACTATGCCAGTTAGTTCAACTGCTGTGGTTGTAAGCAGGTGCGTTATCAAGCAGCACTGGTTTTGCATGTAGCTTAGGTGCGGGTAAGGAATAAGCAAAACAGCTACAATAAGATTGAGGAGATGACATTCTCTTTAAGAGTTATTTATTTAATATCTTCTGTGCTTAATGACATTTATTTTGGTGTATTTATTTAATCGTGAGGTTTTTGTGCACTTTCGTGATATTAAAATTATTTTAGAGATTGATTTTGTACAAAGAGCATTGGCATTTACAAAGTCTCCACACTACTTTTACGATGGAGATGTGGCTATTAAAGACTTGGCATTAGAGACAATTTCTGCTCGGAATTCAAATTTCAGTTTGATGTAGGATTTTTGGATATTTTAATCACATGTAAGCATATGATTTCATTGTTTATTATAGCAGTGAACAGAAAGCTGACATTGTTGTTACTGATGTCAGGGACATTGAAGAAAACATCTGGTCCCCAAGGTAACATTCTAACATTTAAATTTTTAAAAATTTCTTTTTGTCTCGCTAAACTTCTTTCTGTTTGCCTGGGTAATGTTCCTGTATAGTTCTTCTTTTTCATAACAGATCTTGTTTCTGCTACTTTCCTAGACTGTATAGCATGTCAGACTGACTTTCTGTAATATTACACCATGTAATATTACACCATGTAAGTTGTTACAACTTGTTTTTTTTTCAAATTTGCCCAGTTTGGATGGTTAGCTGCTGCCTAGGTTTCATCAGCATTTGCTAAGTGGTTCTGTATCCTGTTGAAACCCAGTACTGTATTAATTCTCTTCTTGTTCTTAGTGTTTTAAGTATGGCTTTATTGTGGTGTAGCCTGACGTTGATGATGAAACAACACGATGTTGTTTCATGGTTATATTCTACCTGGTGTATGACATTTTGTGACATGTCATATTACGTACTTCACAAATCACATTGAACATGTTACATTAAATTTAATGTAGAAGATCATATGGACGTAAGACACTAACATGATGATAGGCTGTCTGATAATACTCATATATGTAAAGCTCTTTCTGTTAAGAATGAATCAGATGCTATTTTATGCCATTTGGGCAACTCGTTTTGACAGCCACGGACGAACACGTTACCTAAGAAGATGCCATGCATTCGTATTAACCAATAAAAGCAATATGTGGCCAAATAATTCGGCCATTGTACAACGTTTTTACTGCACGTAAGAACAACCATGTGCGATTTCACGTCCTTAAAATCAGCAAGTACGTGTATACACTAAAACACGTCTAACTAATTTTGTATGCAAAATTTTTATAATGAGGTATTTGATATAACATAACATGGTAGTGGATGTGGATGCTACGTTCTGCATTATTACTGGTTGGTGGTGTAATTTAAAATAGGGTCAAGTTCACTGTACTCACCTAGGCTTATAAGAGTTCTTTTTGTTTTATTCTGGGGACAGTTTATCCTGTATCGTAATTACTTCTTGGAAGGTTTTGTACAGAATACACCAGTATTATCCGGGTACACTTAGTTTACGGGACATTTTGTCAGTGATGTTTTGTCCGGGCACATTTTATTCAATCACGAACATTTCTAACTATGTGAATCATAATGCTGTATTTGTTGTCTCTTAGGTATGGTATAAAAGGAAAAATTGATTTGACAGTTGGTGTAAAGGTGAGATTTATATGCATTACTGGTATCTGAGTTCTAAATAATATTTTATTAACACAAATGGACTACTGGGTAGATAAAATATTTCAAACATTGTTTTAAAAGCCTTTATTTGTGAACTTATAGAGGATTATGAAGGAAGTTGGTGGAAGGAAGTAGTTTTTGTAAGGCAATATGGCAAGGTCTTTATTTAGCCCTTTTAGTATGCTGTTGATACATACACCATGATTTATGCAATATTGTTAACTGCAAAATTATTTAGTATGCACTTTATGGATTGGGTTATTCGAACATAAATTTTGACATGTTTTCCTGTGTCCTTTCCTGTAGCAATTACTCCTTTTAAATGATTTCCATTCTTTTGTCAAAATATGTAGTGTCAGCTATTTTTTTGTAGTGTACTAAATAACTTTGTATGTTCTCAATTGTTTTAGATACACGACCGTAACACAAAGCTAGTGGAGCAGAAAGTTGTGCCCCTTGAGTTAAAAACTGGGAAGACCTCTTTCTCTGCGGAACACCAGGGACAGGTTGGCCTAAAAGTTGTTTCTGTATAATGTGTACGTCGCACGAAAAGTTTTAAAAAATTGCAAGTTAATTTAACTTAAATTTAGCTGTCTGGTGTAATTTAAATAGATATTTACATGCAAAATTAGTTATATAGCATGAAGTTTAACTTGAGACCGTTTAATAATATATTGAGCCCCTCTGAAACTTTTGCAGAGAAATATTTCAAACCTATTTCATGTTCTGATGCCCATGCACGATTGGCAGTTTTTTAATGTTTGTGATCTATAAGAATAATGTTGTTCATTTATTCAAGTGCTATCATCTTGTTTGCATTTAAACCAAAAAGTCTAAATGGCTAAGACAGCTTCTTAGAGGACTCATGTGTACCTTCAGCTTTTTCGATTTGTTATTTGATCGATTCTTGAGCAAAATTGCTGAATATAGTAAAACTTGCAGAGTACGATGTGTATGATCTAACGATCTTTCAAACGGAGACTTCAAATTCATTGTGACATAGGTGACACTTTACACAATGATGTTTGCCGACCGTCGAACGGACCCAGAGGCTGGTCTTCTTGTTTACCTCAAAGATCTCTCAATGAAACTAATACCAGCTAATTATGCCAATAAAAGAGGTACATTTTTGTTTTTGTTTATTAAAATAATTGCCAGCATTACACTACATGCATTGCAGAGTACCCAGTGTAATACCAAGTATAAATACACTTGTAATGAACGATACAGACCAGTAGCTACCAATGATGCGTGTATGTATAAATGTAAATGTAAACGGTTTTCTGTAGTGTATGCATGTATCATCATCTGCAATGGCATGCCCCTCTCCAGAGCTTTGCCACTCTACGAATCTTTGCCAGCCATCCTGGTCATGAGCTTGTTGGTAGGCCGTGTGAAGCCCATGTTCACTGGGTGAAAATCCTTATATAAAGATATATACATGTATGCATGCATGTGTTAAAGCACTTATATCTATCACCTTTTGGATTGGGCTGGGCTGGGAGCAGCCCAGCTTCAACAAAAGTAACAGAAGTCTAATGTGGGCTGGTGTTCCCGTACCGGAGGCGCACCATAAGGTGTTTGAGGAGCATTTAGTGCACATCTTTATATTTTAAACTGACCAGTTTCTGAAGTCATGCCTGTTTTACTTGTGAAAAATATTGTATGGACCTTACATTTACATTTTTGAGAAGTTATTAAAGCTTCTTCTGTTTTATAAGGTAATCACAATTATAAAGCTTCTTCTGTTTTATAAGGTAATCACAATTATATTACAGGTTTAATTCAGCTGCGAAATGAGTTGGCATTCTATTTGAGGCAGAGCCTGGAAAGGGTGGTATGTGCTGAGGCCATGGTTTCTTCTAAACCGGATTCCGTTCCTTGGACAATTGGAAGTTTGCCAGAACCTTTGAACAGTGAACGCATATGTTCAAATTGTGAACAACTTATGAACTGCAGCTTATATCAGCAGTATGTTGACTTTGTAACTGATCTTGATTTACAGAATATTTAGTGACAGCAGAATCATTCATTCATTCATTCATTCAGAGCATTTATATAGCGCCTCTTCAAGTAGTATACCCCGAGGCACTGTCAGTCCAGCTCCAGTGAAAGAGAACAGTTGGTTAACTGAATTAGGTTTTTTGGGTAGTTTAAGTATGTTTTGTGATATTTGTTTTAATTATGTTCAGTTAATTGTATGAATTTCTACCGGAACCTAACACACATTGTATTTGGTTCTTCCTCATGTGGAAAAAGAACTCATTCTTCCATGCCTGAAGTTTTGGAGTTTATTTTGCACAAGAAAATATTTTTGATCTCATTCATCTACTGTGTTACTGTATAATGCTATTTTGTTGTTGTCTTAATAATTGTTTTTATTGTTATTGTCTTGTGATGTCATTATCTGTAAATTATGAAACCTGTTTTATTTCTTCCTGAAGATCCATTGAACACAGAACACTGAATCAGACAATGGCTGGCCTGGTTCCTGCCAGTTTGGCACACCTCAGCCCATCACATCTCGGCTTCTTTTCACTTTGGTGCAAAATGCTGCACCTCGAGATGTCATTAGAAAGTGGCCGGACAGGGGGCGCTGCTGTGCTCTGGATGCGCACCAGTCAGGAACGGTAGCTTTTTAACTTTTTTATATTTTTCCCAATATAACAGCAGTTGGTTTCATACTTGTTATGTTTGATTTTGCTGTCTTAAATGCTGTCTTATAGTTCTTGTCAATTTTTGAAGTCTTGAATTCCAATTTCTACTTTGAAAGGCGAGACTTTCTAGTTTGTTTCTGTGAGCATTTCCTCTTTACTGGAATTAGAGATTTGCGATAGAGAGGTGACTGAAATATTTAATAAGTGACTACCTTACTTTGATGACATGCTACACATGTATATTTAATAAATTATTGATAACTGATGTCAGAAACTCAGAAACTGATCTTAGTTATAAAATCTGTACATATGCAGAGAACTGAACGGTGATTGTCTGAGTGGATTGACTCTAATCAGAGACAAATGTCAAACTGTTGGTGCAGACAGTTTTCTTCACGTCTTTGAACGATGTGCAACTCACCAAACGTAAGAGCTTTGGTATTGAGATCTCTCAAAATATTTCAAAGTAATCAAGTATCGCCTTCTTTTTCCATCTGCATTCTGAGCAGGATGAATAGCCTGACTGCAGTTCATCTGAAGAGCAATTGTTTATTTTTGCAACTCTTGATTAGGGAATGCCCGTATAAGTTTTCTGTCTGAATCGTAAAGCTCACCATTACACAATATAACAGCATTACTGGTTTTTCTCGTTTTTCATTAATAAAGGAGTAGGAAGTTAATTGTTTATCTACGAGGATCTATTATTTTTTAGCTATAAAATTAATTTTGAGGAGTTATTAATAGAGGGATTGAAGATTGACTGGACTTTTGTCTGGGCTTTGATTCATTCCAGTTCCCTTCCTTTGAATGACGTTGGAATCCTTCTGAATGACAGTCTTGTTGTAAGTTCTGAGAATGGTACTTACTTGGCCTTGGCAACAGGCGTTGTCACTCACATCGATGAACAACAAGTTGTTCTTGTCACTGACAGGTAGTTACCGTGCTGTTGCTGTCTGAGATTTACCTACTTAGGTTGATGAGCTGAATTTGAACATTTGTTAAGATATAGCAAAAATATCATACTTTTGTACACGTTGTCAGTTCTATCTCAACTGTAACCTGGGGATAGTAGTTAGAATTATATTTTGGTAATGTAAGTCGTCTTCTGTAAATGTACTTGACTCTGGGTGGCCACTTGTTGCTATTGGTATGTTGCCAGGAGGTGCAGTAAAGCAAAGCAGTGTTGAACCTGGTTCATAGACCACACCATTTGCACTGAGCCATCCATCCTTTCATGGTTGATAAATGAGTTCCAATGGTTGTTGGGGAGTTCAAAGGTGTAATATTCTTGGATTGCTGTGGTTGTGTCTGTGTCTCAATTGACCTTTGACCTTAGGACAATGCTTCTGAGGAGTTTTTTCATTTGAATACATGTAAACGGGCTTATTACCTTTACCTTTACTGTTTACCCTCCTTTTAATGTTCAACATTAGTACATGAATTCTGTTATGGGATGAGAACCTTGGATCCCACATTTTTTCAACTTTATGATCTTTATGAAGAAGCAATAACAAATAGGTTTTAAAAATTATAGCTTACATGCCCCAACCATTTGAGATTGACTGATGGTGAAAGTGCAACAGGTAGCTTAGAAACATCTTTATGCATAAATTTGCAAATATGGGATTATTTTTCAAGGTTTTTATCAAATGTTTTTGGTTAATTTTTCAGAGATTTGCGCAAGTACAAAGAATGCTCAGAAACAATTTATCGATTGGACAAATGTGATACTTTTAATTCTATGACAATAAATTTGACAAACTTGTCACGCTTGATGGAAAACACTAATTCCTCGTAAGTTTCTTGCTGTTTGTACATTTCTGCATGCACAATCCATAAAAATTCATGAACGTAGTTGTGAATAGTAAGTGGAGTTTTTTATTTGAAACCGATGGTAATGTATATGTTCAATATTGATATTCATAAATGATGTAGTTTATAAATAGTAAGTGAAAAATCATTTAAATATTTTTATTGGATATTGACTTTGATGTAAACTTATTGCTTTGTTGCAGGGAAAGATTAAGACAGCTGCTTATCGATAGAAGATGTCCAGAATTCAATTTAACTTTATCAAAGAGTGTCATTGAAAAAGGTTGGGTCAAAGCTCACTTTTTACTCTAATATGAATGAAAGATATCATGGTTCTTACTTTTCCAAGAAAGGCAGCTCAAGAAACATTTTCAACTCACATTAAATTGCATTTTTAGATCTGTTATACTGCTTTTGCAAGGTTCTAAAAGGTGCTACATACATGCGCACATACATGTTGTATGTATTTCATCATTATTTGTGATTTCATTGTCATAAGTAATTGAATTCACCTGATTGAGAATGTCAGTGGTAAATTGAATTTTTATCTATTGCTTTTACAGTATGTAGTATATTTGTTCTTGAAGGTGTTGTGAATAAAGTTTAAATCCTTATAGTTAATAAGTTGAACATTGAAAAATCATGTGGTTTTTGAATTTTTTCTGATTTTCTTTAATTTGCAGTCAGACATATCATGAAAGAGCTGAACAAACCACAACAGACAGCAATTCTTAAGGTAGTACCATTAGTTATTTTTATATTTAAAATTTTGAACTTTACATGTGAAATTACTTTTTCAAGGTTACTAAATCATTTTGATCTGTTTTAATTCAAACTTGATTTACACGATTTTGTGTGGTTGTGTTCTTGTGTGCATTTCTTCCATCAGCTATTTCTATGTCATTTTGATTTTCATCTGATTAACCCCAAATCTTGGCTCGCACTTCAATTTTACTCGGTTAAAAGCATTATAAGAGGGGCACTAGAAGTCCCAGATTATGTCACTATGTGGATTAATTAGAAAACCATTGGAAGTCATCAGTATGGCATGCATGTTCTTGGTGATCATGTCATCTATATGAATGGTCTTCTGTTTTCGTCTGTTAACAGATGCTGATGAGTAAAGATTATGTTCTCGTCAAAGGATATCCAGGGACTGGTATGCTGTGCTGAGATACAGTGCATGTTAAAAGGCTCTTAATGTTGTCTTACCTTCTAAGATATGACAAGAAAAGACATCACTGGGAGTTCTAGCTGTGGAATTAGTGGAGAGTTCCGTATTTTTACTATAAAGGAACCTAAAACTGCTTTATAGACTAAGAAATGTTTTCAGAGTTTTTCAAAGTCAAGTGGGCTCCATTTGGCCTAGCTGTCTTTCATCTGAAGCTCAGCTAAAAATGTACAGTTTTACAATTATGTACCTTAGGTGATCAATTTAAACTGATTATTTCTGCAAGTGTGACTTAGTATTTGATTCTTAAAGTCTGCAAGTTTTTTGCCTTGTATTAAGTTCACTTTAATGATTACCTGCATTTAATGACTTTCTGTCTTTTTTGTAGGAAAAACATCAACTATTGTGGCTATGATCCGGATTCTTGTTCTGTGCGGATTATCGGTTCTTCTCACAAGCTACACACATTCTGCAGTTGATAACATTCTTTTGAAACTAACTCCGGTGAGAGTAATAGAATAGCTGGAAGTTCTGTATCATTCATGTTTTTATGCTTATTGATGTAATGTCCTGTAATGTAATAACAATTTATACAGTACACTGGAACTTGCTTATAATGCTATCTTTGGAAGCTTTACCAAGTACTGCACTGCAATGAGATCATTTCCCAAAAGCTGGATTTAGTTGGAATCCATGGCTTAACTATATTATATTAGAATTTGCATGTTAATGGTGCATGTAGATCTGTTCTAAGGAAATTCTAGTGCACTGAGTGCAGAGTGCATAGCAGACGACTTAGTGTTGACTACCTCAGTCAGTTTTAAATTTTATTCATAAAGATTGCCACATTCTCTTATTCAAAAAACCATTAAATCTCATTTTACTAAAACATTGGTAGCAATTTTTGTTTCTTGTGTCAAAAGAACAGTTGAGAGAACTTTGATAGAAGGGGTATTTGTTTTCAGAGAAACTTAAAATGCAAATTGAAAATTATTTTACCATTGTCTGTACTATATTTATTATAGCCCAACTGTTTTTTGCAGCATTTTTAAGCACCTCTCAACTTACTACACTGGTGCCTTTGGATTAAACTGTTTTTTCATGTTTTAGCACAAAGTTGACTTTCTGCGACTTGGACGATTGGACAGAGTTCATTCATCCATTCATCCTTATGCTGCTGAGAAGCTGACTGAGAGATTCAAGACGGTTGCTGATCTTGCTGATTTCTACCAGTCTCGGGTATCCAGATCTAGAGATGTTACACAATACTTTAACAAACAAACCTTTGAAGACACTTTGCTGAGGCTGTGTTCTTATTTGAACTGGCAGCCCAAGGTTATCTCTGTTTTTAATGTAATGTAATTTAATACTTCATTCGTATATTGCCTCTACAAATGACTTACTCATAGGTGCTCCTAACCCAGTGTAATTAAAGCAGAAAACATTAATTTATGGCACCTGTAATCATAAGACAGAGATAAAGAGGAAGACCATTCGAGGTAGATGGTGCTACAACAGAAAAGGCATGTGTGTTGGACCGGCCTTCTGGAACCATCTTCCTCTGAAAATACGTACTTCTTGGAAAGCAGCAGCTCAAGAAACATTTTCAACTCCTGTTGAATGCCACCTCTTCAGAACTGTTAGACAGCGATGTTTTAACGCACTTGTAATGTTCCTAAAAGGCGCTATATAAATAACCAGATACATAAGTACATACATACATGCAATGCTGCATGGTAGGAATGCAAAAACAATGAAAGCTATAAAAATCAAGAGATGTTACGTCATCATCAAGATCCATCCATGGCAGAAAGCCCAAGGTGTCCAGTGCAAATGTTATCACCAGCCTCCATACTCTGCGGTTCTGTACTAGTATGTTCATGCTGTGTAAATCCTTCTGGCACCAATCATTTGATATCATCCATCCACTCTGTGTTAGGTCTTCCTCGTCACCTATTTCCATCCTTAGATCCCATCATCACACCTGTTAGTTTTCTACTGCTGTCCATTCAACATATATGTCCGAATATATCCAGTTTTTGCCTCATTATTGTTTGTAGTAGATCTTCCAAATCAAATGTAGTATTCTCCTATAACAATACTTCTCAAATGCCTGTATTTTATCTTGGTCAGTCTATTATTGTCCATTTTACTTGCAGGCATAGAGACCCTTACTGAATACAAATTTATAAGACAGTTATTTTGGTCTTGTAGGTGTTTTGCTTGCTTTGCCAGATGTTGGTGAATCCTGCCCTTGCTCCTTTCGCCCTTGCTATTCTTATCCTTATGTCTTTCAGAGTAGAGTCATTACTTACTGGCAGTCAAAACTCCACTGAACATGTGCAATTTGATATGATTAATTTTAGTAAATTACAGTGTGTTGACTTGTGTTTCCATGTTATCCACTGAAGCCAGTGATTGCTACTACCTGTCTTGGCATCAATCATCCCATCTTCAGCCAGCGTACCTTTGACGTTTGCATCGTTGATGAGGCATCCCAGGTTCTGCTTCCTGCCTGCCTAGGTCCGATCTTCTTGTCCTCTCGGTTTGTTTTGGTTGGCGACCCTAAACAACTGCCACCAGTTGTTCAGAGTAAAGAAGCGAGGTAAGCTAACTTTAACAACTGCCGCCAGTTGTTCAGAGTAAAGAAGCGAGGTAAGCTAACTTTAACAACGGCCACCAATTGTTCAGAGTCTAAAGAAGCCAGGTAAGCTAACTTTAAAATTAAATGCTAACTAAGCTAATTCTGTTTTGACGTTTGTACTTTATGTTTTGAAATTAAAATAAAAGGTTGGTAAGTATGTATATATCTACTTATCAAGACACTTTTTACAGTGCCGTTTTGCAAAAAAAATGTTTTTGAGTAACTGATCTAACAAACTCGACTTAAAGATAAGTGGAAAATGTGTGTTGAGCAGAGTCAAGTGAATTAGTACGTTTATGCAAGGCAGGACTCTTTTGGAGAGTGTAAAAACGACTGGTGCACCAATTAATGAGTACTTGTCATGCCAATGCCTTCCATTATTAAGAGGTCTTAGCTGTTCAGCAGTTGCCCAGTTCTGTGCTGACATAAGTCCCATTTAGCTACCTGGTTGCACTAGGCATCTAATTCTGTATGACACCCTGGGATCCAGTTGGATGTGGTGTGGTGTAAAGGATTAAAACATATCGCAGTTGGCAAATTTGAGAATGACTGTGAAGATGGCATTACCAAAGTTATTTCCTGGATGTGGAAATCATTCTCCTATATGAATAATGACCTGCTACACGTCTGAGGCGTGGTTTGTGTCGTTGGTTACATTTTAGGGATCTCGGTCTTGGTAAGAGTTTGTTTGCTGTTCTGGATGAAGTTGGTGGCGCCGCCTATGAACTGAATCTTCAGTATCGAATGAACAGGTATCCATTTCACTACTTTGCGTTGCCAATGGTTGAGGATGGAAATGGCTGAGGGTTGAGAATGGAGTTGGTCGATGGGTGAGGATGAAATTGGTGGATGGTTGTATTATTAGTATCATTATTATTATATTAGTTATATCATAACCTATATTATTATGCAATTACTGGTATTATAAAAATTATTTTTTATCTGAGTTAGAAATGATTCTTTGTGACTTAAAAAATGGCCAGAGATTATAAATATCTCTCAATATAAATATGATTAATAATAATTGTAGCACTAATAATAATAATAATAATAATAATCATAATAAATTTAATTATGAAATTACCTGGGTATTATTATTTTTGTTGGCACTGTTGTTATCAGAAAGAGCAGTTATTGAAGTTGTAGTTGTATTGTTTGTTAGTCTGTTGCTTTTTCACTTGGTCACTGCTATTTGCTGTGGTGAATGCCTTTTTTATCATTTGTGCCAAGTGGCAGCAGACGAAGAATATCATTTATTTTCTAGCACCTATCTGTGACCATCTAACACTTCAACATAATTGCTTTCCCAAAGCGCCTTCATGCAGCTAGTCATCTACAAACGATAAAGAGTTGTTTTCCTCTTTTTATGACATTTCTGTAATAAACTGGACCTCATTAAAACCCTAGTTTTTTTAAACATATCTAGTTCGTTAACTGTTATGACTAGTTTGCGTTTTGCAATAAAAACACTCTGAAGCTTAATAAGATTTTGATTCATGCTAAAATCAGATATTTGTGTTATTATGAAGAGTTGTATGTTTGCATTTATGATTGTAATTCTGTAACTATGGTTCTCACTTGTTATGTGTAGTTACTGCTGTAAGCATTTCTATGTACATGTGTGTATTATATTTAATATAAAGCCTTCAAAGTACCTTACGAAAGTGCAGCTCACCTAGCTATCTAACTGATTTAAACAGATGTATTTTAAGACAGTTTGACAATTTTTATATGAAACTATATTGGACAATGAATAATCTCAATAAGTGGAACTGTTAATTGTTTTAGATGAAGTTACTTGTTGTAAATGATCAGGAACAGATCTGAGATGTGAAGTTAGCTGTTAGGGTCTGGCAGAATTGTAGAATGGGTGTACATTCTTTGCACAATCTGTAATGTGTAATGTATGTATGTAATGTATATGTCTGAACATTTAAGTAGCACATTCTAAAGCACACTAATCAATTCAAACAAATTTTATTGATTGCCAATGCTTAACCGTACGTGGCTGTTTGATATATTACAGTCAAGGCATCAGAGTTTAAATTGATGTAATAAAGCATGGCTATCTGACTGATTAACTGAATCTTTTGCGCCCTCTGGTATGTTCAACTGAACTGAGTGAATTGCCAGCAGGAGGCTATGCAATATTTTATTTGCTTTCAGTGAAATCATGAGGCTGAGTAATTCACTGATGTATGAAGGAGCGCTTCAGTGTGGCAGTTCAGCTGTAGCTCAGTCATGGCTTGAAATAAGAAATCCTCCACTCAAGGTTTTTATAAGCGTTCTTTGCTGTCGTCTTTGTCGTTATTTGACGTCAAATTGCCATAATCAGATTTCACCAACTGTCACGATCTAAGGGACGATATTTCCGTCTTCTCAGCGTCTTGGATGTTCTGCTTGATCTCTGGCTATTCATTTACAGTATTTGTCACTATGATTTGACTACTCAGTTGCTGATTAGAGTCAGTCTGTTGGCACAGATGTGTGTATTTATTGGTGTATGTTTATACGTGTATGTGTGTATGTGTGTATGAATGTACATGCAGTGCGGTCCAGTTTAAATGCAGTTGTTGGGATCCAAAGTCACCACGACCACATGTAATGAACCGCAGATTAAAGAGGCCATGCTTAAATACAGTAATGTATGTTTATGTAAGTCTTAATGTGGCTAGAAAGTTCAAAGACATAGGCTGTCTGGTGTGAAGGCACTTGCACTGTAGCCTGCTTCCAGACGATTTTGTCCAGTTACTGTGAAAGGTCACATTACTATCTTGTCTTCAACCACTGGTCTTTCCTTATACCACTTGGTACAGCCTACTATCTTCAGGTATGGGTCTCTTGGCTAAGCCACTAAACAGAAATGGTTCTTGTGCATTCCATGCTGCTGCCTCGAGGAATGGAAACTACTACAATCTTTCTTCAAAGCTTGAACTCTGACCTCACATCGTGAAATACTTCAGAGCTCATTATTTCTCACTCACTTTCAAACATCTGGATATTTACATACATTATTACCTGGCGGCTGACTAACCAAGGTCTCAGATTTGCACTTCTTTGTGACTTTGCAAGAATTAAACATTTATTTATGATAATATCTGGACATTTATGGAATGACTTTTAAGAATTTTTCATAAGGAGCTGTCATTTTGCATTCACGTTGTCAGAATTAGATAGGATCATTTTTGTGGCACTGCTGTTTCTGTCATTTCATCCACGTGCCATGTATTCTGTGACAGGATGAGCTTGTGGAGTGGCAAAAGAAGTGCCTCAGTGCTGAGACAGATTTTGCGGTTATGTGGTTGAATACGGACTCAATCTCGAGTCAGAATTTGCCCGAGAACAACAATCAGTCGAATGTGAAAAGCAGTGTGGAAGCCAGTGTAGTCCTCAAATTGGTTCAACTCTTTATCAGAGTAAGAGAAAGTTGTAGAAATTTCAAGTGTTTCCACTTTACTCTGTGTTTAAATTAAATGTAGCTTATTAGCCTGCAGTGTAGCTTCTATTAAAATGTCATGCTTCTCATGCTTTGCAAATTTAAATCCGCTCCTTCAGTGTTGCATATGCCACATGTTAAGTTTACATATGCCACATAATACATCTGTCAGTACTCCTAATAACATATCATTGTAATGCAAACACATGGTATAATGCAGGTGGAAAAATCAATGCTCAGTTTATTTCAGCTTTAGTACGTGACTTCATTATAACTCGACCTACTTTTAACTCAGGGATTCAGATGACTGCCAGAGATAGTCTAGTATCTCTCATTATTTTCTTTAACAGGCAGGTGTGACAGAGGATGACATAGGTGTAATCACTCCTTTTCGACATCAGGTGAAAGTTTTGCGTCAGAAACTAGAAAGATCAGAACTGAGCCAAACAGAAGTCAATACGATCGATCAATATCAGGGTCGTGACAAGCGTGTGATCATCGTGTCATTTGTCAAGTCTTGCATGCCAGATTCTAAGGTAATTTTGGCAGGGAGCTATTAATTACTCTGAGTTTCATTGTAATCTCTTACTGATCCCAGAAACAAATATAACAATAAACCGATAAGGAACCAGTCATGGTTAAATTATGGCTGCCTCTTCAGATGAGTTCAGTAAGAACTATAGAGTAACCTGTTGGCAGTGTCAATGGTCATTTCGGGAACATCTGCATAATATCCTGTACTGAAGTTTTAGAATACTGTGGCATAATACATGATTTATATAGTGCCAGTTTAAGATATCAAAATTCAGTGCTGTATTTTTAATCCAGCACGTAAGTCGATAGTGACCAAAGGCTGGATATCAAAAGATACAGCATTCCCAAACCAATCCTGATGAATCACAGATACCATTTATTGGAAAAGTAGATATTACTCGTAATTAAACTTTTTAAGCACATCGCAAATTAGCAGCTTTATTCAAGAGATTGGCATGGCCGTATGTACAGCATATGTTGTATTATTACTAATTGCCAAAGTGCATGCACGAGTTTACTTCAGTCCACTCTGTCAAATGCTTTCTCATAGTCTACAAAGAATACACATATTTGCTGGCATTGCTAGACTCTTAAATATCAATATATCTCATATTAAAACACATTATAGCTAGACCATTATTTTATCTTGTGATAGGCTTAATTTGCATTAGAGTATCAGAGTGTCCAGATAAACACTGATTCGCCTGTCTGCGATACAGGTAAGCGAAATTTTGAAAGACCCTCGGCGAGTTAACGTGGCAGTGACAAGAGCAAGGCACAAGATGATCTTTGTTGGCAGTGTCAGTGGTCTGGTCATCTATGAACCATTACGGGAACTTCTGCATAATATACTCCGGCCAAACCAAGTATCCTTTTATGTTATATTGTACTTGGCTCTGCTTTAGTCTTAGGAAACCAGTTTTTTGTATGGGCAGCAACAGTTAACCATTGTAAGTCTCAAGCGATTTAGGGGTTAGCTGCTGTTAAAAGATCTGAAAAATTTCATCTTTTTAGATGTTAGATCTTTTTTGCATGCATTTGATAAATGTTTTAGTGCCTCTGTATGGTTCTTGGAAGGCAGTGTATAAATAACTAGATACATATATCGGATACGTATATATATATGTGTGTGTGTGTGTATATATATATATATATATATATATATATATATATATATATATATATATATATATATATATATATATATATATATATATATATATATATATATATATATATATATATATATATATATATATATATATATATAAGCTGCATTGCATCAGATTTATGACATTGTTATTCTGCTTCCAATACAGCTGTGTATGTTTCTATGTATGTAGCTGGGCAGTTCTACGGCATCTTTTGAGAGCCTTCAAAGGTCGTTATCATGAACATTAATGATGTTAGAGGTTGGAAAGAATCTAAGATCATCGCGAATGGTGTACTGGCCAGTTCTTTCTTGGTCTCTCTCTGCTTCTTCTCCCTTTTGAGATCCAAATGGTCATTTGGGTGGCTCTTCTGTCTTTGTCCATACATACCACATATCCCATCCATTTACCACATATCCCATCCATTTACCACATATCCCATCCATTTACCACATATCCCATCCATTTACAACATATCCCATCCATTTACCACATATCTCATACATTTCAGTCTTCGCTTCCTGGTGATTTTCTTTATTTCTTCAAGTCTTGTCTTTTCTCTCTTCATTTGATTTCATTATTAAATAAACTCAACTATTTCCAGCACAGAATCGTTTTTGCTACATTTCCCATCACTGTTGCAGAACCACTAAACAATTGAATTATTTTTGATGGCTGGACTATTTTGTAGTTTGTTATCTGGAATACAATTGTCTTAGAGTCATATGCAACTGAGGAATGATAACAAGAAGCAGGTGTTTTCTTGAACAACGTAACTTCAGATACATGACATTACTAGTCTTTCAGCCGTTGTGTGATGTTTCTAGTCACTGAAGTCTTCTGTGGATCTGGTGGTTGTAACATTGACCACATTCTGTGATCAGTTCCAGGATGTTCTCTCAGGGATTTTATGGATTGCCCAAGTGATCCTGATATTTGTAACAAACAGCATAAGTAAATCAATTATTACAAACTGCTGTTAATTTTCAGATAGGATTTATGGTTCATTTTGAATAATCTGATTTATTGGTCAGTTATTTACAAGTATTTCAATAAACCAATTGTTTTGACAACAAATTCAGCATGAATCAAAGTATTTGAGTAGGAAGTAGATCGAGGAATAATTAACTCACTATTGGTTTGCAACAGGGTTTTAATTCTTAACACCACCACCATAGCCCTCTAACAGCCTTCTTGTCTATCGATTTTGTTTTAACTGAGCGCCTGTGAATAAGCTGGTTCCCATGACGGCTTTCGTTGAGCGCAGTAGAAATCTTAAGTTTATGATCGCTATTAGCTGTGCCAGAGAAGTATATTAATGGACAGTTTCCACCATTAGCTCTTCCTGGTCATTTGCTTTGGCTGTTGAGGGTTTCACCACAGGTTTCAATGCCAAGTTATTTACACTGGCTTCCATTTTATCAGCCCTTTAATTCTTAAACAGATGCAGAGCAAATGACTAACTGAAGCACGGGCAGATGTGCATTCATTCCCAGTACTGTACAGGTACTTGTATTCATATAAATCCTGTTCAAGATGTCTAATAATACAAGCTCCAAAAGCATCTGCCGCAAGCAATAGGTATTGATGGAAGCAAATAGGATCGGCTGTATAGGGCGTCTGCAGAAATTGCAGACGGTTGACCCTTGTCCCTATTTGACATTACCCTCTAACATCCGCCTTTGCCGACGCCCGCACTCCAGCGGAGTACTAAGGCTTGTGCTTCCGGTGAGGTACAGTAAGTGTAAAATGTAAATGTACACGGTTTTATATGGCGACAGTATGGCCTCGAGCCTGCTCATTTTTTAATGAATTGATTGGGTGAGATCCTTTACCACCGCTGCCCGTTTGAATACAATAGGTGCTTTGAGACTGTCGCATCCTGCAAAGGTACTGTAATTGGATCAAACGTAGTACAGGCTGTCTCTGATTGAAGTTTGTGTTTAGAGCATAGGCTGTAGTGAAATAACCAGGTACCAAATTTATCAGCGGATGTTCACATTGAGCACAAATCCTTCCCCGTTGTCCGTATTTGTCATGCATTATCTGCATCTCGTCTGCGGAACTCCTTTATGGACTGACGGATACAAACCGAAATGCCGATAGACGAAGACGGAAAAGCAGGTGAGCAACAGACAACAAATGCAGGTAGGCCTACATGTAACTGAGACAACTGCAGGTAGACGTGAGATCACAGAGGCTTTTCTGGTGTGATTTTTGTCTAAGTTGGTTTTGCAGTCATGACCGAAAACCCACGTTTTCCTGATTGCGTTGCCCCACGAGTTTCAGAGAACTCCATTAGTTTTGTTTGGATGTTTGCAGTTGTGATTTGGAGTAATTTTATAATTTGTGATTGTCAGTTCACATAATCCTGGAGTCTAGCGCTACGATAAGACGCCTCAAGAGTCGATGAAAAATCAGGTCATGCCGCAGCTTGCAAGCAGAACATTCCAGTATTCTATAAACACTTACGGGGAAGAACTCTAGTGGAAATGACGCCCTTGTTTTGAGTTTACGTGTATAACGATCCAAGCTGACCGCTTACAGAAACGACTTGGATGATCCATGACATTGCGACATATACGATTATGCAATTGCAACATGTCACACGTCGTATGTCGCAAAAGATACGACTGCCAAAGATTTATTTACATGTATACAACTCCAAAGCTATACAATCTCAGAATAATTGTCTGATGCAAAGATTTTAAAAAGGGAAGCCTTTTAAAATCTTTGGTCTGATGTACACGAATCACATGATCATAAATAGGTTTAGACCTAGTCATATGTCGCTATAAGGCTTTGAATCTGTGATAATGCGTTTTATGAACTCCGGGGTAAATATAACGTTCGTCACAAACTCAGTGTTAATTTAGCACAAGCAGTTTGGTTAGTCTTGCCACAATGTTCGAGTCTGTCAATAATTTGTGAACAAATGAACCCGTTTTTGCGTTGTTACTTCTACTGAATTTTTGTATTGACCCAGAATTGAATTTTTATGTTGAGATTTGTCGACCCAGTAATTTTTCCGATCTGCTTATCCATAATATTGATAGCCTTTGTGTGTTTTATACAGTTGCCTAAGTTCTCTTCTGAGACGGAAGTAGTTTTATGTCGGCACACGCCCATTATCTCGATAAACTAATGTATAGCGTTATACAAACGTACCTTATTGATCTAAAAGACTGATGAGATTAGTCGATGTCATGAATCATTATTTCCAGTTCTGTCTGCGCCAACTGCACTGGACAATCAGCCATGCAGATGACAAGGCTAGCAGGCAACAGGGCAAAGGGGAAGACAAGGCCAACAGACAAACAATACGATAGAGGGACAGACAGACGATTGACAGACGATTAACAGATGATACAACAAGCTGTCGATCAAGCAGGCAGACGACTTCACAAGTATTCTGGTAGACGGAGGATAAAATAGACAGGCGCACTCAATCAGTCAGACATGCAGACGAGTGGCAGGCATACAAAAAGCGGCTCGCACACGATCAAAGGCAGAGGGAACCTTTGACTGAAAGAGACATAACCTACAGAAAGTGAGAGGTAGGTCTGATGCGTATTTTGGTAGAAAGACTGAAAACGGAGTGAGAGATATGGGGGGAGAAAGCGACAGACAGACAGAGACAGAAATGGTGGTAAAGAGAGATGCAGAGACAACAGAGAGAGTGATCAGATGGAGAGACAGAGAGAAAGAGTGACCAAATGGAAATGGAGGGAGAGTGATGAGATGGACAGAGACGAAGAGAGATGGCGGTGAAGAGAGGAAGATAGATGCAGAGACAGAATAATGACCAGATGGAGATGGAGAGTGAGTGAACAGATGGAGGAGAGAGAGAGAGAGAGAGAGAGAGAGAGAGAGAGAGAGAGAGAGAGAGAGAGAGAGAAAGAGATAGACGGTGACATAGATAGAGTGACCAGTTAATTGCGTGGTTCTTCAAAAGTTCCCGGGAGACGATCGCTGTTTGCCTTCCGGGTGCGTGTGTGTGCTTAGTTTTGGCCTTGTCGTCTCTTTATTTGAGTTTCCTCAGATGTTATTTACAGACTGCTGCTGGTGCTGCTGCTGGTGCTGGTGCTGGTGCTGCTGCTGCTGTCTGACCTTTATCCGACCGAGCCGACCTTTGGACGCTAGAATACGCACTTATAATATTTAAAGCCTATCGTTTTTCTCTAATAGGAGTCTAAACCTGTAATGTGTCTATAATAAAACGAGCGTATATATGTATGTATATAGCAACCATATAATATATATATGTGTGGTGACGGGAGGGCGAAGAAGTACATGTATTAGGACAGAAGAGGAGCGGGCTGAACGGAGTGGTTGGATTGTAAATAACTGACGAATATAGGAGGGTTGGGAGGATTAAAGTGTGTTATAGGTAAGGAATAGGACTTTGTACTCTTTTCGTTCGGGTATTTTAAGACAGTGAAGTGATTTGAGAACAGGATTTATGTAATGCCCTTGTGTCACTGCAACGTTAAAATTCGGTAATCGTACAGTAGATCAAACTGCTCGACTTCTTTTGAACATATTAATTTTCAGGCCAGAGGGTCTTTGATCCCGGGGCCCGTGATGCTTTGAATGGGGCCGATGGGGCAGTACTGTAGTAGTCCTGGTTTTGTTAAAACAGGTTCAGAGACTAGGCATATTTCAAAGTCTTAATCCCTTTACCTCTGAGAAAAATTTAAAATTTACGGTTAGTGTCAGTGTTTTAAACTGTCTTGTTATAACTGGCTGCCTTGGTTACAGCGGGATCGCAGACACCCACTGGAAAAACCTCAACTTTTGAAGATCGTACAAGTCAGCGATTGTTGACTTTGGTATCATTGGGGCAGACTAGGCTGCTGAGAAATGGTTACTGACGAGGCTGGTTTGGCAATAGCCAATGGAATAATACCTATATCTCGGTTGAGGAAATCAACTAAAGCCCAAAGGCCTAATCAGAATTCGAAGGACCTTTGCACTCTTCCATTCACCTTCTCTAAGGCAGAACTCTCGTTCAGCGCAGTGGCTAGTGTTAAAACGTTCTCTGCTCAACAATGTTTACATTACTTACATTACTTACATTACTTACCAGTTTGGGAATACTCTTAGCTGAGTTGCGCCTGACAAAGACAATAGGTTTGATTTGTGTTGTGAATTTGTGTTGCTAAGAAATATATCACTTAAATGTGCAGATATTAGGTAGCGACTGTTTCATTCAGCAACATAAAATCGTTACGCCCATGAAACGCTATTAATTAAATCATATTTCATTATAGCTTATGAAACGCTGTATGGTCTAAAGCAACATTTGTGAGGCTATCATGTAATGTAATTTCATGGGCCTCAAATTTGTTTTACCGCTGGCGATGGTGCAATAGTCGCGACCTGGAGTTCGGCGCATGGTAATGATTGCAGATGAATCTAAGACCTGCCTCAATCTTGTTGATGTGAAATCCAATTTCCTGTCAAGCTGTATAAGATGGGTTTGGATCGGAAATCAGCCATCAGACGAATCCCAGGCAGGCGAAGGGCCACCGCCAAAGACCGTCGTAGGGGGCTTGGGGAGGGTGAATGAGTGTGTGGCTGATTTGTGAGTTAGTGGAGAGAAAGGACGCTCATTCGCCCAGGATTATCCGGATAAATTCCGCTATAAAAACGCGGGTTGCGCGATAGGGTTTCTGCAGCCTTTCCACGTTTTCGGGGTCTTTGAGCGGGTTACCGTGGTTGACGATTGTCGCGGACAAAGATCTTAATTACCGAAGTGCTTTGCTCAAGTGCTCCAAAAAATTTTTCTTCGTGTGAGAAATTAGTTCTCCCACGCAACCGCTTTTGTTTACGTAATTTTATTATGCTTAAAATATTCGATACATTGTTTATATTTCATACCAATGCTACCATAGTAATCCCTAACAGATTCATCGCCTACGATTCCTCCCACAATCGATGGACATATGGCGTTTTAACAAATGCATTGTTTACTAATTTGCCCCTTCCGCAGTTTCGCAGGCGCCTGAAGTCTGTCTTATTTGACAGTGATTTCTCTGGTCTGGATCGGGAGCCCCCTGGTGAGTTTATTCTTGAAGTGGCGCTTTATAAATGTCAAATTACAATTACTTACTTACTTAACAGATTAATTACTTATTTAATTAGCAGATCTTAACAGGTGATTGTATGAGATCTGTGGTCATGATCTTAGATTGAGGTCTATGATCATGATCTTAGATTGACGTTTGTGGTCATGATCTTAGATTGAGGTCTATGATCATGATCTTAGATTGACGTCTGTGGTCATGATCTTAGATAAGCAGAAGAAGAGATCAGTCCCTTTTAACCTAAATCTGAGAGCAGCCATGGGCATAAAGTGTTAGTGACTTCATTTTCTTGGCCTCTGCATATCAGGGTGGTTGGACAGTCCTCTCCCTCGCCACATGATCTTCCTACCGACAGTGTACGGCCACTGTACTCATTTTATAGCAAAGTTCGCCGGGACAGAGATCTCGACATATCTTGCCCTGACTAGTATTTGAACGCCCAGCCCATGGGTTGGCAATCCAGCACGCAAACCACTAGACCGTCGCACACCCTTGGAAACAAATGATCCCTTCAATCCAGTTATCCGCCATCTTTAATCTATACTTTGCAATTGTGGAACAAGATGGCCGATGGTGACATAGCGCTGTCCATGTGTCATTATTTATAGTGGCGCTAAATGAATGCAACTGTGTCGAATTCAACAAGAATATTGCGAACATAGACAACACCGAAACGATAACAACACAACGAAGACAGCAAACGATCTGACTCAACTACATCCCAGTGACACAGGAGGTCCTCTCTCTGCCTAAAACATTTCTTTTCCAAAAATCTTATCCTGATTCTTCCTCTTCCCCTCATCTCTCTTCTCGCTTCAATCTCAAACACCATCCACCCTAGCCGTCCAACTGTCTGACTGCCTGACTCCTGGATCTTGACCTGGAACCGAACGCTTTTGCCTATCGATTTTGTTTTGACTGAGCGCCTGTGAATAAGCCGGTTCCCGCGACTTAGCTTTCGTTGGGCGATGTAGAAATCTCGAGATTACGATTACGATTATGATTTGCCTCAGTGACACTAAACAATTCTCAGAGACAAGACACAACTATTCTTACACACACACACACACACACACACGCACACACACACACACACACACACACACGGTGGCCAACTTATGAAGGCAATAGGTCATCGTGTAAAGAGGATTTTTTTCTGTATAGCACTCTGATGCTTGAAGTCGACGCCTAATTTAGAGTGAGTGGAGTTGTTAAGACGTCCAAACGGATTTGTCAGAGGCGGATAGACGGACGGACAGAGGGAAGAAATGAGGTCGACTGGGTGAGATGATCAACGACCGACCACCAACCAACAGCTCTCCATTCTTCCCTCCCGAACGAGGGAGGAATAGACAGTCCCCCTCTCCTTCTCTTCCTCTTTCCCTCTCTCCTTCTCTCCATCCCTCCCTCCCTCCCACGCTTCCTCTCTCTCCCCTCTCTCTCTTTCTCTATCTGGGTACGTATGAATCTGAACATTTACTTGGCGTCTTTTAAATGCCGTTGAAAACCGCTATCTCATAGAGCTCAATGTCTGTGTCTTTCTATTTGTACACGTCTTTATTTAGCCATGTATTTGTCAGCATCGATGTATCAGATGAGTCTGTCTGTCTGTCTGTCTGTCGTCTGTTTGTCTGTTTGTTTGTTTGTCTGTCTGTCTGTCTGTTGTCTGTCTGTCTGTCTGTCTGTCTGTCTGTCTGTCTGTCTGTCTGTCTGTCTGTCTGTCTGTCTGTCTGTCTGTCTGTCTGTCTGTCTGTCTTCACCCATAAGTATATGCGAGATGAGTGTAGATGAATGTTGTGGCGATTACCGTCTTAGAGAGATTACCGTCTTAGAGAGATTACCGTCTTAGAGAGATTACCGTGCCTGAAGTCAAACTTGAATTTGAACCTCGTTCACTAAATGCTTGAGTAAAGTGTAATATTCATTCTTCAGAAGTTAGTAGATCGGCTTAGGTTGGTTAGGATTGGCTTACTTCGTAAAATGTCTCGTGCACCAGACAACATATCCCTGCTTGGTGTGGTCCCTTTATCTGCATTTATTAAGCGCTACTATCTAATAACTAACCATCAATCAATGGCGCTGAGCAAATGTGAGCGAAGGACTTGCTCAAGGTCCCTACACAGTAACCGTCTAAGGGGAGAAGGGTCGAACCCGTGCTCTCCGCGTTACAAGCAGAACGCTCTAACCAAACGGCTACTGCATCCCCTAGTGTTAGGTAATCTCGGAAAGAATTTGAACACATGAAGCTGAATTCTGCCCAACAGAAATCTAACAACGCGTGTACATGTTTGCTTCTGTCGAAACTGCGAAAGATTATTTCATAATCTTCGGAGGTCAGATTTTATTTAACGGGGAAATATACATCAGAGCACCTCTTTTCACTCTGTGTTCTGCAGACGGCCAACGCTTTTCTATTAAAACGCGTTCTGTGTAATTACTAAATGGTGGTCGACTGCCATCCATCCATCCATCCGTCCATCCATCCATCCATCCGTCCGTCCATCCATCCATCCGTCCATCCATCCATCCATCCGTCGTTCTGTTCGTCCGTCCATTCGAGGCGGTGGCGTTTAGAGGCATCACGCGCCTCCGCAATCGGAAAGAGATTGCTTCTTGTCTGTTCAGGTCTTTTCCTTTTCTTCTTCGTCTTCCGTCAGACTGATTAAACTCTGCCGCCGCTCCCTCGGAATAATGCTATTTAGGCGAACAAAAAGCCCGACGGCGGCAAATTGCTAATATTTGCAGAGAGGGATAGACAGACAGACAGGCAGACAGACAGAGACATAGAGAGGAAAGAAGAAAAGGGAAAGAGGAGAGACATAAAGAGAGACGAGATAGAGAGAAAGAGAAAGAGAGACAGACAGACAGGCAGACAGACAGACAGAGGGGAGAGAAGAAAAAAGGAAAGAGGAGAGAAAGAGAGAGAGAGAGAGAGAGAGAGAGAGAGAGAGAGAGAGAGAGAGAGAGAGAGAGAGAGAGAGAGAGAGAGAGAGCGGAGAGCGGAGAGCGGAGAACGGAGAGCGGAGAGCGGAGAGCGGAGAGCGGAGAGCGGAGAGCGGAGAGCGGAGAGCGGAGGAAGGGATCTCACATACAGACGCCTTCTGGATTTATTCCGCTTACACGGCCGAACAAGGCGCAGGAAAACTTGCTAAGAATGGATGATACACGCGACCGACGAAACTGTTTCAGGTCTGTTCTTCAGATGCTTTGTCTTTATCAACCGGGGGGCATTGTACCGTTGAATTGGAATCTAGCTGTGACTGAAGACGCAATACAGGCATCGCCTATAGATGTAAGCTGGACGTGCCTCACCTTTCGACACTGCCCCGGCGTGCAGGTATCAGAGAGTTTCGTGTTCCGGTCTTGAATCGGCTGGATCGGTGATCCTTGCGCTCTGCAGCCCGTGGATCGTAATCGTAATCGTAAACTCGAGATTTCTATAGCGCCCAACGAAAGCTACCTCGCTGGTACCAGCTTATTCGCAGGCGTTCAGTCAAAACAAAATCGATAGACAGGAAGGGTTCAGTTCCAGGTCAAGATCCAAGAGTCAGTCCGTCAGTCAGTCAGTCAGGCAGGCAGGCAGGCAGGCAGGCAGGCAAGCAGGCAGGCAGGCAGGCATGTCTATATGTATGTATGTATTTATGTATGTATGTATATATTTGTATTTATTTATATATTGTGTGTATGTAAAAATGTTTTGTGTGTGTTTAGTTACTTGTCATCTGGAAAGCGTAGGCCTATCTATCTACTTCATACCTCAAATCGGTCTCAGGAAATCGGCCTACAGTGGCAATAGCATTACGGACTACTTCAACAACAGCACCCACATTCTGTAGATTTTCATCTGAAAGATCTATTGATGGTCTGCCGGTAACTCTTCTTTTAACCCAATTCCAAAATGAAATAAAGTCTGGCTTATTTCTACGCAGACTTATGCAGACTGCACTGCAGTTAGATTTCAACACTTTATATAATGCGACATATATGTCCCAGTATATGAAGAATATAATGGAACATATAGTTATTTATATCTATGTTTTGTGTATATATATATCCAATATATATAAATATATATCCAATATATATATATATATATATATAAAGTATATGTATACGGACGATGGAGGCGGATATTCAACCACTTAACTTTGGGCTACACACAGCCTGGCAACGAGCTCAAGACCCCGACGGTTGGAATAGAGTTGTGGAAACGGCAATGCAATTAGCCTTGTGATCTAATCACAAGACACAAGTATTGATGGAGTATATAATATATATATATATATATATATATATATATATATATAAAATACATATATATGTAGTGTATATATATAAGGCCACTATATAACCTTGGATGAATTGGCTTAAATGGTTATGTAATATATTACGAAGTTAATGATATTTGGTGCTAAGGAGTACAAGATCCCAGTGGAAGTAGGTGGTGAAACGATCGAAAATGTGGACGCATTTGTTTATTTGTGAAGCCTGCTGACATGGGACAACGACTGCACCAAAGAGATAAATAGAAGAACAGCAAAAGCAAGAGGAGCCATGCCGGGTTTCAAGAACATCAGAGGAAGCAGGGAGATCACAGTTGCACACCAAAGTGAAAATTATTAAAACATGTATTACTGGCATTTCAGATGATGTATTACAGATGGATATTAGGCATCAGCTGGCAACAAAAGGTCTCAAGCACTCAGCTGCTAAGACGAGTGGGCTGCACAAGAAATATGGTGTAGTAAGTAATGGAAAGGAAATTACATCTCACTGGACACATCTCCAGAATGGATAACACCAGGATGGTCAGACAGGTGGTGTTTGGAAAGATGGATGGTGAAGGAATCAGAGGTAGACCGAACAGAGAATGGCTGGATGACGCCAGACACTGGAGACGTGCACAGGCTGAGTCTGTTGGCACAGAACAGGTAACTGTGGAAATCTACAGCGATGCATTCAAACGACACCAAAAGGCGATAAGACCAAGGACCTATTATAATATAATATAATGGCCCTAACAATATAATAGGCCCCTATGCACAGTACATACACGTGCATATCATATTGAGACAGTGAGATAGCGTTTATAACACGTGTTCATTGTAAAATAAGTAAACGCCATGACACAAGTACTAGTGGAGTATATAGGCCTATATATATATATATGTATATATAGGCCTATATATATATATGTATATATATACATATATATATATAGGCCTATATACTAAATTAAAGATGCAGCATTCAGCTGCATTCCTATGTGAAGGTCATATTAACTTAGTTAATTTAATATTAATTAGTTATCGCCCTTACCGCCGGTAATAGCGACAGGTTTGGCTAAGGCGCCAAATACTCTGGCGCTGGCCCTGCGAGCCCCCTATATCCGAATAAGAATTTTAGTATAATCTACGACTACATATCGTATGGGAATGTTCAACATCCGGGATATATTACACATTTTTGTCTTTAGCCTATGCTTACTTAGCGCATTTGTAAGCCTCTGAAAAGCACGTGTATACATGTAGCACATAAAACAGATACACCATCAGATAAGCGGAGAATGTATGACCAGTCAAACGGAACAGTTAGGAACGTGCAAAGGAATCTTTTTCCTTCAGATGGATGGTGCGATTCGCGGGAAGCAAAGATAAGATCGGGTTGATGTATGGACGGTTGTTACTCGCACAAACCGAGGAGCTAGAAAGACGTTTAATCAAGACTCAGGATCTGCATTCCTTCTCTTCAGACGCAGAAAACCGCCACCGGTATAGACGATACAAAGTTTCACTCTATATGCTATGCTTCTTGCTTCAACAATCGTGTGAGTATGCATGGCTTGTGCCCAATAGATAATAGATAAAAGGGAAGATATACGTGATATCCGTCAGTCGTTTTAATTCGGCTGAACTGGATTATAGCTCTCCGATAAATACAAGGACGTGTCATTTTCATTTGTTAATTAATTGTTTCCCAGTGCATATGCCGGCTTTTGCGCCTGCGATTCCTCGCTCAGCCGATGGACACGTGGCGAGCTAACAAACGTCTTACTTACTTACTTATTTGTGTAGTTGCAGTCAGCGCATAACTAATCGTAATCGTAAGCTCGAGATTTCTACAGCACCAAACCAAAGCTCAGTTGCGGGAACCAGCTTATTCACAGGCGCTCAGTCAAAACAAAATCAATAGACATGAAGGGTTCGGTTCCAGGTCAAGATCCTAGAGTCAGATAGGCAGACAGTCAGACGGCTATGGTGGATGGTATTTGGAATTGAACCGGAAAGTGCGGCGCTCTATGAATTGTCTTCTTCGTCTTCTTCTTCTTCTTTATTATTATTATTATTATTATTATTATTATTATTATTATTAATACTATTATTAAAATTACACCAGCATGCGAGAAAACCTTAATACCGTTGGACAGTTGCAGCAAGTGCTAACGCAGCGCCGCCGACCGCCCGCCCGACAGACAGACAGACAGACAGACAGACCAACCGACAGACACACCGACCGACAGACACACCGACAGACAGACACACCGACAGACAGACCGACAGACAGACCGACCGACAGACAGACCGACCGACAGACAGACCGACCGACAAAGAGACCGACAGACAGACCGACCGACAGACAGACCGACAAAGAGACCGACAGACAGACCGACCGACAGACAGACCGACAAAGAGACCGACAGACAGACCGACCGACAGACAGACCGACCGACAGACAGACCGACCGACAAAGAGACCGACAGACAGACATACCGACCGACAGACCTCAACAGCCTACTTGCCTTGCATCGGCGAAGCTATCTGTATAATAGACAGAGACAGCTTTCTGTTTGCGATATATAAACCGACTATAAGCGGAATTATTAGATGGACGAAACAAGTTGCAGATACGATGTTTTTAATGTTGTCAAGTCTTATCCGCACTGTATCTGCTATCTGTATCTGCTGTCTGTATCTGCTATCTGTATCTGCTGTCTGTATCTGCTATCTGTATCTGCTATCTGTATCTGCTATCTGTATCTACTATCTGTATCTGCTATCTGTATCTGCTATCTGTATCTGCTATCTGTATCTGCTATCTGTACGAGGTAAGCATAACCTACAGAGAACGGAGTGAATATTTCGCTTCTCTTGCGGTTGTGATTTGCAACTCGCTAATTCAGAACTTGCTTAAGAAAAGAGGACAGTCCCTTAAGATGGTCCCAAGAGGGAGCCATTAGGAGGGAGACTACGAAGTGTTTCCATAGCATCTTCACTGTTTAGCCTCGGCTTAAGAAGGCGGATAGCTTAAGTGCTTAACATTTGCATGTTCAGCAACTTAAAAATCGATTTGCATAGACTCGATTGAGACCAGGATTGAGGAGGACTAGGCCATGTCTTGGTAGTTGCCCGTGATTACATCACAATCTACGCGTAACCGATAGCCGTGCGGCACAGGCAGACCTCTATAATGCATATATATCTGGCTATTTATATAGCGCTTTTAGGAGCATCACAAATGCGCTAAAACATGGCTATCTAATAGTTCTAAAAATCTGCGATTTAATATGAGTTGAAAACGTTTCTTGAGCTTTATCTGTCGGAGAAACACTTATTTTCAGGGGAAGATTGTGTACGGTTACCACGCTGACTGCAAAGATAAGGTACAACTGAAGGCATTGCGATGGCGCAGCATAAGTCTCTGATACAACTGCACTTAGCCAGTAACAATGCACAGGTTCAAAAAGTTTTTCATTCAAGCCTTTCGGCTGCTGCGGTCTTTTATTTGCCCACCTGCCCTGCGAGTGATCGATTGTACTGTTATCGATCACCCGCCAATCCAGTCAAGATTATCGGACGCGGCCCTAATTCAGTTGTCTTGTTTGATCTAAACACGTTGTCTGTGTACTCGATAAACCCCCGGGCAGGCCATGAAGGCAGGGAGTCTTGCGGCCCCCAATCAGCTGGGCCGCTGACGCCCACGAAAGCAGAACAAAGACATGCTAATTCACTGCACCGGATGATTTATGAGCAGACTTTGATTGATGTCGCCATCAAAAAGTTATGACGTAATTTGTGCGTGTACCGGTCTTTATGACGTCATCTCGCCATAGATTATACATCCAACTCTACATCATGGTAATTCCCTTACCCTTAAATTTACTCTTCCCCTGGAGGCGTGGTGGCGGGTGTTGCGGAACTTGAGGGTTATGGGGAGGCCTATAGTAGTGGGGTTCTAAATATGGGATCCGGCTGACACGCCGAAGACATCGAGAGGGGAGAAAAATCTGAAGTGGGTGTCCCCCCCCCCTCAGCCGACTAGGATGGGACTCTGCTTTGGTTGGGGTGGTAGAGCGTGCGACGGTCTGTCAGTCTTTAGTTATTTGCGCATATTTGCTTACACGTGAACTGGTTTTTCTTATGCATGTGTGTATGTATGTATCTATGTATGTATGTATGTATGTATTTATGTATGTATGTATGTATGTATCTATGTATGTATGTCTGCATGTATCTATGTATGTATGTATGTATGTATGTATCTATGTATGTGTGTATGTATGTATGTATCTATGTATGTACAGGTATGTATCTATGTATGTATGTATGTTTACACATATGCATGTGTGCATGAATGCACACATGTATGTGTCATGTATATGTATGTTTTTTGTGTGCATATATATGCATATGTATATTT
This sequence comes from Norana najaformis, assembly GCA_964023275.1. Taxonomy (NCBI): domain Eukaryota; kingdom Metazoa; phylum Annelida; class Clitellata; order Crassiclitellata; family Hormogastridae; genus Norana; species Norana najaformis. Next base: position 54,990,997 of record OZ029913.1, on the reverse strand, counting down.
ATATAATGTATGTATGTATTTATGCATATATGTGTGTATGTATGTATGTATGTATGTATGCAAGCATGTGTGTGTCATGTATATATATGTTTCTTTGTGTGCACATAGTATGTATGTATGTATGTATGTGGACAAGCGAGGAACTCCTTCAAAATGTGCTTATAGAGCGCTATAAAATGCTCAATTACATTGGATTACACTACAAAGGCAGATAAAGGCAGAAACACAAATAGACAGACTGACAAACAAACGAAGGTACGCAGACAGGTTAGCAGAGCAAAGCGACAAGGCATTTCTCTAGAAAAAGATAAGAAAAGCGACAAGGCATTTCTCTAGAAAAAGACAAGAAAGCGACAGGGCATTTCTCTAGGAAAAGACAAGGAAAGCGACAAGGCATTTCTCTAGAAAAAGACAAGAAAGCGACAAGGCATTTCTCTAGGAAAAGACAAGGAAAGCGACAAGGAACTTTCTAGAAAAAGACAAGGAAAGCGACAAAGGTACACAGGGAAAGCGACAAGGTAT
>OZ029913.1:54970475-54987975 GCA_964023275.1 Norana najaformis | reverse complement strand
TCGAATAAGGTTGCAATATGCACAAAACAAAGAATTTATATTCGTGACCCAGAATTCGCAAGACCTAGAAATCACGATTGTTATTCGTTGTTTGTGAACATGCTTCGCCGGTCACGTTCAGCGTAACAGCTGTGCAGACAAGAAAGATTCATTGCTCTTTATAACGGATGTAATAAAATTTTGTGACACAGGATATGGTTCTGAACATATAGGATATATTGTTCTGAAAACTACGCGTGAGTATCGTTAGCTAAGTGTTACCTGTGACCTCAAAAACGAGGACCAGCACTCCTCAGCTAAGTCAGAACGTAGGGCCTAACTTAGAAGGTGGTCCACTAGAAATAGTGGGGAACATTAGCCGATTGGATAGAGGGCTACGCTCGGCTTGTAACGCGGAGAGTACGGGTTCGAGCCTCCCTTAGACGGTTACTGTGTAGGGACCTTGAGCAAGTCCTTCGCTCACAATTGCTTCATGCCTCAGATTCAGATTTACTGACCTTGCTCGCGTAATAAATTTATTCAAAATAATAATAATAAGAAAATCTGAAGTGGCTAAGTGTTTCGCTGGACTATTATTGAAGCCACTGGCCCCCTGCTTCCGCTGCACGGGCGACCAGGCTGCTGCCGAGGAGTGAGTTGGTTTGTGGCTGAGCTCTCCGCCTAAGGGGATAGGGTTCAAATCCCGTTCTGGTACCAAGGTCTTCCTAACACGAAACCCTCCTTCCCCATAATAAGGCAGAGCCTTCTTACTCAGCCTAACGCTGCGGCGCATTGCGGGCAATCCAGGCAAGGCTGCATAGTCAAGATTTATCCCAGGTGGCCATTCATTATCTGAATATAGAGTGGTATCCACGGTACTCGGGCAGAGTACAACAGCTCCTAAGGGCTGATGTGGGTCCTTTTGGCTCTCCTCAGCAGTCTGACTTACTACACATTCTCTACTACCTTGTTTAGTGTGGCGCAGTATAAATTCAGACCTCATTTCCACCAATTCGTCCTTGAAATAACCTTCCAAGGCTGACTGTCTTTCCATAAGTTTCTCTGCTAACTCGGTTTGGCGCAACATAAATTCTCTCTCTGATTTCTCAAGATTTCCCTGTATCTCTTCGACAGGAGAGGCCAAAGAAGTAAGAATTTCTTGAGGTACAGGCCTAACTACCGAGCTTTCTTCTACTTCTACGTCAACAGACCATACCTCACCTTCAGCCATGTCTGGTTCAGCACTCATAATCTCAAATGCAAAGACACAGTTGATCACAAACTGAGATTATAATCTTCCACAAGAATTACTTACAAATATTAAGTCAGACTTCACTTTAACGATAATCATAATGACTTAGACCCAGAGCATTCAAATTAAGATTCTCTCTTTAATTAAGGAGAAAGAACTCAAAGATAGATAATTGAAATAACTTCCTGCGCAAAACAACTTGAGCAGAATCCCGTCATCAGACCAGACGACGACGGTCCCTCCGTAGTAGAATTGACTAAGCACTCGTCACATCCCACGACGGCAGCAAACACAGCACGCGGTAGCCCTTTGAAAGTTGCCGACTTCCGCCGTCACCTACTATCATCATCACTGCCACCCTGCGACTGCAGCTCCAAACAGCTCCTACTATCATAACCACTGCCAGCCGACACTTATATAGCGCCAATACCATTTCCGTTACATTATTAGCCGCATGACTGCTCTTGTAATTTTTTACATTTATTATATTTTTATATATTGTTTATATTTTTATATGTTGTTTTATTTATAAATAATTACTTATAAGCCTACGACAATTACTTGCGATATCTGACAAATATATTTTGTTGTAAAGCAGGAAAGTTACTGTGTCGGTCATCATACTTTTTCAAAGTAGTGTTGTCAGAACTTGTAGACCTCAACTGTCTAGCAGAAGGTGACTTTTTGTAGTGAACTTAAGACTTCAGCCATTCACATTGTGTCTGAGTATACTCAAAAGACGCTGTTTTGTTCGCCTGGGTAGGTTCATGCATACACACGTATATAAAGATATACAAACATGCATACATGCACACACATACATAGGTACATACATCCATACACACATAAATACATGTACATACATACATACGTACACACGCACTTACATACTTACATAACCGGATACATACATATATGCATTCATGCATACATACACACAAATACATACATACATACGTATATGCATACACATTCATACATACATACATACAAATACAGGGACATACATACGTTCATATATACATATATATGCATTTATTTATACATTTACACATTCATTTATACATACATATATATGCATATATACATAAATGCATAAATACATATTATAGTAGACGACAATATTTGTGTTGTTAGCTCCTGAACAGTTCACATGAATTGTGCAATAGTGTCTGCTTTTAGTAGACATTGTGTTCACGAAATCTGGATTGATTCTTGTATACGTTATGAGCCTATGAAACGCGCCGTTATTGTTCTATGCAGTTGAGTCAGCTGTGTCCATATACAACATTGGTTTGTTTGGTTTTACAGCTAGCCCTCGATCTTCCCAGTTCTTTGCTCGCCAATGACCGAACTGACATTTCAACTGCGAACCGGATTATACTTCGACTGAACATAATGGTGTCTCTAGAACTACGGAATTAAGCCCTGCATCTACTGCGTGACATCTTATTTCAATCGAACTACAAGGCCGTTGAAAGTCATTGAAATTATATTACAGGCCAGCATCGCTGTCTCCGCTTACGGGACCCGCTGAAGAATCCAGCATCTAACTGACCGTCCTGATGAGTCTCCTCGGCCGGTCGGCATCACCGATACAGCCTCGGACTGGCGTCCGTTAAGTAGAGGACATGTTTTTGGAACAAATACGAAGAAACAGAATCGATGAGACGACGCTAAGAATATCTTAGGGCTCTGCGACGTCTGGGGATCCGAAGCGAATAGCGTCACGAAATCGATGATTACTACAGATTCGAGTGTCGCCTGATTTCCTCTCTGGCATGTCATTACGAAGACGAGGCGAACGCAGCATCACCACCCCCGTAGCTGCCACGCTGTCCCTCCGTCTGACTTTTGGATCTTGACCTGGAACCGAACCCTTTTGCCTATCGATTTTGTTTTGACTGAGCGCCTGTGAATAAGCTGGTCCCCGCGGCGCGGCTTTCGTTGGGCGCTGTAGAAATCTCGGAATTACGATTACGATTACGATTACGAAGCATCACCGCGTAGGTAGGGAAGCAGAAGAGGAGGAGGAGGCATGAGCACCATTAGAGCATTGCACTCGCTGCACCCTGCTCATTCTCTTAATTCTCCTCCACCGGCTTTTTCTTCTCGTACCCTGCTGCGTTTTGTCAGATGAGGCGAAACATGATTCCGACCGGTTTTATCGTTCTTATCGTCTTGGCGATCCTCTGCGCCATCCTTGGCGGCATATACGCCTACATCTACTTCACCCGCATCAACCCCCGCTCGCACCGCATCCGCAAGTACATCGAGCCCCCTCCGCCCGACGAGGAAGTCCTCAGCAGCCTACCTTCGACCTCGACGCATGTCTTCCTTTTTAGGAAAACCTAACCAGAAGCAAATGTCCAGCGTGAATTCTATGGGCGATAATAGAGGGTTTAACGATACGCGTGAGGTTGTAAAAGTCCGGCGCTTGGAAGAGGAGGACGTGACGTCAGATCTCTGTCTGTACTGCCTAGGAAACGACGATTCATTATCTTAATATCACAGGACGATGTTGGAATGATGATGATGATGATGATGATGATGATGCGCCAGTACGTGCAGCCATGTTGAAGGCGTGATATCTCTATAGGGACGCAACACGGCTATTGCTGTGTTAGTGCGTACGTGTGTCCGTATCATGTTTCTGTGTCTACGAGTTTTACGACATGCTTATGTAGCGCTGTAATTTCACGTGCGTACTGAGTAGGTCGCGTATGTTAATAACTGTCCTGCTACATACAACTCTATAGACTTTGAGGCCTTGACTTACAGTATCTCTTGCATGGTTCGCGTCTTCATCGCACGCAGTGTAGTAATGATGATCCACGTTTAAATCGATGTATAATTTGCGGAACTGAATGTAGGCCTACAAGTGGTGCTAATCAAACCAGCAAACCAAAGAAGCTGATTCGACTCCTGTGAACTTAAAAGTCACCAGGGCGACAAATATAAGTTAGCATGCAGCACATAAACTGATGGAGATTGGCTAAGATTTAGTTTGAACTTTTGGTTTTAATTTTATAATAATAATAATAATAATAATAATAATAATAAGGTATAGATGAGGTATAGATGATCCCTCAATATTTAACAAATTATTATTAGTATTAAGGCAGTATATAATTGTGGTAGTGTATAGGCAGACTGTAAAAATAATAATAATAATAATAACGATAACAATAATGATAATAACAATAAGAATAACAATAAGAACAATACTAGCAACAACAACAATAATAATAATAATAATAATAATAATAACAATAATGACAATAATAATATTAACCTAATCTTCATCGTCGTTGTCGTCATCATAATTCTTATCAATGTAAACAGGCGATATGCAATGATTGCAGCAGATGACATATTGTGATTGGTTTACCTGATACGACACAGGAACCTTGATTTAGCGCTTTGCTGAATCTATTATCTCCATTCCATTCCATTGTATTACAGATAATAATCATTCGCAGACTGACTGAATTCTATAGATATTTTAAGGCCAAATCGTTTAATATAACTTTATATTAATTTTCAATTGTACACTTTGATGTCGATTTAATAAAATGTGCGGGCCGATTTGTGTTCTGTGATGTTCATGTTCAAAATATGACGACACAAATTATGCGACGTCATAATTATGACGTCATAAACTATACAACGTCATGTGACATCAAAATTATACGACGTCACATCACAAATTATGCGACGTCATATGACAAATTATACAGTCGTATCACAATATGCGACGTCATAATCACTATTCAGAACACACTATAATTTTTAGTCGCAATAATATTGTATTGCACTGGCCTAGCTACATCAGTAGCAAATCACGCTTCCGTGTCAGAGATAGTCGGTTCGCATCTCAGTTGTCACTATAATTGATTTCCAGAGCTCTGTAGATGTTGGACTTAAATGGCGTGGTACATGCCCACGGAAACAGGGAGCGGTGTTGAAAGGTTTCATATATAATAGTAATATCACTGAAGCGTGAGGTGAGCTTTGCAATGCAGCAAACAATAACCCAATGTCATGCAAGAGAATACCATGAAGTACAGTTGTAAAGTAAGTAGTAAAGATCCCATGTCCCATAGTGGAACTATGGGAGGATCTAATTTCCTATTCTAAGGCCCTTGAGCCGGCAGTAAACGAATCAGAAGATCCTGGACACGAAGCCAGCGCTTTCAGTATAGGCCTACTTTCCAGCTCTCGGTGACCGAGACACGTGTGTGCAGGCAATAATTTGACCAGGATCATTACTCGGAGTCCGCACAGCAGGCCCGAACCAGCAAACGTTAGATTATAGACCCAGTGCGCCAACCGAATAAACCATAGCATCATAAATGCACCAACAACGACTGTGGTGGAGGGCCTGTGATCACACGGTACTTCGTTGTGTTTTGGCCAAGGGTCTATCAGGGTTCATGCAGTGTCCTCAGTGTGGATCAATCGGCTTGAAGTAGCCCCATGATCATTGAATCCATAGCTTCCACCATATCGTAATCGTAATCGTAAACTCGAGATTTCTACAGCGCCCGACGAAAGCCAAGTCGCGGCAGAAACCAGCTTATTCACAGGCGCTCAGTCAAAACAAAATCGATAGACAAGAAGGGTTCGCTTCCAGATCAAAATCCAAGAGGCAGGCAGGCAGGCAGGCAGACAGGCAGGCAGGCAGACAGGCAGGCAGGCAGGCAGGCAGGCAGGCAGGCAGGCAGGCAGGCAGGCAGGCAGGCAGGCAGGCAGGCAGGCAGAAGGCGTCTACAGTGTATATTGGTGTGTGTGTGTGTGTGTGTGTGTGTGTGTGTGTGTGTGTGTGTGCATTTTATCGCTACACTTAGGTTTGTACTGAAATTACTTTGTCGAACTCAATAGGACAACTACTAGCGCTGTAAACTACAAGCTACGCAAAGCAATGTATTATGTAGAGAAGTATGTATGGGTCGCTTCCGCTGCTGTGAATACTGATGAGGTGTGATCTGGATGGCGGAATTGATTGACAGAGGAAAAGTGAGGTGATGATCAGGATCCCCATGGCTTGCGCTGACCGGTCCGTGGTTGGTCAGTGGTCTGAAGTCCGTGTCCAGTTCGCTATGTTCTGCTCGGACGCTGAAACTGTTTGACATGATCTCCATGAAAATAATTATTCCTGGTCAGTTTCCTGTTTGAAGATGTAATTGCTCATGCGCAAAAGCCCCAATTTATCATCCTGTTGTCCATACTTGTCTGTATCGTATGGTTATCTGTCTCAGTCTAGCTGTCTGTCTGTCTATCTGTTTATCTGCGTGTGTATGTATATTTATGTCTTTGTTGAGTAGTAGTAGTAGTAATTGTAATTGTAATCTGACATTTATAAAGCGCCACTTCAAGAATAGACTCATCAGAGGCGCTTCCGACCCGAACCAGTGAGACCACTGTCAAATAATACAGACGTCAGGCGCTTGCGAAACTGCGGGAGGGACAAACTGAGGAACTCAAGCCGCGGCTCTCGGGAAAGGCGTTTCCAGCTATTAGGTCCAACATAGGCAAAACTTCTAGACTGAGCTGCAGTAGTAGTAGTTGTGGTGCTAGTATTGGTAGTGGTAGTAGTAGTAGTGGTAGTAACTGTAGTAGTAGGCTGATTTATCTAATTTTCTCTCTGTCTGTTGGTCTGCATGATAGGCCTACGCCCGCCTTTATATCCGTCTGTTCCCTCACTGGCCGGTCTTTCGGTCTTTACCTGATAAGACAACCCGTTTCACTCTCCGTCTCTCCCTCGGCTCAATTAAATTACCACTGCTGGCCATTTCCTGTGATGCGGAGGCGACAGATCGGAAGTTGAAGAAGAGTTCATTCCACTCTTGTCACCATGACAACCACTTAGCGTTTGCGATCGAAGGCGGGAGTTAGCAGACGACAGCGCAGCAGGAAAACATGAAACAGTTTCATCAGCCGAGGATTCCTCTTCCTAATCGACACGTAGATGACACCTGATGGATTCATCTATACATCCATCCGTCCGTTCGTCCATCCATACATCCATCCAAACATCCATCTATTCGTCTATCCACTCATCCATGCAAACATCCAAACATCCATCTATTCATCTATCCACTCATCCATGCAAACATCCATCCATTTAACCATGCATCGGAGCATCATCACCGTTTTGATCGTTATGATCATCATCGTCAGTACAGCATCATCATCATCATCATCATCATCATCATCATCATCATCATCATCATCATCATCATCATCATCATCATTATCATTATCATTGCATTATCAGCTGCATCAACAACAATAGAAAACAATAGCACCAACATCATCGTCATCTTATTAACTACTTTTATCTTCATCACAGTCATCGTAATCATTATCAGCAGCAGCAGCATCTGTGTCCTTATCTTATAACACGGCCAAGAGCAGGATACCCATGGTTTGATGGGAATGCTCAGTCAAAGAGGTCAACCAGGAGACTCGTAATGTTTTATCGTCATATGGGAACAGTCAAACTCGAGCTTCAATGTGCTCATCTGAACTTCGTAAGGAAGGCATTTTCAGCTTTCAGTTGTATTGTATTATCTTCCTTCTCTCCCTCCTCTACCTTCCTCCTTCTCTTTCTCGTCCTCCTTCTCTTCCCTTCTTTTCCTCCTCGTCCTCCTCTTCTGCCTTTCCCACCTCTTCTTTCTCTGCTTCTCATCCTCTTCTCTCCTATTTCTCCTCTTTCTCTTCGTTCTCCTCATCCTCCTCTTCTTTCATAGTCCTCCTCCTCCTCTTTCTCGTCCTCCTGATCTTCAATCCTCTTCCTCCCCTCTTCCTCCTCCTCTTCGTCCTCATCTATCTCGTCCTCCTCCAGTCTCCTAATGCCCCTATTTCTCCTTCTCTTCTTCCTCCTCCTCCTCCTCCTCTTGCTTCTCCTTTTCGTCCTCCTCGTCGTCGTCATTTTGTTCATCCTCATTTGCAGCTGATTCTGACTGCACTGGATGCTCTCGATCCAACGCCATTTGTCAGCGCAGCACTGAATCCCCTTCAGCCAATTGTCCGTCCAATCCACACATGTTAGACGTAATCGAAGATCTTCATGACCCCAGCGGTGACCCTGCCCTTCCATTCAGACGTCCGACCCCATTGACCTCGAACGCCAAGCAGTTAAACACCCATCCTTGGCGTCAGAAGCAAGAGGGGGAGGGTACAAGCGCAGAATCCAATAAAAGAATGAAAGATCTCAATTGAATAAGATGAAGAGTAGCAGGAACAACCATAGAGATATGAGTACTGTAGGAGAAACAATAATAAAAAGAACAAATGGTTGACGAAGAAGAGGGGAAGGAACAATAGACGGTGGAATAATACCAGAATGAACAATGGATGAATGAACAGTGAAAGACTGAACAATAAGAGGAGGAACAATAGGAGAAATAATAAGAGTAGGAGGAGGCAAATGAGATGGATGAGATGAAAATAGATAAGGAGGAATATTAAGAGAGCTGATATGATGAAAGAGAAGAAGGAGAAGAAAGGAAGAAATGGAAGGACAAGGAAGAGAACCAGAGAAGACGACTAGATTAAAGAGGGAATGGAGTTTTAAGAATGGAAGATTTATTCGTTGAAGACCATAATATGCACAATTCAAGAACACGAAAAGAGGGAAGAAGAGGAAGATGAAGAGCAGGGCACCAGAAGGCTAGATATGAACCCTACGTGGCGCAGGTCAAGAGGTCGAGGCAGGCACGGGGTTTTAGGTTCAACTGGAAATGATGAACTTTAATCGAAAGAATCGGTTTACAGGGATCAGATATTTCGACAAGGAAATCATTCCTCAAAAGTGCATATTTTCAGTCAGCAAAAGCTCTGGACGAACAATACAATGAACTTACATTTACATTTACATTTACAACTGTGTTACAAAACCTAACAGTTATTTAAATCATACGTGGACGTGGATCCGCATATGTAATAACGCATGCGCTACATGTTCCAACATGTGTTCAAACATTTACAAAAATATGCCACATAAACGTATATAAACGCATGTATCTATCTATATAAATCTATATTTTAAAAAATCTATATACGCGCCTCAGATTCATACGCAGTCCTACTGATGTTGCGCGCATGATAAGTGCCTTAAATAATAAATAAAATAAATAAATGTTTGACGTTTATTAGAATTGGCTGTCTTATTGGTGCCGAGGCTGATTTCAGTAACATAACACGCTAAAATCGATAAAAGACATAAATTATTGTCTGATGTTTAGAAAATGTATAAATGTCTTTCATCGCTATTAGACTTGCAAGGCATGAGCAAAGCTACTGTATGCAGCAGCGAATTTTGATGAAGATTTGCATTTCGTAACCGTAATCGTAAACTCGAAATTTCTAAAGCGCTACTTAAAAGCTAAGCGCAGGGCACCAGCTTATTCACGAGCGCTGCGTCAAGTCCGTTGGGTTTTCTAAAGATGCCATGTCAAGAACCAAGTCCGGTTGCCAGGAGACCAGAGAGAGGAGGAGAGAGGAGAGAGAGGTGGGTTGTGTTTAAGCTAAGAGAAATGGGAAGATTTATCAGAGTGGGATTTCTGATTAACAGACTCAATTTCGGCAATAGGTGATGCTAAGGAAGAACTGAGCTCAAGTGAATTATATATAACTTCCGACATGTTCGCCATTCTGCTTGTGGTTTTTAAATAAGACCGAGTTTTTACTCCTCTTCTGAATTTTATCGATCGATTCCAACACTGTCTTCCGAAGACCTGAAACTCATTCGACGTCTTCGTCGTCTTCGACTGATTTGGAGTTCGTCACCCGGTGCAAATGTACTTTGCTCGTGTGGCGCCGAAGATTCGACGAGATGCTGAAAGTCCGATCGCATTGAGTGCAAGCATATGGTTTCTCACCCGTATGAGTTCTCTGGTGACGAGTCAGGTTGGCTACTCGTGGAAATGACCTTCCGCATAATCCGCAACAGTGCAGAGGGAGTGCCTTCGGTCTCGAAGACCTCTGTGACACTCCGTCTACTCCGCCAATGTCCCCCACTACTCGAAGTGGACTGTCCCCGGAGTTGTTCTGCAGTTTAACTGTTCTTCCGGTTACTGGCCGCGTCAGGTTTTCAGCTTCAACATTCGACCTTACTGAGCCGTTCAAATCTCGAATTAGACGAAATTCTGAGTTGTGGTCCTCGAACATTGATGGCATGCCACTCCCAAGCCAACGATCTGGGTTTGCTTCTGACGGGTCTTCTGAACAAACTCCATTTAGGTCGACGCTGACAGATGGTATTGCCAATCGATAGCTCTTCCAGGACATTCCGAACAGAGGCATTCTGTGAACACTTGGAACATAGTTGACTGGACTAATGTGCCGAGGTGCTGTATCAACCGGCGTGCTATAGGAGGATGCTGTATCAACTGCAGTGCTAATGTGAGATGCAATGTTGTTGCTTTCATTGTGTGAGTGAAAGTATTTTAACGTGGAATTCGTAACGACTGGTTCACTGTTGTTGTATGAGCTGCCATGAAGAGTGGGTAACCAGCGCATAGGAGACACACTTTGCGCGGGAAGCGAGTTGTACGGGGCAGATAACCAATAACCTTCAGAAGTGATTGATCCGCAATTCGCATACGGTAACTGAACGTTCGTGCCATAGTTTTTGCTAAACGCAGCAGCAGGAGATGCCGTAGATGCTGCAACAGGTTTTGCTGATGCTGACGAAGGCGATGGCCTAATGGACTGCCACTTCCCAGAACACTGTCTGGATCTGTGCCTCGCAAGAGACGCAGCTGTCGCAAGGGCAAGGCCACAGTCTGAACAGATGATTGACAGGCGACAGATAGCACTCTGTCTGTGATGACTAAACAGGTTGGAGAACTGTGAATAAGATCGGAAGCAGACGTCACAGCAGAACGGCTTTCTCAGAATATCAGCGAGAAATGGATTCTCAGGATGCGTGTCTGAATAATATCTGACTGGCGTTTCCTTGTCGTCTGTTTTGACCGATCCCCCAAGGTCAGCAAGGGAAGGATTTCCAGTTCCTACGTGGGTGGATGTCTTTTCCGGATATGTTTGGTTATTGTTAGGCTCGGCAGATGTCGCTAGGAATCTACTTCCGGTGACTGGCGGAAGCATTCGCGATACATGACTGCCATCTGTTGTTCGAAGACTAAGTTTTCCTTCTCTCATTACTTTTCCTCCTCCTTTCCCTCTTCCTTTACTTGCTTCTTCTCCTCTTTTTCCGCGTATTTTTTCTGCTGCTTCTTCTCCGCTCTCATTTCCTTGCTTTCTTCCTCTTCCTGGCTGTCCTTCTTCTGCTCTTGCTCCTACTCCTTCTCCTCCTCGTCCTCCTCCTGATGCCACCGTGTGTTTTCGCGGAGTAATACATGGATCTCTAGTTGCCATGATATCTTAGCACTTTCCACCTGGATAAACGTCACAAAAGGCAACTGAATTACAATATGAGAAATGAAAAATGTTCGACTTCAAACCGGTTTACAAACAGAATATGTTGCACGTCGATGCAAGTATTTCGACCATAAAACATTGGCGATCGTTCTTTCGGTTGGCCAGTCGGTCCTAAGGGAGGCAAATCTTTCATTTTCGCTTTCTGTCAATGTGCCTCAGGCCCTCTGTATAAAATATTCTACTGTATGTGTATCTGTCATTCTGTGTGTTTCTGTCAGTCTGTCTCGAAATTGTGTCGGTCTGTCTATGTCTCTCTGACGATATCTCTGTGTCTGTCTCTTCCTGAATCAGGTCCTGTTTTGTTCTTTATCTGCCTTTAGAAACTACACCCTATAACAATGGTTAAATTAATTAACTGGGAAAATATGAAGTCTGCTGCTCTGAATTGGTATCCAAATTGCGAGGCGTGGATGGATTTCCAGCCCCTTACTGCTCTTCGCCGAAAGTCCAACTGATCCTCTTTCCTTGACCACACCGGGACTCCACCCCGACCTTCTCCGCTTTCGTCTACGGATTGTCCTCATTGCTTACAGCCATAAATTCAAAACGTTACAGTGCGTTACACTATGTACATTACGCAACATGTATATTACGCAACATGTACATTACGCATCATTACAGAACATTGAAGGAAGAAGAATCAAATTTTTACTGGAGCCGAAGAGAGTACTGCTGTCGTTTTATACAGCAATTGTGAGGCTATTTTGCAATCAGGCGCCATAACAATTTGCATTATATTGATTTTAACATCACCTAGGATAACCTTCCTCTGGATCTGCGAATCCTCTGGCCAGGGGCTCTACACTTACCCTTCAATAAATCCTAACCCGATTCCTTCTCTTCGTCTTACAGTCTTACCTCTCTCGTCGTTCCAAGTCTGAGCGCCATCCACCATAAACGTGTGACTGTCTCCTGCCTGAACCTTAGATCTCGACCTGGAACCGATCTTGACTTTGTAGCCTGCCTATCGTTTTGTTTTGACTGAGCACCTGCGACTAGCTGGTTCCCGCGACTTAACCTTCCTTGGGCGCTGAAGAAATTTTGAGATTACGAATACTTCAAAAACTCTTTTATCAACATTTGAAAACTGTTCTCTTTCGCCACGGCTTGTCTCGGAGCTTTTCTTGAAAAGGCGCTATATAAATGCTCTGAATTAATGAATGAATGACTGAATGAATGCACTTTGCATCTTACGATATCTTTCAGTAAACTTATAACTTACTTGTTGCTGAAAATTTCTTTAAAAGAATGTGGGTTTCTGGGTTCGCAGTTATCTTCCGTGCTATACTTTGGATTAAGCCCTACAATTTAGCCCTCTTAAAAGCCGTATTTACCCAGTACAGAGATGCCAACGCGATCCGCCTGCCCTCTTGGTCCTGGGGGAGGGGTTTATGGACACGCCCTTTCTGAGTTAAGTTCTACTGATTGACAGCGAACACCAAATACGGACTTTCTGAGGCAGTTTGGTCAAAGAGATGGAAAATCAAGGCAGTATGTATGTATGTAAGTATGTAAGTATGTATGTATGTATGTATGTATTTATGTATGTATGTATGTGTCTTCCTCTTTCTTCTCCTCATTCTTCTGCTCTTTATCTTTCCTGTCTTCTTCCTCCCCCCCTTACCCTAACATTCTTCTCCTTCCCTTCCCACTTCTCGCTCTGCCCCTACGGTCCTAGCCTCCCCATGATACTCGATTCCTTTAATTTCTACTCCACCTCTTGTCCTCCTCTTTCCGTCGGCCACTCGCCCCACCCTGCCAAGAAACCAGCTGCTGTCTAAGTAAACGGTCGCCTCGGCATTCATTTGATGGCGCAGATAAGGGAAAAGCCTCAGAGCAATCGACAGGTGGCGACCAACATTCAAGGGATAGGCGACTTTATTTCCATGACATCGCACGATAGGTTTTCTTTAAACTGTATGTACGTATGTATGTATGTATGTATGTATGTATGTATGTATATGTATGTATGTATATATGTGCATATATATGCATGTATGTATGTGTATAAATATGTTTGCATGTATATATATATATGTATGTATGTATGTATGAATGTATGCGCGTTTGTATGTATTTACGCATGTATGCATGTATGTTTGTATATATTTATATACCAAGGGGCTTAATATAGGGTCTTAGTGCATATTTCACTAGACCCTCCGTGAATCGAACCCCCAGCCGTAGCCCTGAGGTCAGCGTGGTTCCATGTGACCAATGTTTACGCATTCAATAGGAAACAAATTAGAAATGTCTGTCTGCGGAGTTGCGATGATTTGAACCGGCGACTTACTGCAGATTGGCAGTTGAGGAATCTGCCGACCACGAGAGGCAATCTCACATCTGCAGCTTTTCATCAAAGCGTCTTCGACTTTTCACGAGTCGGAATAATGTCTAGTAGAAGACTAGACACTGATGTTGCTACAGCTCACATCGACACGGATCGTCTGGAAAGGCCTACTAAAGCATTGTGGCTTACAGGTAGGCCTAAGGCAAGGTAATGGCATATTTGTTACATGAAGAAGAACAAGAGGAAGAGGAGGGGAGGAAGAAGAAGAAGAAGAAGAAAAAGGAGGAGGAGGAGGAAGAGGAGGAGGAGGAGGAGGAGGAAAAGGAATAGGAGTAGGAGTTGGAGGAGAAAGAAGAAGAAGCATAAAAAGAAGAGGAGGCCGAGGAAAAAGAACAAGAAGGAGAAGCAGAAGCAGAAGCAGATGCAGAAGAAGGTGATGTAGAAGAAGAAGAAGGAGAAGGAAAAGGAAAAAGGATAAGGAAAAGGAAGAGGAAACAGAAAAGAGGAGGAGGAGGAGAAGGAGGGGAGAAAAAAGAAGGAAAAGAAAAAGAAGAAGGAGAAATAGAATTAGAAGAGCAGCCCCTTGAGCTGAAAGGCAGGAATGGGTATAAAGTGTTCCCGACTTCAGCTTTCTTAATCTCGGCACATATGAAAGTCCTCTCACTCGACGCCTGATCTTCCCACCGACAGTGTACTCTCAGTGGCTGAGTTCACTCGAGGGAGCAAATGGAGCAGAAATCTTGAAACATCGTTCTGCTCTGGCTGGGACTTAATCCTGACCTCTCGGTTGCCAGTTTAGCACGCTAACCACTAGGCTACTGTCCATATTTGCAATTATTACGCGACTCCCTCGATTGAAACCTCGGGGCTGTCATCCTTGGAGCCCGCCCCGAGTAGTGTGTTCTGTAGGAGGCGCCATATAAACGATAAGATCGCTGCTTGCGGCAGCTGACAATTGGCAAGAGTTCAACAGGTCGTAAGATCTGTACTTCATTTCGATAGGGTCATGCAAGGGTCAGAGGTTGAAGGATATTTCAGATTCAGCGCCCACACGATAGCAGCAATTTAATCCAGTGTACGCAGCTACACTAAGTCAAAAGTCTCCTGGTCTATGCTGAGTTGCCAGACAGTTTATGCCTGCTCTGGCCACACTCATTTTCCAAAATGAAACTTCGACCCTGAACACCCATACACGCAAGTAGTCACACACACACACACACACACACACACACACACACACACATATATACACACACACACATGAAAGATGTTTGAGATGAAATGGCAGCATATTGCAAAGGCGAGACGCCAAAATCATTGATTAAACGTCGGCAGTAACAAACAGCGGAGAAAGGACACGATTCACGGATGAAAATAGAAAAACGATAAGTACGACACTATTACCCCATATATGTATGTATATATATATATGGTCTATGCATACACGTGTAACATATGCATATGTATGTATATTGTATATGCATAAATCCATGTATGACTGTACAGGGCTTAGTCATCGCTTTATTAGTTTTCTGAAGCCGATGTATCATTGACAAAGGTAACAAAAGCATTGGGGTTAGGTCGTGTAGACAATACATTAGACTTTGGTGATATTTATAGGACACGTATAACAGTAAACAGGCGAATATATATACATATATATATATATATGTACATATTTATAACACATTGGTACTGTACTTTTTCATCGCAAGATGGACTAAATTGCATTAATTTTGATCCAGTCACCTACATGATGTATTATAAAAGACAAATACCACAACTGGTTAAAAATAATGGTCATGTATCTTAACGGACTATATTTATCTTTCTATATATAGAAGTTTATACATATATTATATATGTATATATATGACATATCGCTATTGTATATTTCCGTACAAGATCCACTGTCGGGTCAAGGGCCAAGGAAATGAGGGCCTCCTTACGTTCCTCTTTGGATACTGAAGCTTTACTTTACATCCCGATAGTTGTATAGTTGTTAATATAGACTATATATTCAGCTACATTTGTAAATATAAGTTATAGGTATATGTAAGTAAAGTATCCCATATTCCATATCCCACAAGTGGACGTAGGGGAGGCGCTCATCTCCTTTTCTTGGCCCTTGTGCCGACAATGGACGAATCCCAAGGTCCTGGACACGGGGTCAGTGCATCGCAAGACTTGCCGTTTACTTCCCAGCTTACGGCGATACCAAATTATACTGCTTCGTGACAGAGACACATGTGCGCAAACAACTTGCCCAGGGTCATTACACGGAGTCGAACCCCGCAACCGTTACCGCTAGCTACCGTGCCGCACAAAAAGTCATTTGTGCTTAGGCCCGAATGGGGTCTCTATGGTGAAAAAGCCATAGAGATAAGTAGGCCCTAATACTTAGGTACCAGGTACAAGCTAATAGGTTGATAGTACCGTAGGGCTATCTTGAAACTCTGTCATTTAATTCTGAGAGTTGAAGTTGTAAGGCATCCTAGAAGTTGCTCATTATTTACGATGCTAAATAAATCGTCGTTATTACAGCTAGAATTACAATTTCTTCCTTCGTAAATCTGAGTCATACAAATCTAAATATCTGCATAGTATACTGATCTCAACGATTAACTGTAGACTTACAAAATTTACATGCTGTAATATGATAGTACTTTTGGGCTTCCTTTGTAATTCTAATTTATAGAGATCTACACACACGCACACACACACAAGCATACATACATACACGCACGCACACACACATACACATACACACACACGCACGCGCACACAAGCACACAAGCACACAAACAGTATTTAAACACTAAGTATACATGTTGAAAGCGTGACAGTACCGTTGAACCGGTTAGTTACCAATTTTAACCGAGATGTTAGGGCTGCCAGGGCCGTTGACGTGTGCTGTACCATGGGCCGATGAATCTCCTCGTAAATCAATGTTATAGAGATTTAAATATAGTAGTTAGACCTCAGTGACTAACTAAAGACATTATGCGTGCTAAAGGTTTGATCGTGGCGTTGAACTTTCTTTGTAAACTGGTCTCTGCTCTACAACAGTTGCTTTAGCTAATTAGTTAATTGGTTAATGGGTTAATGAGGAGTTTCGTTGACTTCGCAAGACAACTGCTGTATCCAATGCACCCGACAAGTTAATTAGATATGCCAGAGATGCCTGTTAAAAGGTCGTTTAGATCTAAATGCCGAGCCTTTAAGTCTTGTCCGCCCACTGATAATCCCCCCTCGATATAATCTTCTTCCTCTTTCTCTTAACCTGACTGATGATTCACTGTTCTTCTCTGTGGGTTGACTTTTACCGTCAATGTAAAGGTGCACGTTTTTCTATAGCGACCGTATGGCCTCGGCCCAGCTACGCAGGCTGAAGGTGTGGCGCTTAGGAAACGTATGCCCCTACAAGATATCAATTAACACCAATTAACAGTTATATCGGTAAATTCTGTCAAATTAAGGCATGATTGTCTCAGCGACAAACTGGCTCACAAATAAGCTCACTGGCTGTC
>OZ029913.1:54167975-54342975 GCA_964023275.1 Norana najaformis | reverse complement strand
GCTGGTCTTTCACTCAAAACTGAAAACATTTCAAAAAATCTTATCCTGGGTCTTCCTCTTCCCATTATCTCTCTTCTCGCTTCAATTTCAAACACCATCCAACCAAGCCGTCCAACTGTCTGACTGCCTGACTCCTGGATCTTAACCTGGAACCGAACCCTTTTGCCTAGCGATTTTGTTTTGACTGAGCGCCTGTGAATAAGCTGGTTCCCGCGACTTGGCTTTGTTAGGCGCTGTAGAAATCTCGAGATTACGATTACGATTTGTCATTTGGCTGAGAAGCCCTTTTATTTCTAATGACAGCGCAGTTCTTTCTCAACCAGCAACCCTGACAAGTTTGCCCCAGCTTTTGCCCTGCTTCTCGAAGTTCTTGCTTGGACTTTACGGCAGAATTGATCGAAGTAGCCAACTCACTTCAATCATTTCCTTGGAGGCGTCGTAGCGTAGCCTTCCTTGAAGGTGGAAGAAAACAATCAGTGCCGGCTCAGCTGCTTTATATAGCGCCTTGTTGGCGTTAATGAAGTCTACCACGTATTATGCATTATATGGCGCCCTATTCTGCACGTCAGTCGGTGAATCATTTACGGTCATGCGCGCGTGTATGACATATTAGGTCCTTGCCATGCATCTTTGTTGAGTGAATCGTCGATAATATATATGCGACCCACGTCCCTCGGATTAAAACTGGTCACTAGGGGGCAACCGGTCCGCATACCGTTCTACTTAGACTATTACCCAAGTGGCGACTGATAATAATATCTCTAGGAATATTTTTCGTTCCCGGCCGGACGCTTAATACATTGGAAGCGCCGATGGAAAAGGCCTATCGTTGCATGACAATGGACTTTGCTGGATGATTGGCGTTCGCGGCTGCTTCCCTTAGCGCCGTATTATTATGGGTTAGACAGACCGAGGAAGTGGAGGGAGGAGGAGGAGGATGAAGGAGGGAAGGTTTGTGAAAATGATGAGAAAATGGACGAAAGAAAGAAAGCAGGTTGAGGGTATTCCAGAGTTCTCACCATCGTCATCGTCATCGTCTTTCTCCTCTCAAAGCTGTTCCTCTTCCTTCTCCTTATCTTCATTCGTCTTCTTCCTTCTTCTCATCTTCGTCTGCCACATCGTTATTCCTTCCAGCTTTCCTGCTCTTCTTTCTTTTCATCTGCCTCTCTCTTCTAAGTCTTCATAGTCCTCATCTTCTCTTGCTCTTTTGTCTTCCTCCATTTTCTTCGTCCACTCTGTTGTTTTCCCTGTCATCGTCTCCCTCCTCCTGTCATCATCAGCAGGAGCATCTTCATCTAGCACCTCATCTTCTTCTTTACTCATTTCCTCCTCCTTCTCACCTTTCTCTTCAGATTTCCCCTCAGCTTTCTCCTTGAAATCTATCTTCTTATCTTCATTCTTCTCTTCCTCCTCCTCCTCCTCCTCATCTTCCTTCTTCTCACCTTCCGCCTTCTCGTATTTATCGTCGTATTCATTCTTCTCATATTCCTTCTTCTCGTCTTCTTCCTCATTATCTTCCTCTTCCTCATCTTTACGCTGTGCATCTTTATCCGGTTCCTATTCCTTTTACTCACTTTCGTCGTTTAGATCTTTCTCTTCCTCGTCTTCCACCTTTAATTCATCTATTTCGTCCTTTTCTTCTTTTTCCTGCCCCTCCTCAACTTCTTCTTGTCTTCCTCTTGATCCACCTTATCTTCCTTCTTATTTTATTCCTTCTCTGGAGATCTCTTCCTCACCTTCCTCCTCCTAGCTACTGCCCCTCGTCTTTCTCTTCTTCTGCAATTTGTCTTTGTACCCAAGATGCAGTTAGCGATCTGCCACCGTATCCATCAGGCGCTGAAGGCGCACTGCGTTTCCCTATTGTGAAGGCCTATAACTTGCACGAGACCTGATACGTTGCGTTGCCTGCCTTCGTATGTTATGAACTTCAAACGGACAGCGGTGGTGAAGGATCCCGTTCGAGAAATTCATTGCAAAATGAGCAGAGTCGAGGCCATACGGTCGCTATATAAAACCGTGTAGGCTACATTTACATTTACATTTACTACACCGGCCTCAGTATCCAAGTCACAATGGACACAATCGAATCTGTTTTTCTCAGCAACTTGGAACGAAACGCTGGCTTCATCGGTGGAAACAATTTATAGTCAACGCTAAACGACGCTGACAAGCACAGCTGAGTTAAGCAGCGCTTAGCGAGGTTGTTTGGATATGTGACAGTATACGGAATACCAGGCCATCTAAGCCAACTCAGCCCGCTATCCCTCCTTGGTTGATGAATGAGTGCCAGCGCAAGTTGGACTGCTGTGGTTTTGGGGCATTTTGCGCCTTGCAGGCCAAAGGTCGTTCAACTCTTCTAAGCTGTTTCTTCTGTTGGGGGTTTGCAAGTAAGTTTGCTGCCCATACATTGACCCCTATTAAGTTCGATGGATATGTAGCCTAATGCTTTTGTTCTTCTTGTTGTCCTTCGTCGTCATCTTCAACTCAGACGAAACGCTCCGGAACGGCGTTCCGGCACTTTTTTCAGCTATCAAAAAATAATTTAATTTTTAATAAAAGAATTGTGTTACTAAGTTATTTCAATTATGTAATATAATGTAACTTATTTTAATTCAATTTCAGTGTTTACAACTTTACACTGTTTGCAGTGTTTATTGATTGATAAAAATTATGAAACTTTAGCACAAAATTCCGTAATTGTTCAGTTCCGGAACCTTTTTTGTAGAAAAAGCACTGCTTCAACTTATTCTAATGCGTATTCTTACTCTTTGTCCGACTGTTCGTCAAAAGACCATTTAAAATCAAGAACTACTAGGCCTAGATGGGACTTCACTTGCTATATAGATAGGCCTATGTAGTCCCGCATAGCGCACTGAAGGGACTAGAAAGCTTACCTGGCTTAAGTTGTATTGGTTCCTTGGCAGTTGACAGACAGCAGATGCAATGAGGCCCTGGAAGAGATCGGAAGACTGGTCGAGGACATACCTTACAGAAACCAGAATGTTCCAGCCAAGGACGTCCACGTGATGTCACTGCTTCCTGGTAAGGTCTTTAACAATCAGCATTAACTGAAATACCGCAGGAGGAGGTATGGTAAGATAGGGTATGTTTAGTGACGGGGTGATAACACATGGCAGCGTAATCAAGATAATGCAAGGTAAGATAAGCCAAGGTAAGCTAAGGTAACGTAAGGCGAGGCAGAGCCAGGCAATGTAGACAAGATAATGCAAGGTAAGGCAATGCAAGGTAAGGTAAGTTATATGAAGAAGAGAATATAACTGTATCGCATTATCGTCGCTCTTATTAAAGGGGCTATATAAATCCAATTACATGAAATTACTCAGATTGATTGATCAGAAAGGAAGAGCGAAAGCGATCGATGTCGTGTGAAACCAGAGGAATCAACATGAACCTATTCATGGCGTCAAACTGAATGATAGACTGCTTCTGCTTCTGACAGACTGCTTCTGCTTCTATGACAACCACCATAGAACCACGCTGTCTCCCAGGCTTGTTCCTAGGACCATGATCTGCAAGTGAAACTTACCAAATGACCTAGCTCTTGCGAACTTGATTTGATATAGTGCCGGTGAGTTAAGGTAAGTTGTTAAACAACCAGAACATCAACCTGGTCTCTCTGAGTAGTTGCGGAGAGATTTACAGTTCAAAGTGCTTAGCCTAAGTTGTCTAACGATACGCTCCATTTGATACATAAATTTAGGGGAATGTGTAGGAATCCTGGAAAGAGAGATAGTGAATTAAATTCCGGTGGTAAGCGAGGGTAAAGTAAAAGCTGGAACTTGACAGAGGGCATGTGTATGTGCGTGTGTGTGACAGAGAGAGAGAGAGAGAGAGAGAGAGAGAGAGAGAGACACACACACACACACAGAGGTCATAGTGTAGGCTGAACCGGATCAGATGATGTTTCTCATGAACAGATAACACTCACAAGTACTGGACCTACGAGGGATCCCTGACGATGCCTCCGTGCTACGAAACAGTTAACTGGGTGATATTTGAGAAGCCGATTTCGGTCACAAAACGAATCGTAAGTTTAAGATACGTCGCACATAAACGTTATTATAGTTCCCTAATCATAAATTGATTGCTATGCTCCTATTGCCCAGGGTTCTATTTCTTCATTTGCTCCAATCAAGAATCCCAACGTAAACGTAAAAGAATCAGCGCCTGATTCCGAAGTCTACAGCGAAAGTGTAGATGGCAAAGCTGTAATCTGCCTATATAACGTCAACGATTTCACCTTCAATTAATTTGACCTTTGTATGACCGTTTTTTGTCTACCAGTTCGCTTACCTATTTTCTGGCGGCGATCTTGGCCGAATTCGCCTCTGTATTCGCTTTTTAGAGGGGCGTATCTTTTAGCTTTAGCTTTTTATTGAAAATTTGACCTGCACGTGCATAGTACGCTTCACATCAACACATATATACGGTTTGATTATTAGTGTGTGTTAACTCACTCAAACCAATATATACATTTCAGAATTCGGCTGCATACAGAGGTCCTATGTAAGCGTAAAGTCAGGTTTGGGGCCAAGACTATGGCTTAATTGGTTATAACCTTCAAGTAAACGCTTGTAAAACTGCAAATTGTATAGTGATAGTTTCTTGTGACGAGTAAAGGCATTTCACTGAGAAGAATCGTCTGTCGCAGCTGTTGTTGATATTGTGCAGCTGGAGAAGTTCCGACGAATGCGCTGCTACTGCGACAACGAAGTCCGACCGATCAACGACGAATTCGATGGCTACGTGCTCAGCAACCGACGCCCCGTTCAGCCGATCGGGACCCGCAAGGTCACCTACATCGACAGCACTCACCTCGTCGTCCACTACGACCACGTACGCAAGCGACTGCAGCCTTTTCGTGGTCGCAGGCAGGATGCTCCAGCAAGGACCGAGGCACTTCAAGGCGCCGACAAACGTAGCCGAGATGGGGCTGATCGCAGCCGCCGCTGCCAGCGCGGCTAACGAAGAGGAAGGCGTCTGCTGCAGAATCCTCTAGAACTCAGTCTGATTATGATTTCGAACACTTTCTACTCTAGGCGTATACGTCCCGGTACATTGAGGATATCGTAGGAGGTAGTCATGTTTTGACGTCTTTTCTCGCTCGATTTCAAACGTTTTTCGTCTTTTCATCTTCGTCTTAATCTCGTTCGTGATGCAAGAACTGCAGACGTCATTGTTTTTGCATCTTTAGAAGGTTGAACATTGCAACCGTGTGTAACTACATATGCATGTTATTGTGAATTGACCGTGGTTTCTCTAGCTTTATGCCACATGTCTTACCTTCGGTTGAAACAGTAGTAATTAACAGTTAGCTAGACATTCACTTAATTATTAGGCCTCCGTTGCCGGTCTCTGTTAAGCACCTGTCATTTCTTGCCAATAATTCGGCCCTTGAGCCAGCAGTGGACAAATCCCAAGGTCCTAGGCAAGAGGTCGTGCGTCGCAAGACTCGCCGTTTACTTTTCAGTGTATACTAGCACCAAATTATACCGTTTGCTGACACAGACAATTAACCAAAAACAACTTATCCAGGGTCATTACACAAGGTCTGCTCAGCAGGCTCGAACCTGCAATCGTTGGATTACAACCGAAGCTTGCTATTAAATAGACCACAATGTCCCACAAAAGGATCATGATTTCGGAACGTGATTTCTCTTGAAAGCAACCACCACCTGTATATTACAACAGCACCGCCATTGGTTTCCAGATTTATCGCAGGCTGGTAAGCACAATTGTACCATATGGTCCTCAGGTGGTGTCTTCTTCAGTGTTCTGCCCTTAAGCAGGTCCAGAATCTAATTATGCCAATATTTGTCGTCGTTTTCATCGTGCTTGGGATAAGTAGGGAGGTGGTTTCCCATTGCCGCCGCCCCCCGGTGTTTTTACGCAACACCATATCAGAAGTGTCGATGATCTACTTCTACAGCATCCGTCCTTTTGGCTCTTCATCACTGGGCGCTTGCATACAGCCTACCGGCAAGGACTCGGTCGTCTACCATACACTTTGCTTCAGCAGAAGGACTACATGTAGGTGGTAGTGGTGGACATTTGGGCATCGGAGGCTTTAAGATGTGCTTGATATCCAATTTCCCTCCTAGGGGTATAACAATCATTTCGTAAGCAGGCCTAGAGTAGTAGACTTGCAATGCATCATTAAAATGATACAATAGCTTGGTGCTATTACCACATTAAAAATTACTGGGTATATCAGGGGCAAATACCAGAGTTGAACCAGACAAACGTGGGTGGGTGGGAATACCCCTCTGACTTAACCAGATTATATAAAGCTGGCAAATGACTTAACAAATAAATCATATTCAAACACACAACCACCAATGGCCATTGGATTAAACGTCGTGAAACATCACATAAATGTCATTTCATTGGGTTACACAAACGTCAGCCCTTAAATACGAGTTAACGCAAAGACCGCCTAAACACAAAACGTCAGGCCACTAAAACGATCGATTAGCTGCCATAGAAAAGCAGTTGCTCAGGTGGTTGCTGATTTACTGCATAAAATGTCATCAACGAAAACACCCAAAACAAATTCACTTTATTTTAAATTGACAAACAGGTCCAGGAACAAAGTAAATCTTCCATACTGTAAACACCTGCTGGAACAAACTAACTGAATCATGCAGTAACCAAAGCAGGTTAATTAATCACTTAACGAAATCTGTTTGTATGCTTGTGTGATGTGCAGTCAAGGCCTGAAACATAGATGAAACGTTCACCTTTCTCCAAGGACACAAATTTGCCAACATTTAACGTGTGAAAGTGTTCAGACCCAGTTTTATCAAGTTATGGATGTAGTTTCAAATTTTAAACCTCCCAACTGCCACAATTTGCTTCGTAGAATGGGATATAATACAAAATGAAGTTGTTCAACTTAAACATTCATCAAAACTAGGACTCTGTGTAACCGCTGAATTGATCGAATAGGAATGTTAACAAGGGTAGCAACTAAGAAGTGACATATAATGTTCACAAAGTTTGCAGAATAAGGAAAAATTCGAATTACCACAGTTGGCCTCGATGATAACAAAGGCTTTCAAAATTCAACTTTGGAAAGGCAGTGCGCACAATAACTCAACAATCCTTGTCCAGAACTGCAATAAAATTTTCTTAATAACAATCGCATTGTTAGACACGACGCTGTCAGACGCATTGGACGCCGTTTGCCACTGCCTCACACGTCATCACACAAGTGCACGCGCGCACACATACACACCAACATAAATGCACACCAAATCGTTAAAGAAACAGATTTCATAACTACAGATATGATTTGGCTCCAATCAGCATCAAATCTGCCAGATATTATCTTCGTAAAGGTGATCCTATCAGTCAGCAAGACAAACCGAAAGAAAATCGAGTTTTTATTTGCAACCTGGCCAAGTCTTCTTTCACAGACGATGTTATCATCTACCGTACAACCGTTGCATTCACCAGTCTGCAGCAGTCACCCGTAGTGAAGGATTACATGCCGCTGCCAGATCGGGCCCATGGTAAGACCAGGTAGAGACAAGTTGTCGGGTAACTGCGTTAACTATGGCTGTCATGAGACTGCAGTCGATTGAGTCATCATCTAGCTGGCTTCACTTGATCTCAGCATCATCAATCGCCATTGCTTGCATCCGATAACAAATCCATCCAGGTTTGAGGATTCTGCTGCTGTGTTTGTGTGTTGTATATCAGTTGGTGCTCCACTCGTCAGAGGCTGCGTATCATGCCATGTAATGTGCGCTCGGCACTGTGTGTACTTCGGATGACGTACCTAGTACTGGGAGAAGTTGGCGCCCTGGGACAGTGGCTGCGACTGGTAGAAGGCCCTGTCACCTTGGTAGGTTGAGTCCTGCGACAGCATGACGTCAGCCTGCGATCTGAACTCGTCTGCCAAGTAACTGTCCTGTTAAGCACGACACAAAAACTTACACTGCTTGGTCAAATGTGTTAAATAAGAATAATCTTCAAGACATAGGTTGTACGCTATTTTCAAAGACTCTATGAAGTCCTCTAAAGCAAATGCCAGATAACAGATAATCAAAATGAGCAAACCCTGTATAGATTTTAGCATAATAATGACAATGCCCTTTGGAACACATCCTAAAGTGAAAAGTGACAGCTACAAATCAAGCCACAAGAACGTCTCTGCAATGCACTCTCATCAAATACAGGTAATACTCGTTCGTGGCGACACATTATTCAACTGATCTTGGATAATAAAAGTTAAAGCACTCAAACTTTCTGGCAAATTAAAAAAAATTTCAGGCCTGGAAATTTGTCAGTTATGCGAAGCTGTATTCTCTGATACAGATCTCCCTCAACCAGGAGATAAACTGCCCACAAAACAAATACACTAGACCTAACTTACTAAAACAACTCAGTAATGCAATTTTTTATTAAAATTAACAAGCCCACCTGTGACAGTTCCTGCTGAGAGAAGGCCGATGGTCCAGTCTGACTCATCAAGAATGGCTGGCTCATGGCTGCCTGAGTCAGTGGGCCGTGTGAATACATCTGCGAAGCACCATCCTGAACAACCATCACCCATACATAGCAATAAAGTTACAACATTTGTACAAGACTTGCACATAATTACTAACATCCAATTTAGCACAGAAGCTTTTTTAACCAAAGATGTTTCTAAATTAGGAAACTTTTCAAACTGTCTAGCCAGTCTAATTTTGAAACAGACTTTCCATACAAGTCCATAGTTACCACCTGCAACTGCATTTTCTGACAGAAGTGGACTAAAACATGATTTTCAACAACAGGATCTTTATGAATTTGAAACACTGCTTTTGGTTGAATCTATTACCAACAAATGGAAACAACAAAATACATTCAAAGTTATGTTGCTGAATTTACCTGAGTTCCGGTCTGTGAACCGTGCATCATATTTGCACTTGCTCCACTTCCCTGCATCTGATTACTGTAGCGTGGCGGCTTATTCTTGGTACCAGCAGAATTCCTGCCAGGCTGCTGGCGTGAACCTTCAGTAACACAAGTAAAGCCATTTGTCTTTGAATACATTCCCTTGTCAGGAATCAGTTAATTTACAACTACTGACTTTAAAAGATGCAAAGACGCAAAATGTCATTAATAACCAAGGTTTGTAGCAGTGCACTGACATTATTGGAAGCAGCATGGGACTGCATGAAAATGTAGTCTGGACAACTTACAGTTGTAAACTGATAATATGTCAAATCACATTCACTGACACCTAGTTTTGTCTAATTACAACTGTCTGACCGTAGGACACAAATACTGTCGTCTTGTTACCCAGTAATTGATGTCTATGGACATTCTGGCTACAACAGGCTGTTTGTTTTCAAACAGAGTCATCACGTCACCCTAAGACCTAATTACTTGGTCATCATTAATGTGGTTCATGTGGTTCCAGCATTTACACCTAGCAGAAGAAATACAACAGTTACCTTGCATTGATGGTATGCCCAAATACTGTGGAGGCATCATGTTCATGATGTAGTTCATAGGAACTGGAAGGTTCATGGTGTTGGCATACATCCTATCAGGACCAATGTACCCCATGTGGTCATGGCGAACGAAACTGTCAGGGTTCAGACGGGGACCTGCAAAAGTTCAGGTTACCTTTCTAAAATGTGACTCATGCAGAAAGTATTCATCCAAAACAATTCAGGTCAATTATGACACTTAATAAGAAACAAAACTTCTAATTCCATTTATAATTACACTTAAGCATAACTTTAAAAATTGAAAAGTCACTTTTATCAAACAATATGATAATAATATCAAACAATAGGCTAATAATAAATTGGTAATAATCATTATATCCTTCTTACATGATAAAATATTGTGTTTGATGGGTATAAATTTGATTTAATAAATTTGTTCAGCTAGTTGAAAAAATGAAGCTTAGTTTGTGATGCTCAAAAGCCATCAATTTTTTTGGAACGATAAAGGAAATGGTAAATATATACCAGACTTTGATGTCTGGTATAGAATTTGAAAACTCAAACAAAAGAAGCCAAGACACTGTCAGGAAAAACAGTAGACTACAACTTGTACAAACTACCCTTAAGATATGCAGGCATGTATAGGAAATTTTACATTCACAATCTTTAGTGTCACTTTTATCAAACAAAAGATTTTAAAGAACTTAGCACAGACACAGCCAGTCACACAACTAATTGCCATTTACTTCCTGGCATGAGTTGGCCAACATGTTAGAATGTAAATGCAATAACCCAGATGTTAAAACATACCGTTTGAAGGGTTTACTCGGTCATAAGCACTTCCCGGGATGAGCACTTCTCTAGCGTCGAACATAGCAGTGCTCATAAAACGGCCACCCTGTTTATGAAAGAATTTGAAAACTCAAACATTAAAGCCAGGAGACTGTCAGGAAGAAACAGCAGACTAGAACTTCTACCAATTACCCTTAAGATATGCAGGCATATATAGGAAACTTTACAATCACAATCTTTAGTGTCACTCTACTGGTTAGCATGCTGTACTTTGAATCAAACATGAGATTTTCAAATTCCCACCAGTGCACAAACTTCAGTAAGTTCATGAACCAGTAGTAACTAGTGCATGTCTTGAAGACCTGCATCAGTTCACAGACCAACTTCCTGGCCCAGTCAATGGACATATGGCAAGTTAACAAATACAATGCTTACTTACTTACCAAAGCTTTAAGAATGACCCGTCTACCATACACCTGTGCCATCACAGCTGAAACACATTATTACTTATTATTATTTATGTATTAATTAAGCTACATCATCGAATGACAAAGCATCAGTTATAGGCACTGAGCGACTGCACATGAAGATCTTGCTCATGGCCTTTATACAGTACACATCTCACGGGAGTTTCAAACCCCACACTTAGGGTTACAAGGCAAGCACTCAAACCAATCAGCTATCATGCCACAAAAACATATACTGACTATAAAAACAAATAGTACAGACAACAACCAGCTTTCTGCTCACCGGATTGGAGGCATTCACCAGTTTACGTGGCTTGTTGAACTGGATCATGCTTTCCTTCAGGTTGCTCAAAGGTCCCTCCATAAGGACCTGCTGTTCCTTGTAGTAGTTCAGCAAATGATTCCACAGACTTTGCTGTTCAACAGAAAACAGCACAAGCACAATGAATTCACCTATTTTAATGCCAAAAAGCCAATCAATCTCAACAACTTCATTAGGCACAAAAGGCAGCAAGCAATCATGCCACATTTTTTTATCACCCATCCAAAGTCAACATTTACAAGTCCAGTTTCAAACTTATAATCTGTTACTTAGTGCAAACCATGTGTGTTGATTACTTAATTAATTAGTAACTTCTAATGTAGCGTAGATTTGCAAGATGCACACGGAATGAAGAGTAGTCTGAAATGTTTTAAGGTGTAGGATGCACACGGAATCAACCGATGGCCCACCAAAGCCAAGCCACAACCAGGTCAGTATCCAGAAGGTCAGTCCACAAGACAGACAGGCAGCCTATGATGGGTAAGCAATTTGAAAAAGTTAAGATTTAAGTTGAGAACGAAGTGACATTTATAAGAACTGATTTTGCAATGTTGGGAACTTAAATCTTGAAAAAATGGGAAGCATCCATCGGCAGGTACTGAAATTCGGAAGGCAACCAACACAGTGCTTGAGAATTGGCATAACTGAGACAAATACTGGGACAAGAAAATAGTTCAGACTACTATTCATCTGCTGAGAATGTAGGGCATCATGCACATCTCCACGTGGGTTATCTGCATCATCACTTATACAACGTCGTTTAAACTGTGTCTGAGGTAACGTGCAGTGAGTCAGTAAAAGGCTCATGGTAGTACTTAATTGGTCTCATCAAAAACAGTTCCAAAAACTTAAAAGGACTAGAAATAAAAACTAAATAAATATAAAACTACAGCAGTTACAATCATGTTTAGTGGGCCTTAGGAAGCTTCAGAATGGGAAAATCTAGGACAACATACAGGTACAACAAAAATCAAATCACACAATTTTGCAACCATTTTAAAAATTTTTTTCATTATTTGACTGTTTTACAACTTTTATGCTGAAAGTCGATAGGTTGTCACACAAAACAATTTGCCCTAAGTTGGGAAATGTAACAATTACCGTATCTTGACAAATGGTGCACTTGCATGGAAAAATGGAGACCCCAAATTTTCTCTAATTTTTTATCTGGATGGAAGGTGTGAAACCATAGGTTGCATTTAAATTACAATTTGGAGAGATTGTTATTAAAAAATTCCATTCCTTACTCTTTCTTACAAAAAACTACAAGTTGTCATGAGCTTGGGAATTACTGATCTGCTGGTTGTAACAAATTTGTTCTTTTAGTTACTGTTATGTTACTGTTACTTCATTGTCCTTGGCTATTAGATTTACCAGCATGATTTCAGTCATTTTCACACAAGAAAGAAAGCAATAACAAAATTAAAAATACCTTTGAGAGAACTTTTGGATTGCCAACAATGATAATCCCAAATCTGTGAAATTACAAAACAGTGTGTTACAATCAAAGAAGCCAAGTAGTTTTAAAAAGATTCAAAGATTAGCAAAAAGGCATCAAGCAATTAAAAAATAAGATGTTCAAAACAGTTCAGAAATTAAAATTACTGGTATCCACCAGTCATTATACATGGTTAGAAGTACTGCTCCTGGGATAATATTTACATAAATAATTTAAATCTGTACCTTCCAAATAAACAAGAAAAACCAAGAAGCAACAATCATCCAGATTTTAAAGGTCTTCAAAAATATTGGATTAAATTTTCATAAAGAGCTGTTCCTTAAGCTAAAAAGCCAAGAGCATAAAAATCTAGTGACTTAATTTTCTGAGTCGTGGCATGGTCATCTAAAATATTCTCAAGTGGAACTCGGCAGCACTTCTTGCTACTGTAAATCACAAGGCTGTGAGACAGATTTTATAACTGAATTACTTGCTGCCTGACAATGCCAAAGAGGATGAGTACGCCTTAACAGTAGAAGACTGAACAGAGCATATATTCAGATGCGTAATTTACTTACTTGGCCCTAGTGAGGGCTACGTTAAGACGGCGTGGGTCATTGAGAAATCCAATGCCCTGGTGTTCGTTGGCACGCACACAGGACAGAACGATGAAATCCTTTTCTCGGCCCTGAAAGGCGTCAACACTGGCAACCTCAATTTCCTACAAACACAACAAATCTGGATTAAAGGACAACGAAAAACATAACGCAAAACATTTCCATCAACTTTTGGGTACAGCATAAGCTTCCAGAGGGCCAATAACTTAATGAATAGGCAACAGAAATTATAAGACTAGATTTTACAAGTATCTACACATTAATACAGAACATTTGCAAATGTGGAAAATGATCTGAAATCCAGTACCTGGTAGAGCTTCGAATGAAGTGATCCACTGTGCTGCATGTACTGCACCAGGTAGGCTCTCTGACCCTCATATGGTGTAATGATCCCAATCTGATCTGGCTTCACTCCAGATTTAAGAAATCTCGTCACTATCTTCTCCACATTTGCAGCTTCAGTCCTATGAAACAAAGTAAAACTAACTGCTTCAACTGTATAACAATCAAGTCACTAGTTCCAATCAGCTTAAAGTTGTATGGTGATACAGTCTCGAATTTTTCAGGGAATTCTTCAAATGTGCATTCAGCACACTCCGCTTCACAAGGCAAGTGCACAACTATCAGTCACAGCCACAAATTCCTATGTAGACAAATTCACCAATAGCTGCAGCTGACAAATACAATAGAAGTTACTATGAGCACTAGGTTATAAACTAGTCTGACACAGCAGATGCTATGCCATATATCGTGCAGACTCTAGTTTTCTAGCCAAAACTGTCTACAGACTAACAAATTATACAAATTATGCAGTCCTCCAGTACAAAGTGCATAGAAAACGAGGACAAGGACAGCCAGCCAACTGATAATACAGCACGGTTAAACATGAATATTTAATATATCTAGTCAGAAGGAGCACAGTAATCTGCCAAATACCAAGTCACGTGCAAGCATAAGTGCTCTATAAGTTAAGCAAGAACTGAAAGGGCAGTAACTCTTTACCTGTTAAGGTAGGAAGTTCCAGAACTGGCGATTTCTTCCTGGCCAGTCGTCACATAAAAGAACATCGGCTTATCTTGCTGAGGCCAAGGAAAGTCCATGTTCTTCTTTGTCCGCTCAGCTGAAATATCCCACCATAACTAAACTAAGATTTCTTTATAACAGTTTTAACAACAGTTTGTAATAATTTATCTTAGTCATTGTAAAAATCTGTTTTGTTTTTAGTTTCTTGCCTGGTCCATTGTTTTCACTATACATATTTATACCCCACACAAATGACCATTCTACTTTACCTAATCTCTTAATGAAATCATTATTATTGTTTCTGTTGTCCATAAAACTTTCAGGAATTGAGCAATGAGGACACCTTCTGCTGTTACAATTTGATTATAATCCAACTGAAAGGTGGTGTCCAAAAACCAGTACATTGCCAGAACAGCTGCATTTGAAGTTAGTTTAACCGCAGTTTCTAAATGCTTTGCAGGTAAAATTTAAAATGAATCAAGCCAAATCTGCTGAAACTCACCCGTGGTAACTCCATTCTGAAGAGAGCCTTCATAGAAAATGTTGGAAGGAAAGGCACTAAGTGCCGGATGCATGCGGTACTGGACCTGGAGCCGGATCGGACGAATGCCGAGCACAACAAGACGTTCAAAAAGCGACTGCGAGAGCCCAGCGCGGGCCGCCTTCTTGCACATGACAACAGGGCCGAGCTGGCAATGATCACCCACAAGAACCAGCTGGCGACAGCCAAGGATGACTGGAATCATGCACTCTGGCTCTGTAGCCTGGGTACTCTCATCAATAAGAACTGAACGAAACTGCATCTTGGCAAGACGAGGATCACCCGCTCCCACACAAGTACAGCAGATTACGTCGGCATTCTGTCCAAAAAACAAAAGCACATTCAAAGAACTCGAGCTATAAGTATTGTACGTGCATCCACATACATACTCAGCACAACATCCACACATAGGCCACATTGACTCTGCATAGCAAATGTCAGTTTATAAGAGTGAACCATTTCCTTGGATGCCTTATTACAACTAACTTTACTATTTGAAAATTATATAGCAAGATTTTACAAGTTTATGACTGATGATGGAAGAACATTATATTCCCAACCTGTAAAAATGTTGTTATATCAGAAATGAGCTCCGTACATCTTAGAATAAACTCCTTTTAAGAAGTGTCATTCTAACAACTGTTTGCATCACGACTGCATTCAGACTCCCCTCCAACTCTTGTAACCTGACTGACTGTTCAAAAATTATTTTTTACATTCTTCAGCTAAAGAGGTCAGTTAATTTTCAAAGTGTCAAGCAATATGGCTCTATTATTACACTCTATTATTAATAAATACATTACTTACTTACCTACTTACATACTTCCAATAATTTTTAAAACAATATGAAATCAAGTCTGAAGGTTTTAGGCACCTGCAGAAGGTCTCGTTCACACTGCTTCTTCAACGCTCGATATCGTTTCTCATCAGTTGATGACAGCTCACCTGTCTCATCCTTCAGCTGCTGCAGCTTCTGCAGCTCCAACATACTATACAAGCACAAAAACATAAGTTCGAATAAGGAATTTTTAACTGATTCATGCAAGATACTTGATCACATAGAATGAATATTTCTTATTACTCAATCACAAGTATGTGCTTCTCTGTTGTTATTACTGCTATAGTCCAGACAACTTTTTTCGTGCCATGAAGCAAGGACTCGTGATACAGGCATATTACAAATATGTAACATGTCCGGAAATGTTAGACCACTCTGGCCAGTCATAATACAATAGTCTTCTTCAAAGACATGTTTTTGGAAGACCTCCAGCAAGTACTACTAGTAACAAAACACCTGATACTATTATTACAACAGACGTTACAAGAGTCTCTCATCATGCAGAAATACTTCAAAATTTTACAAATACTGAATACAAGCAAAGTCTTAAGCTTTGTTCTTTGACACCAGTTCACTCTAGTTTCTGAAACTCTAGAAGTCTGGCTCATTTCTTACTTAGCCATGTTTCTAATCTGGTTATGAAGAGCCAGAAAAGAAACGGGTGAGTCAATGGCTTCACGGCTCTTGGCGCAGAGTCGTACAACTTTCAGGCCAGTCATGTGGATCTTTTCCGTCAGCTGATCCACTGCGATGTTAGATGGTGCACAGACAAGTACAGGTCCCCCGGTTTGCTTCACCAAGTGATAGACAACGGTGGCTGAAGTCACCGTCTTTCCAGTACCAGGGGGTCCCTGGATCAGACTCAGCGGTCTCTGCAGGACTGTCTTCACAGCGTAGACCTGTGAATGATTGAGTTCTGGAAGTCCTGGTGCACTGACTCGCTTCGGCAGCTGGCACTTTATGACAATATCCTCGACTTCGTGTCCAAGCAACCTGTGGTAAATGTAACTGGAGACAGAAGTCTCATCAACAGCAAATGTCTTCATGGCAGCTTGCATCCTACACAAAATACAAAAATCAAAGATACAGTCTGGTAAATATTTACCATTTCCTTTATCAATCCAAAAAAGATGGCTTTTGAGCATCACAAACTAAGCTTAATTTTTTCAACTAGCTGAGCAAATTTATTAAATCAAATTTACAGCCATCAAACACAATATTTTATCATGTAAGAGGACATAATGATTGTTACAAATTTATTATTAACATATTATCTAGACTTATGAAAGTAATACATAGCCATATTTATTGCAAACAGTCGAGTGCCTTGCAACATATTACCAAACTTCATATTATGTACATACAGTAAGCACAAACAAAATGCACAAGTAACTGTAACTGGAAATTTATATAGAGCAGCTTCAAGAGTCCAATCAGACGCACTCACTACGTACGCCAAAACAAAGTTAAATGTCATCAAGTTCACTACTTAGCAAGCAGTGCTGAGATAACTAGAAAAGTCACCAGCATTGCCCAACCAACACGTTCCCATGTCATCAGCCAGAGTTGACGACAGAAGACACCATATTCAGAGTACAGTCCTAGACTGCATTGCATCAAGGATGAAAAATAGCAGGTACATACCGATCAAATGAGGTGGACTTCCAGACAAAGTCCACGACAAAGTTGTGCGTGCATTCGGTTGGGACACCGGCATTACTCTTCAGCTCCACTGCAACTTCGTCTCCAAAATCTACACCAGGTCAAGGAAACAACAGATGCAACGCACATCATACCTGACAGAAAGCCAACCTTCCACTCTTTAAATTCAAATACGGCAAATGAAAGCTTTCAATGAAAGAACATACCAGTACTGTGTTGTAAACATTCCACTCTATATTTCACTCATTTTTACTGGATTCATTCCGTATCAAATAAACCAAAAGGATAATTTTACACCACACCATCTGAGATCTTCATAATAATTTTCTGCCAAAAAATCCTCACAAAATAAGGTGAAAGATGCGAATTTTATCAGATTATCTAGTTATTTGACCAAGATATGTTTTTGCATAGCTTGGGTTGATCTGAAATGGGACGAGCAACCGAATAAATAATTATTCTTGTTGAAACTACAGCAAGAAAAGGATACTGTCAGCAATCTTTATGACGTGTCCAACCCCAGACCACGGCTTATGCAGTTCGCCCAGATAACGCAAACGCAACTCATCTCCCTGCATTAACTTCATATCTGTAACAGTAAAAAAATAACATTAAACATGTTACATGACAGTAACAAAGCTTCGTGGCTGCATAACTAACAAAATAAATTCTATTAAAAAACAACAAATTTTATACTCCACAATTTTGATGAAGAGCAAAATTCAACAGTTTAACCAAACAATTCACCAAGAAGATCAGAGAAGGCAAATTTGTTGAGAGCAGGATTACGTAATCTAAGCCATAGGATCAAACTACACTTAAGTTCACCTTCGTTGGCTTTCATAAAATGGAAGTAGGCGATGCGCTTTTTGTTGAGACCCACATCCCAGCGAACAATGATGTTATCTTGCGTCTGTGACTCCTTCAGCTTCCGATCGTATTCAGCTTCCAGCTTCACGAGAGGACCAAAGATGTTCTGGTACTGATATGCATCTTCATACCTATGTCACACAAACATCAAGGTTAAGACATTCATATGTTAACAGAAATTACAATTCAATTTTATTCAATGTCACACAAAAATGAATAGGTAAGGCAAGAGACTTTTGGTTAAAGCACAGGTTGAACACCAATCAAACTGGAAAATTTTTTATGTGGGGTTGATTGGCTTGTGGTTAAATCATCAGTTTCACGTGATGTACTTGGATTCAAACCAGGCATTCCAAGATTAAAGGCTGACCTGTTATGGTAGGATTTCAAAGCTATATGAACAAAGCACTGTTCTACGTTTCACATCTTCGTCAATATTTGTAAAGCAAGTTACAATCTTTTAGAACATTCTAAGTAATTACTATTGCCTTTAATGATCGTTTCCAGGATTATCTTGTTCAGCTACCTCTGTTTAACTCTTTTAACCTATACGACCAAAATATCGCCTTTTGTGTCTGTACATTCATCGTCTGTGTATGGCCAATGTATCAGCAATAGGGTCCCAGAAGGCCAAAAACTGGCTTCGTGGTCTGTGTTTTATCTCCATGTTGTCAATATACCCCATGAGGATGATATATATACAACAGCTTGTTTACCATTAAATAAGTCCCTTCTGAGCATTGTGTCCAAGTGTGTCTGACCTATATATAGTTTTACATGTTTACAATCCTTTCACAAAATAAGGTGGCATGTTAGTGTGTGAGAAAAAGGCAGTCATTTTACAACTATTTCACAAAAAGTGCTGAAACATAAGGCTTCAGATGTCAGGGAAAATAAAAAATTGCAAAAAGTACAACTGAAGTTAGAGGTTTGGTCACTGACGGTGACAGTATCGAAACTGAGAATACAGTCAGATAGTTACTATCATTCCAAAATACAGTATTAGCATCAAAAATAAAGGTAATTTATGTTACAGTATGTACTAAGTTTTAAAATAAGTTGCCAAGTGAATGCTAAAAACTTTCATTTTTTTCTGCTGGGAGCAGAGAGACAGAGCTCCAACTTGAATTCCTCAGTTTGTCCCTTCCGCAGTTTTGCAAGCACCTGAAGTCTGTATTATTTGACAGTGGTCTCACTGGTTCGGGTCGGGAGCGCCTATAATGAGTCTATTCTTGAAGTGGCGCTTTATAAATGCCAGATTACAATTACATGGTATATATGGGTGTTTCCCTATGGGTGCTAGGGATAGATATTGTGGGAATAGGGTCCATAGGGTTGAACAATATGGTTGACATGTCAAAATATTTTATGACCCCAAAACCTTCCTGTTGCCTCATCTGCCATTTAGCCTATTGTGGCTTAATTTACTGACTATACCACTAACAGTTTACACAAGAAAGAATACACCAAATAATAAACACATTATATTCATCACTAGCAAATCAGATAAGAATGAAACTTTTTCACTTTTTCAAAGTTATACACATTTGGTATCTGCTTAATATGTGTTACTGAATATTTGTTTACATCAGTCAGAATTATCGTGGCAGTAAAATGACACCACGCTCAACCACAATAGCAGGGCCATTAATATCGCTAAAATGTATTGCTGTTACCATGTATCACTGATTTCAATCACGGTATTGCACACTGTATTGCGATAGTGTTTAATTTCTTGTAGGTAGTATGCAGAGATAAAAGTACTGGTATTGGCAATAATTTTACTAAATATCATTGTTACTGCTACAGACAATACTTCATTTGTAATACATTTTTCAGTATTGCTAACTATCCTGCACAGTAGTGATTGAAGCACAAGCAAAATTCACAGTACATCACCTCAGCAAAACCTGCTGTGGATCTTCATCTACCCCAGGCTTCTCAAGATCATCCAACTTTGCATCTGGATTTTCCTAAAGCATCAAACATTTATTGAAATTAGAAGTTAATGAATAATCTATGTTTACAATTTTTATTTTCTAGCTTTACCATCTAAGCATCCTGAACCTGAAAATAAAGTAAATCATATACTAATCACACTCATAATTGCTCAAATTTAGCATATACCTAAAATACAATAACTCATCTTACCAGCTTAAAAGGTGTTTTATCAGAGACCAAATAAATACAAAGAGAGTGTTACACCTATAACCATTAAGCAAACATCCCACCTGAACTCTGTGAAGCAAAGAAAGTATGACCCTCACTCGGGCGTAACAAATATTAATATATATTCCACGCACAGTTGCCTTGGATGCTATAAAGATCAGTAAACAAGAACAAAGAAAAAGACCCTCGATGGGGAGTGATTGTCAGATCTTTTAATTGCACTAAATGTACATTAACCTAAATTATTAGTCAAGCACAGAGCCTTCAAGAAGAAAGGAAAAAATTGTACATAGCTCTAATGAAACTCACAAACAACCATATCAAGAACAGAACTGCACATTTTAATCTGAACATGACCCTCCATACCTTCCAGAGTTCCTCCAATTTGTTGATCTGCTGTGCCGAGATCTGTCTGGCTCTCAGCTGCTCTTCTTCGAGTGGTATCTTCACGAGCCATGGTAGAAATTGTCGATCAGCTATCAGAGGTTGCCACTGAGTTGGATCCCTAATCAAACCCAAAAGCATATATCAAATTAAAGCACACAACAGCTTACAACAATCTGTCATAAAGCTAGAATACAACATGGTAGCCAAATGATTTGAGTGCCTGCCTTGCAACACAAAGTGTGCTGGTTCAAGCTTCCCCAAGACATTTACTGTGTAGAGACCCTGAGCAAGTCCTTCACACACAACAGCGGCACTTAATACATACAAAAACAATAACTGAGTGGTAGGGTGTGAATGCAATTGTTTTACCTCTTCAACCAATGTTTGAACCTAGATGCATCACGTGAAATTTGTTACATCATGTAACCTGTATGGAAACATTGTTGGACACCTGTTGTCATAGCCCAAAAACTTCTACCCAAAGACCAGGCCTAGCACAGGATCATGCTTCCAAGGACTGATACTGATGCAGAAATGTGATAACTAAACTATCAGCCTACCTTTCTTATAAGAAACCACATAAGCCAAATCACTGCACAACATTTTCTTAACAATATCTGACATTTAATTAACTGAGAATAGTGTTTCATAAAGCTTTTCTGGCAAACACACAGAAAAAACATTTGGCTTTATTTAGAAACAAGATGAATCATAATGATGTACTCCTGGAGTACAAAAACCCTTGACAACAAGGATAAACACACTGGTAACAGAAATGTTACAGACACAAAAACCAAGGATGCTTTAGCACATTTTTGGGATTAATGCCCAAATGTAAAGTGG
Source organism: Norana najaformis (assembly GCA_964023275.1). NCBI lineage: Eukaryota > Metazoa > Annelida > Clitellata > Crassiclitellata > Hormogastridae > Norana > Norana najaformis. The sequence continues at coordinate 54,321,539 of OZ029913.1, read as the reverse complement.
ACCATTGGTAAATAAACCCCATTTCTCACTGATGTGCTCTTTCTTACTGTATGTTTGCACCTCAACATAGCGTGCTTTTTAAGGAACTCTTCAAAGCAATGGAATTATGCAGGTGCCTTAAATTAAGCAGATTCACTAAATACAGTCACAACATCCCTGTCTGTGCAGGGGATGTTTCACATGGAAATCAAACATTTCTTAGGACTGGGTTGGAATTTTATCAAATACACCAGAAACTCATCATTGCATGCTTCATTATAACACAGATTCTGATATAACACAGTCAGGTCATGACCCCAAAATTACACCCGCCACAGAAAATAACCTCATTAGAACATGGTCTCATTGTGGCTCCCAAAGACAGTGTTACAGCAAATTTCTGGTGTAATCATCCGTTCACTACTCTGTGAAACCTGGACCAAGTGTGAGCCAGAAAAGTACGAGTTGTTAGATGCAATGGCCATCAGAATTACTAAATTGATAACTTCAAATCACAAGATCACAGCTTAAAAGCATTCTCTTTGCAATTTATAAAACAAAAGCTTTTGGTGGGCCGGCAAAGACAAGTTGGATTTTTGAAGATCCAAATTCTCTCAAGGAAGGTGTTTAACTAAACTCACCAGTTCATGTCCTTCAGCTGGGTGGAAGCAGCACACGGCTGACGGCAGAGCAGCACTACAACTGAATCGGCCTTTGCTGGGATGAATCCAAGGAGAAAGACATTCTTGCATCCACAGTTGTAGCATTCAAGGACTGTCTCACCCAGAGGCCCGTCTTTGTGAAGGCTCACCTCCTTTGCCTTGGCACGCACCAAATGGTTTACAATATGGCTGAAACACAAAAGGGCAATTTGGATTGGATTAGCAAATAATTTAAGTAAAGCTTCAGTTTCAAATTATCCAGTTGCTCTGTTGAAACAGTGCTTCGTAAGCTTCCTTTTAAACTAACAGCAAAACTGGCAGTGACAGATTAGAGGCACAACAGACATTCCTAAACTTGATGGGCTGGCAGTTTCCAGACTATTGCTTCATGCTTCTTCAACTTCAAATCCTGGATTCGTCATTAAGAGTGTTTATAAAAACCAGCTGGACTACAATCCCACAAAATTTTCCAGTACACAGAACAGGTGTTAAATAAGAAAGCAAAACAGGAAATAACAGTGAAAGCGAATCGCTTACCTTCCAGAGGTGTTTCCTCTGCCATTGCAGAACCACTTCTTGGTCATGTTGCAGTACACAACACAAGCAGGATCATGTATACCACAGTACCTAAATAACAGTCAAATGTTTAATATATGTATATTCACTAAATCTGTCAGATTTTTCTCATCTATGCAATCCATGGACATGAGGTATGGTAACCGATTCATTAGAGTGCTCAGCTTGTAACTTGGAGAGAACAGGCTCAAGCCTCACCTCAGACGGTAACTGTACAGGGATCTTGAGCAAGTCCTTCACTCACAATTGCTCAGTGCCATCGACTTATGCTTAGCTGTTAGATAATGCCATTTCATAAATGCAGAAATAAAAAAATGGACATCTCAGAATTGCCAATCTCATTTAAGACCTTGAAGTGTAAAGTCAGTATCAGAACTGAAAAATAAAACAAGTTATTATAGGCTAAGTGAGGTTTTTTTAGCAAATGTTGATGATAAACTATTTTCATCTGAATCTCTGCATTTTGCTGCAGTTACTGGCTTTACTTGATATCTGCAAAAGAGCTAGTTACTACAACAAAAACATATAAATATAAATTTTATTTACAGTCGTAGATTTGGCTAATTCTGGACTGATATACATAGTTCCATATATCTGCCAAACCAGTACCTAGGTCATCTAAGATTTGCCTCAACAGAAGGGCCTTGAATCTGACTTGCCTTTTCAGGAAGCACAATTTCTCAAGGTAATCTTATGCATTTGACAATACACCAGGGAGGTAGATGGCAACTACATATTGGCATCATTACACGATACTTTTAGGAATAGTTTACTCATGTGGAATGAAACATCTAGAAGTTAGAAAGCCAGAGTCTTTATGGATTAACTATTATTCGTGCAGTTATACAACATGACACACAGGTAAATTATTGGGTCCTACAACAGTGTTCTAGACTTACGCGCAGGCATGCTTTGGAAGGTCCTTCAGATAGAACTGATCCTCATCATCCTCCTCAAATGTCAGTTCGCCCATTCCCTGAGTGGCTGACTTTATATCGTTGTCCAAACCGTTCGCCAAAGGTCCATCCAGCTACAAAAAAAACAACAATTTTAAAAGACTCTGCACATCTCTAACTGGTTTTGCCATATGTCTACGTGCATGTACAGATGATCCAATCCAGGAGGCTCCAGCTGTCTGAACACATTGCACGTTGCAACAGTGAACAGAACCACGTCAGAGCTCTACAAGCCATGATATCTGGCCCCAAAAGAGGTTGGAAGAAACCAGCTGGACACCCCCACCACAAATGGACAAGAGGGGTCCACTAAAATTTTGACTCAACACTGCCCGGCGACATGCCCAGAACAGAGACGGCTTGCAGCATGTTGTGGAAACGACTACACTCAGAAGCAGGGCAGGCCATAGATGAGATGATTTAAAGCCTGTTTGAAAGCACTGCAGTGCAATTTCTATGGTATCACAATGAACTAATTTTATTTAGTAACATGCTAAATCACACTGTCTATGTTCAAACCTAACTAGGATTCATACACAATATACATACTGATCAAAACAAGAAATAAATTCACCACTTTGATAATCTGCATTTTTATAGATCTATAACATGTGTACTAATAAGGCAGATCTCCGTTACACTGCAATCAAACTCAGTCTGATTTATTTTGGTCAGCCAGCATTGTGAACTCCAGCACATGTAACCAGTGCACAATATCCAAATACTGACTGCAAGTAATTCTATTAAAACGTTTCATGCTTCAAAAATTTGGTATTTTAGACTTATTAAAGACCCAACATGGTACCTAAAATTACTTTTAAAGAATTAAAACTTTGTGCATAAACATCAAAAGCATTCTGTGCTATTGGTCCACAATGCTAATTAAACACATTCCATAACACCTATAGTTCCAACTTTGACTTAAAATTGTCAACTGCTTGTGCACACATCAAAAGTGTGAGTACTGTAAAACAATTTTAGTGAATCTTGACCAAAAAATGTGTTTTCCCAGGCTAGCATAGAACTGAACAGCGATGGGAACATATAAACGCCAGTACCTAGGGAAGCATTGTCCACAAGACTCATGAGAGGATAATTAATCCACATTAGAAACACGTTACGCAGTCATTTGTAGTGCAAAATAAGCTTTGAACATTTTCAGTGGAATACACTCAAGATAGGCTTCAGCAATCATCACACAGAATGCATCTAAAATTGTCCCATCTGCAGGGAACAACAGCTAGCGTTAAAATATTTATACTTCAAATTCCATGTGATTTCCAAGTGAAAACCTCAGTTCTAATAATTGCTCGATGGTGAAAGCAAATAAACTTGTAAATAATCACTAATAAAAAAATTGCGTCAATTTCACCACTTAATCAGACTTTGATGCAATAATGAACTAAAGACAGTAATTTGATAATTTGTCAGTTTAGCATCCCAGAAGAATAAATCTTGTATGGCAGAATATTCCACTGCACTAGACGGAGAAACTGTTACTTCTGTGTTGGAAAACTTTGGCACATGTGCATTCAAAACTTTAGCAAACAACATTTCCATTTTACAAATACGTTTTACAAAATAAAAATGGCTGAATTAATCTTAGGGTTAGTTTAAACCAGAGGTAAAAATTCTGCTAAATTATGCAGACGAATGCATCCACTGCATTAGTAATTTCTGCGTGCTTTGTGTGGCAGAATCTTCCACCACAGAAGCACTACCCTTCTCAGAAGGACTGATTATGGCTATGTAAACGTTTTTATTTCTTTTTGTTTGGGCTCTTTCATTTCACTTTTTTGGTCATTTAAGACTCTGTGATGGTGCTTTCTGACTTTGTTTGAAGCTGGCTATTCTTTAATGTGACAACTGTAAAGGTAAACAAGGCAATGAATCTGGCAGCTAAAATGTTATACACAAATCTCTGAGCAATTTAGAATGCTAAAACAATAAATTACCATACATGCACATGGTTTAGATTTAGTTTAGTTTTCGATAATCCTTCAGTTTAGCAGTTTTATCGTTTGCCAAACTAAATGGATAATAAGGTATGGATTGTACTAAACTTAACAAAACCAGGACCATCAGACTGTACATATGCACATATTTTAAAAACTGCATATTTTCAGTTTTTGTAGGTTTAATCAGTTATAATAAACTGCGCTTGAATTTGGTATCAAACGTTAGTAACTACGTAACCACGCGACCGTGTTTGATCAACCGCCATTTTGGTCAATTTCGCGGCCATTTTCCTGTAACTCAAAATATAATTCCGCGCGTACATAAAACATTTAAAATTTGTTTACCTGGCTGTGGGTTTGCACTGAGTCCAATTGCGAGAACTGCGTTTGTGAAGGTAGAGTGAACTCGGAAAAATCGTAGTCATCGCCTTGTGTATCGGCGCCCATAACATCCGTTTCTTCCGTATCGAGGAAAGTCAACCCCTGTGAACTCGGTCCGTATGTCTCGATACTCATTGTGTTCATATGTGTTTCGAAGTAAGTAAAATGAATAGATTTATACTGTTTAACTGTAAGATGGTGTCGAATAGAGATGAAAATAAAACGAAAAATAAACGGCCGTCTTCCTTTCGAATTCACTAGCCTGCGTTAAAATGAACTAACGCAGAAAATTGACGTCACTGGTTCTTGTGCAACTAATACGCACACGTGATAGTAGATGTATGCGCCAAATGGAAACTGCACTACCAAATCTTTCGTCGCTAACATTGTCTATCGATTTGTATTCGATGTATTTGATGCAATGTAGGCCTATATATTTACTAAATTTAAGTAATCTTAAATGTTTAACATTCATTTTACTTAGCAAGCTTGTCAAAGTTCAAGATACATCAGCTGTGGTTCGTGTCTAACTCTGCTTGTAAGAATCTGGTTCCAAAGGCCTTAGGAGAAATTTCAGTAAATCTCGCGTTGGTGAGCTGCTTGCATGAGTTAGATAAATGTAAATGTACACGCATTCTATTGTGGTTATGTGGCGTTGACCATGCTCATTTTCGATGAATTTATCGAGTGAGATCCTTCACCAACGCTGCCCGTTTGAATGGGCGCCAAGCCATTTAAGGCCCCCGTTCACGGACCATTGATAGCGAAATGCCGTACGTAGTTCCAATTAGTTTGATCCAAAGAGATGAAGCTGCTTGAGCTATTGTCGAAATGCTCGCAGAGACTATCCCAAAACCCAGAAATCAACTTAGAATTCTATGTTTTTATAAGCAAGAATGCGATCAACAGTACTCTGTTATGGTGCTGATTTGAAACATTGGGACGGACAGCTGAAAAGCCGTTTTACCAGAAAAATTGCCTTGCAGAATACATGACAATTTTAAAATGTCCTTGAACAACATATCTCTACAGCAAAACAGTAAAACGGCTTTGAAGCAGGCTGTTTCTGCATCAAGCTGCTCTATAGTGTTATATCTAGAACTCCGCGCATCGGCCTATTTCCAGACAGGGGACATATGCTATCTCTAATGCCAGTATCAGTTATTACGTGTGGGTTGTATCCTAGTGGATACCAGTACATCTCTTTTTTTAAATAACAGAAAATTATAAAACATGTAAGTATTAACAAGTATAATTTAGTGTCACTGGCACACTTATTTAATTAAAGACGGGCTTAAGTTATTACACACACATGTCCCATTAACAAGAAAACATATAAGTTGTGTGAATGAAACTTCATAATTGATTATTGTACTATTAAATTGGAGTATAGATGCAAGCCCTTAAGGTCATGCCTTGAAAGGTACACCAATTTCAATTTGTTACCTTTACACTACAAGTAAATAGTATTCTCTGCCTGTAACACAAATATTAAATACAAGCACATTTTTGCAGATCTACCAAATGTGAATAATTCATATTCTGCTCATCAATACTATATGCATTTAACTAATTTTTGTGACTTTTTCGCTTTTGTGTTTCAATATTCCGACTTTATTTTCTTCACCAGTAATATTGTAGATGTTTTTACTTAACTATTCCTAAGGATAACTTGCCAAACCCGGTGCAGAGAAAGCAATTCAGTGGCATGACCCTCAAATCAAGTGGGGCCATGAACAGCTTACTATCTGGATCCACTGCATCTGTCTTACTACATGATTGAACTTTGGCCCGAACTTGAAAATGAATCAAACCATACCTACCTAACCAATATAAATTTGTTTAGGATGCGTGTATGTACGTATGAATGCAGTATGCAATTTATAAATAGTAAACAACGTATATAATGGTTTATGTCCATAGGCAATAATTATGATCAACTGCATTTTCAACAGCAGGGATGATCTTATGTGTTATGGTCTGAGGAAGGCAAATTTCAAGAGAGATATATCAGGAATCTTGCATAACGAAGTTTTCTGATATCCACTTTCACTTTTTTTACATTAAAGTTAAGTGATCAAATTTTCCTTACATGCCTAAATGTGTTTCTACACTGCCTTCTTAAAACCACTTGAGAAACCTCCTTGCCATGACCTAATTGACTTCATCAAAGGATTATTTGAAAAGCCAGCCAGAAAAATTTTATTGTCACCCTCTTGCAAACTCCATCATTTCCTAGTTTCAGACTACTCTATGCCCAACACTCTACAAATGAATACTACAACAAAACTAAACTAAAGAGTATGTACACTGACCTACTTGTGTTGCAACCGGATAAATGCTAAAGGGTGGCTGGCTTATCAAAGAAGTATTCAAAAAACTGAATAATGCTCAAAACCTAACACACATGAGGAACAACTCTTAAGCCCAAACACATGAACAAGAAACACAAATATTAAATTACATACCCAAATTAAATAAGAGATTTGCATCTAAGCATAGTCTGGAATACCATACAAATAAGAGGTTTCTATCCATGATAGTAGACATCTAGCAAAAGTTGATAAGTAACTGGTGTCAATATAACCAAAAATGGTGAATTCATCTGTATCCTATGTGATATGTGTAACTCAAAAGGTGCATTTCATATAGTTCAAGAAATATATCTTAGCTAGGGAGCATCACAGTAGTGATGATGACAATGTCCCATGAATTCCTTTTCAACTTCAATCAATGCTTCACCACACATTCCACAACCATAAGGTCTCAAAATGAATTATTAATATCAGCATTCATCCTTTACTGACTGTATGGCTCTTATATGGTAAACATAATCCCTTGAGTGCAAAAGCTTTGTGACAAAAACCGCACATCTATTGCTCTTCTCCAGTGTGGTTTGTTGTATGGTATTCCAGAGTATGCTTAGATGCAAATGCTTTGACATAAAATGCCCTGGATGGCTTTTCTCCAGTATCGGTTTGGCATGCACATGACAACTGCTATATGTTGAAAATAGTTCTTTGCAAAACTGACCGATGTACTGTTTTTCTCCAGTGTGTGTTCTTACATGGTGTGCCTGTGTACTCCTGTGTGCAAATGCTTTGTGACACAATTTGCACTTGTATGGATTTTCTCCACTGTGGGTTCTTGTATGGGATTGCAGAATATACTTCCATGCAAATGCCTTGTGACATAAAGTGCACATGTATGGCTATTCTCCAATGTGGGTTGTTGTATGGTATTCCAGATTATGCTTAGATGCAAATGCTTTCTGACATAAAGTGCACTTGAATGGCTTTTCTCCAGTGTGGGTTGTTGTATGGTTTTCAGAGTAGACTTCTGCACAAATGCTTTGTCACATAAACTGCACTTGTATGGCTTTTCTCTAGTGTGGGTTCTTGCATGAGAATGAAGATAACTACATGTTGAAAACAACTTATTGCAAAAGTGGCATACGTATTGTTTCTCGCCAGTGTGGGTTCTTACATGGTAAGCCAGAGTGTTCTTCTGTGCAAATGCTCTGTGACATAAAAGGCACAGGTATGGCTTTTCTCCAGTGTGGGTTTTGGCATGCACGTTACAACTGTTCTGTGTTGAAAATAGCTTGTTGCAAAACTGACAAATGTACTGTTTTTCTCCAGTGTGGGTTCTTACATGGCATGCCAGTGAACTCGTCTGTGTAAATCTTTTGTGACACAGTTTGCACTTGTACAGTTTTTCTCCAGTGTGGGTTCTTCTATGGTTTTCCAGAGTACGCATCTGGGCAAATGCTTTGTTACATAAATTGCATTTATATGGCCTTTCTCCAGTGTGGGTTCTTGTATGGTTTCTCAGAATACTCGTACATGAAAATGATTTATGACATAAATGGCATTTATATGGCTTTTCTCCAGTGTGGGTTCTTGTATGGTAGTCTAGCTGATTCTTTTGTGGAAATGCCTTGTGACATAAATTGCACTTGTAGGGCTTTTCTCCAGTGTGGGTTCTTACATGGTATGCCAGATTGATCTTCTGGGCAAATGCTTTGTCACATAAATTGCACTTGTACGGTTTTTCTCCGGTGCGGGTTTTTGTATGGCATCTTAGGTTAATCCTCTGTGCAAATGCTTTGTCACATAGTGCACTTGTATGGTTTTTCTACAATTTGGGTTGTTGTATGAACTTTGAGACACGTATTAGGTGCAAATGTTTTGTCACAAAATTCACGTTCATATTGTTTTTCCTGGTCACAGTCTCTTGAATGCATCTTCAGACATTTTATTATCTTTAGATCTTCTACAGTCTTTGGCCCTCTCACGGTTGACAGTTGATGCATATTTACAGTCCCTTGTTCGGATTGCGTCTAATTTGAAAAATTACACCTAGGTAAGTGAATGACCACTGCACAAGCTGACACTCACTGACGAATCATGTCAAAGTTAGCACTAGGCACAACGCTTAAAGAAGTTGCTACACTTCAGTGTCTCGATTGCAGCGAATTCGTAGAAAGCCCGCCGACAAGAACCTCTCCTACCCAAACAGTCGCCCGAACGGGCTTGCCTACGAATTACGTGTATCACGTGGGCTCTCACGGTCTGTGTATCTGTAGCACGGTCACTGATGATAAGAAAGCTCCGGAATGCTGACTAATAGACAAAACACGTGAAACTCTGAAAACAAGCAACTATGTACCTCGAAATCTAACTGCCAGAAAAAGGCTATCGATATGGGTCGATGCGCCACGATCTGACGTCATCGACTTTCGGATGTTGAAATTAATGACGGCTTCTACATATCAATCAAGCCAAAGATTTTAAGATTCTAAAATCTTTGGGTTGAACCATGTATAGGACGTCGTTGGGTTGAGCCAAATGTAGTGGTTGAGCAGTGGATGACATTAGCCTACGACAAATTAATCGTAATCGTGAATTTCTAGAAAGCTACTTTAAAGCTATGCGTTGGGCACATTTTATTCACGAGCGCTGCGTTTAAGTAACAATAGTATTATGAGAACTTCTATAGCGCCACTGTAGTAATGCACAAGGTATCAGCCGATGGTCACTGCTAAGTAAAATCGTTGTTCAAGTCAAATTCTGTGGTGAGCCCGGTAGAAAGCCAAGAAGAGAGTTTGAGAAGACACGGAAACAGTCCACGGAGGAAATGAGTCTAGGAAAAGTTAAGTTTTTAGTCGAGATCTTAAGGCCCAAAGAGACTGTGCAGAGTGAACATTTGCCGGAAGATTGTTCCAGAGTCTAGGGCCTTCGACAGAAAAGGCACGCCTGCCGAGAGCTGCCCTTGTCCTCGGAATGGTCAGATTTAGACAGTCAGAAGACCTGGTCGAGTAGAGACAAGTCTTGGGAGTCAGTACAGAGTGAATACAATGGAATTGGCTGAAATTTAGTCTTGTATACAATTAACCAAGTATTTAACATTATTCCCTTTTCTATGGGCAGCCAATGCAATGACTTTATGATCGGTGATATAAGTTCATATTTAGGGGTCTTAGTGATAGCCCAGGAAATGTATGTTGGATTCTGAAGTTTCATCAATTGGCTTCTGAAATGTCAGTAACAAGCAGTAGTAAAGATAGCTGGAGACTACGGCTTCAGCCAGATAAACAAGGACAGAAATGGGAAGGTGGCGCATAATCCTACCATTATGAACAATTTTACACTGTTCTTTGAAACGCCCATGAGATAAGTATAATATAAATGTTTCTGGTGCAATACCAGTTACTATATGAGGTTTCACGTCCAGAGCGCATTGTTCAGTTTTCTTCATAGTTTGTTGTCATTCTTCAATGTCTGACAACGCGAGTATGATTTTCTAGTTCAATCAGAGTTACTCTACGAAGCGGGCAATGATGACATTAGCCTACGACGAACCTTAAGATGTAATTCTACCCATAACGATTGCTATAGCGTCAGAAGACGCTAGACTTTATAAGAGCCTACATTTCAATTGATTCTAGCTAGCTCTTACAGCGAACCCCGAGTTCGACCGTCTGCTGTCGCGTCCAGAGCTCGACTCCCTTCTCTCGCGTCTAAGCGGACTCTTTACTCAGCGTGGTCTTTCTGCGTATCTCTCCCTGTATCTGTACCCGTCTGGTTTCCTGTCTCTATTGCAACTGGTTGTGCAATCACTTTCCGGGTGGGCCGGTTGACTCACTACCAGTTATCAGTACCATCTCTCTGTCTGAACAAAACAATTAATCAGGCGTCCTACCTCTACTTTGTTGGCACGTCCAGGCGTTGATATCAGTTGATGTCTCTGCACTGGCTGTCCCCTCTCTCCATCCTAAACTCCAACAAACTTCAACAACTACTAAACTGAGTGAGTCTGGTAATACTTTCATACGTACTCAAATTAACTTGGTGATAGAAGGGAAGTCGTGAGCGGCGCCAGGTGCGTTCAAGTTGGCTACGTCGACGTCGAGCTTCAGCAATTTCAGCATGTAAACCAAGTCTACGGGTTAAGAACAACAGCCATCTTGGAATTAAGTGGAATATGTTTATCAAGAAGTTCGGTCAGAACAGATTGAAGTTGACGAAAGAGGGTATAAGCCTAAGCGGATAGGTTTAATCACTAAAAGGAAGTGAGGCGCAGATGTTATTTTTTAAAGTCTGGACATCTGGTTGATGCCAAGGTCTGAAAGTAATAACTGCGTAATTCGGCAGTGGTTTGGTAAAAAGAGGGATGTGACGACGGCAAAGTGATCAGAAAGATAAGTTTCCTTAGTCAATACATCTTGAATTATGTTATAATCGGATCCTGTCACCAGGAGATAAAGGCTGTAACCTACAACATGACATTGTGTTGATAAGGTTATGTGAAGTTTCAGATCAAAAGAAGTCAAGAGCTCATGAAAGTAGTAGAAACGTGATTGTTTGAAACGACATGAATGTTAACCCTTTCGCGGGCACATTTTTTATATCAATAGTGCAATTTGGGTTTTCATTGCTAAAATCATACAAAAATAAGACCATCTGAAAAGTAATTTTTATATATCCATATTCCGAATAAAAAATAAGTATGCACATACTGGGAAGTATACTTCCCGGCGCCCATGAGGGTCATCACAATTCCAACTACAGAATCTATAGACAGTGCAACCGAAATTCACCAAAAACTTTTCTTTCAGTTCAAATGAATATTAAAAGACAAATAAGATGATTCCTTTGATCTAACAGTAGCAAGGCACGTGATTTACAGTCAAATATATGATGCAGTTTTTAACTGTTCATTGTTCACTACTTTCCATGGAATTTGATCAAAACGGTCAATTTCCACCCATGATCTTCTCATATTCTGCAGTAGCTAAGGGACACATCACAGCATTTTTGTTTCATCTTTTGCTTCCCGATTTACGGAGCAGATTTACTCGGATCATGAGCAGTTGACAGGACAGTCACTTCGTTGTTGTCCATCCACTTCACAACAGAAACATGTCCTTTAGTGCGGAACAGGAATTCACCTCTTCTCAGTCTTGATTTCTTTTTCATCATGTCTGGCAGGTCCTTACCGTTTACTCTGACAGTAACTACTGAATGCAGGTGTCAACTGTACAGTGCCTGCATTAGCTTGATGGTAGTAGAGAAGTTATCAAAGGCAATGGTACTCCATGGTTCCAGGCTTGCCTTGGAACATAACCCCACCCTCTCACCAAGAGTGCAAATATCGTTGTTCTTCTCTGCACTCTTTCCTGTGTAAACATCAAATGCATACACGAATCCCGTCGCTGAATCTTCCAGACACCACATTTTGTATCCACGCTTTACTGGCTTCATGGGCACATACTGTTTCAATGTTGATCACCCTTTGAAAGGAATTGTTGACTCATCTGCGGAAAGTGATCCTAATAACAGCAGCACAATTGGAACCAAGCTTGTTCAAAAGTGGTCTAACCTTTGGCAGTTTGTCATGACCATTTTGGTTACATGGCGGATTGAGAGAATTGTCATTGCAGTGGTCTCAATAATTTTTTTGAACTTCTTTGAAGTCATGACTGACTTGACCGATGGAACACTCAACAACGGATCTGCACTGTAGTAGTTCTGAAGTTCAGGAAGCTGGTGTATGACTAAGAGGTACGCGCCATAGAAATTTCACGACATCTCTGAGCATAGATATAACTGTAAACGCACAGGGAAAAGTGGGAAAAGTGTTTCCCATGGCACTATACACAACCCTAAGAAGTGGGAAGACTACTTCCCGGTGCCCAGGAAAGGGTTAAGTCACACGTTATGATTAGTTCAGTAGGAGATGAAATTACAGCCTCCAAAAGAGTTTGAAATTCGTTAAAGAAACCCGTTAAAGAAAGTGACAGAGAGCGATGTATACTTAAGAGTGTAATGTGTTTGTTGCTTGAGGTTAGAATGATAATTAAAGCCTCAAAAGACGCTGGACAATGTATAGGGAGAACAGATCTGGACAAATGCAAGGATTTATTTGCAAAAGGAAAGCTAATCCACCACCGTTTCTACCCAGTCGCGGTTCTTGCAACAGTGAAAATGAAGGGGGGAGTTATATCTGAAAGGAAGGACTGAGTGTCATCAGGACGTAGCCAGGTCTCGTTAAGTGTCATGTTGTGAATTTGTTGCTCATTTAGGTAATTTGTCAGAGAAGGGGCTTTGAATCGGATCGAAGCAATGTTCATGTGGCAAAAGTTTAAGGTTTTTAGGAGTGATGGGCCAGGGTTCAACTCAATATCACCGACAAGAAGTATGAGCATCAGGACATGCACTTGTATACCATTACGTTTTTTCGATGATAACCGAGACTTTTTGCCATGGAAGAGAATCAGTTTGGCAGGGAACAATGAGAAAAGGGAACACAATAGAAGGAAAAAGCGTCATTAGTATGCTTGAAAAGTTGACAAGAATGACAAAAGACCGATAGTGGACTAATAACAGGAAGGACAAGCGGTAGGGAAGCACGGTCAATGAAATGAGGTACATGTCAGCTCTCTGGGAGGTTGCCAATGGGGCCACAGTTGAACAGAAACACCGAAGAAAGCGAAAGCACTACTGTGAGCTTAAAATGAAGACAGGATGTATTCGGGAGAGAGCAAGGACTTCAGCTAGTGGGCGACTCACTAGCACCAGAAAACCTAACATATTGCCTGCCATGTTGGTGTGGGTCTCGAAATTATAAATCAGGACCTACAGCCTACAGCCTTAGAGTGTGGATGAAGGTTTATTCGGTTAATCCGCTAACTAGCAGTGTCAACCATGCGCATTAATATTAGACCTCGAGAGTTGGTTTACTTTGATGTGGCCATACAAAATAAACTACTGACTGTCTGTAGCTTTTTGATCTCACTTGTCTTAAACGGAACAAGTCCAGTTCATCTGCTCAAAACGTCTAACTGTCAATCATTCGGGCAACGATTCTTTCTTTGATCTTTGCCTCGGCTTCTTTGAACGCCCCTTTGATCTTTTTCGCCGCAAAATTTCTGTTACTGTAACGCAACTTTTACCTACCAGTCTAAAGTTACATATGGGCTAAAGATCACAACAAACGGAACTCTAACCTCGAAACGAACCTGAGTTCGTGATAAACAGAAATTTAGTTTAAGAATCTCTTTTAAATAAACTGATCTAGAACACAAAATTATTCTGTTAGAAAGCCTCATAGTTCACTTGTTATGTGAATTCAACTTCATGGATAAGTTGAATGAATGGGCTTTCATTCCAAAAGCAACGTCACTTTCTGTATACCTGAGCAGATGACATATAAAGTGATGGTTTTAGCCTTGGGCGTATTTAATCACAGACGAAGTTCTCTACTCTGTACTTTTTGAATTTTAAGACGCCAAATAGTCTAAATTTTATATGTTTTGCAACCATGGATAATGAGTAAAGTTTTGCGACGTTTTCATCGTCATCGACAAGACCAACAACAGCTTCTGCCATGGAAGACAAAGGTTAGAATGACCGCATTTCATATTCTTTTTCATATAGTACTATAAGTATTAGGATAATGAATTGGTTCAGTTGTAGCGTACAACATTATCATGTTTAAAATATATATATAATGAATATTAGGGTACAGTTTCTGAATCCCAATGTCAGTGGACTAATTTGAAAATTGACCTGATTTTGGGTTTGATTTTGGTGTGCCATCAGCTGAAACTGAAAATCTCTTACATACAAAACGTAGTTTTAGATTTATTAAAAGAACCTAACGCCAACCTTAAGCTATGAAAATCATATTCCAAACACCATCCACCATAGCCGTCTGACTGCCTGCCTGCCTGACTCTGACCTTGACCTGTAACCGATTTTTATCGATTTTGTTTTGACTGAGCGCCGGTGAATAAGCTGGTTCCGTCTACTTAGCTTTCGTTGGGCGCTGTAGAAATATTGAGATTACGAAAACGATATTCACTCTGATACCGATATCAGCTGAAAAGCTACAATTTAAATTCCGACAGATTCAGAATGACCTTTTAGGACAATACAACTGTTAATGGCAACAACTCTTCAAATGCGTCATCTCTTCAATGCCGTACTTTGGTTTACTTGTTCACTTTAGCATCCTCCCAGATGAAAACAACACGCAAAAGAAACGACTTTTCCGAGTGGCAGCTGAGTCTTCTGGAACAACGCTTCCTCCAGCAATCGTATCTTACCCGCGAGGAGCGCCTCCAAATTGGAAATCAGCTGAACCTGACTGAAAGACAAGTGATGTTGTGGTTTCAAAACAGAAGGTAGAGCCTATGCTCATTTAGTACTTAGTCCTTCCTGTGCAGGTCTGCACATCGGGCAACGCAGCTTCTCCATTCATCTCTGTCTACCGCTAGTCTTCCTGCCTCATCCCATGATATCTCCAAAACACCCAAGGTCGTCTATGACGGTCTCTGGCCAGTTCTTCCTTGGTCTTCCCCCCTCCGTTTACCTTCAGGAATCCAGTCCATTGCTTGATTGGCTCGCCTATCTCTGTCCATACGAATTACATTTCCCATCCATTTCAGTCTTCTCTTTCTGACGATATTCTCTACATCCTCTTGTCTTGTCCTTGCTCATATAGTTTCATTTGATATCACGGCACGAACTGTGCAGAATTCTTCTCAACCATCTGTGATGGCTGCCTCCTGTCTTTTCTTGTTTGCCACCGTCATTGGCCAAGTTTCTGATCCATATGGTAGTGTACTTAATATAATGGCCTCATACAAACGAATCTTTGTCCTCAAACTGCACCCGTTGTTCTTCCATATCTTTTCAAGTCTCCCAAAAGCAGCATTTGCCTTTTCTACGCATATCCTTACCTCCCATCACAGCTGCTGTCTGTTGTTATTAAGCTGCCGAGGTAGCAAAAATCATCCACGTTCTCAATCTTCTTGTCATCAATCGTGATCTTGTCCATTTCATTCCATTTTCCTATCTTCATTGTTTGGGTCTTTTTGGGATTGACGATGAGTTCCACCTTTGCTGGCTTCTCCTGGGCTTTATATGTCAGTTCTTTCATGCCTTTCCAAGTGCTGTCCAGCAGGGAGATATCATCCTGGAAGTCCAGGTCTTTTAACTTATCGCTGTTTACCCATTTCAGTCCAGTGCTACTGCCTTCCGTCACTCTCGACATCGCCCAATCCACAACCTGGGCAAAAATCATAGGTGACAAAACACATCCCTGACGCACGCCAGTTACAATCTGAAACCACTCACCCACCTGTCCTCCGTTTCTCACAGCGCATCGACTGCTATCAATAAAGCTTTTGGCCCAGGAGGAGGCAGCGAAGGTGGGACTCAGTATCAATCACGGTTAGGTCACGGTTATGCATGGAGCACGAGCGGGAAAGATGGATGTTCATGTTTTGTTCGAAAATCACACCTAAATTGAGCTCAGCAGAATTAGTAGTAAAGGTAGTAAAGGTGTGGGTTGCGTAAAGTCCAGGTTGAGGAAGATAAGAGGTTGGGAATTTTCTTTGGCTGGTCGCTTAAAACTATGAGCATGAATTCAGTTTTAGATGGGTTCAAGGTGGAGATTCGGGTAACCACACGAAGAAGATGCTCTATAGCGTGGGTGAAACAGTTCGAAGAGAAAGACGGGTGATTTGGTTAGGTTAACTATCTTATTTGTACTTGTTCAAACTTTGTTACATAACAGAGCTCGATTAAAGAAGCAAGGAATTAGAGACGCTGCCTACAATTTAAAAGTGCATCAGACGCAAAATCCTGACCTGAGGCAAGGAGGAGACGGAAGAGCATACCCGATCCTCACTGCAATGTTGCAGTCGTCGACGCCGGTAAATAACAACGCTATACAGGTGTCTACTTCAACTTATCAACAATTAGAACAGCTGAACTTCTCTCGCCAGATGGCGGCACCGAACTACACGACTTTGCAACAAACGACGCAATTTCATTAAGGAGGTTAAGAAACAGTTAATCGACTAACGCTGGATGTGAGCACGTCGATTTAATTAATAATAAAATTTGATCGCTATCTTACTCTTTTGCGTTTAATATTAAATAACCCCAAATACGCCCTTCGTTACAACCCCAAGCCGCCACAATCATGATATAAAGGCCTACATTTATCTCGACCAGATTGATAGTGCCAGTGTTATTTATACTGGCCTAACTATTTCCGCACCACATTAATTAACTGCAATCTGTAATCATTGCTGCGGATCGGTTGATTGGTGGTGTCCCTAGGTTTGGGCATATCAGATTTATACGGTAGGAACAGCACTGGTTACCATTGCAAAAACGCACTGAGTTTAATGTAATAATATTGGTGAAAGTGTAATTGCCTTGTTCCATCTTATCTCAGAGAGTTGGGTTTCTAGGGGTCATCCATTGGCACCATTGCCTATGCGTCACTTCTGATTTAGAATAACCCGAAGATTGCTAACAAAGTATACGTTCGTACTTTATAAAGCTCTGAACGGACCTCATCTTTTTTATATTCGGACCCGGCCTGGCCGGGCCCCGAACTTGCGCTATAATATTCCCTCTAAGCTGCGAGCGTTCGCGCACACAACTTTTGAGGATAGCGCGCACAAGTATTTTCTTCTAGCACACAAGTCTCGTAAGTGTCCATTTTCATGTCGTTTCAAAGTTAAATTTAGCCACGATTCCTCGCTCATACGATGGACATATACAGCATCATGTTAATAAATCCATTACTTACTTACTTACTTCAATGTTACATCTGCTAACATATTTCGCCTACTATGTTCAGGCCAAAACGTTTATGTCCCGTGTTACGAAACCTTAAGGCATGTCAACTCACCTAGATTATAAAGTGTGCTTCAAGACAGTCAAATTTACCTGGTCCACATAAAATTTGGTCACAGCTGGTACAAATTCATCTGGTCCACATAATACATATAGCCACATCACTGTGCACGCTGTCCGTACCCTGAACAATAATAACCTGTAAAGAGACATTTTCAATATACTATAGAAACCAACCATGCAGCCTTTTATCGCCTAATAGACGTGCATTGTAGAATATCAACCTGGGTCACGTGTACGGTCGTTGGCGATCGCACCAAATGGCCGTCCATTATGGACTTCCCCCAAGGGGCGAAGGAAGGTCACCCAAATGCGGGTTAAGGGAAGATAGATGCAAAAATGCAGACGTAGGCGTCTAGATTTGTTACGTACAGTTATTTAATTACAACCTGCGCCTTAAACACAAACTTCAGTCAAACATCAGACAGTCTGCATTGCGTTGGATCTAGTTTTTATTGGACGCGGCAGTACCAAAGTACCAAAGTACTCCACTCCTTTTAGCACAGTTAGCTGTGCAAGATCAACATCGTTGTAGCGTACCTCCTTTTCATCCGCATTTGATTTGGGTTCTTTTGCGTTTCATGTGCATAGGCCTGCTTATTAGTGTTAAGTTTCAATGTATAGATTAGTTAGTTTAAATATTAATTAAATTAGGCCTAGGAATTTAGCTTAATTTTAGCCGGCCAGCTATAGAGTAAGACTAGATTGCTAGATTTAGCTTAGATGGGGATTTGTGTTGTCTTGACTGAGCGTCTTCAGTGCATATCAAACGTCCAATGGAAATGTTATGAATATAGTTATAGTATATAGCGGTGAATCGGGAAAATCGAAAGACGCCATGGATTTTACAGACGACATTTTACCATGGAAACGGATGAGATGTTCACGTCTTTGATAGGTTTAGTTTCTAAGTCACTGTTTAGCAGACGATCTGTGAGGCATATTTAAGAAGAGAACGTTGAGAAATCGACAGTCTTGCGTTGGTCACGGGAACGGTAAGACCGTGTGGTTTGCCTTCTCATATCTCGAGTAAACTCAAGATTCGGTGATTTAAGCATAATTAATTACCGTGAGACTCGCGATAAGTTGTGTTATTGTTTCGGCAGAGGAAGCTGAAAGACTTACCGAATGAAAGATAGTTGATTCGGTCATAAGTGAACTGAAAAGAAATAGGTAGGCCTAGCCAAAAGTGGCTGAATGGACGGGGAACGTTTGTCGCAACGCAAAGTTGTCGAACTAAATCCGTTAAAACTTGTCGAAAGATAAGTTGTCGTTTTCTGTTGAACTATCGCTGAAACAAGTTAGAAGTCGGTGAACTTGTCATCGCAAGTTTACTTCGAAGAAATCGCAAAATCGAGCAACGAATTCGACGGGCGAATCGACGTCTGCTGATGAAGACGCCATTTCATAAGCAATCGAAGAAAAGAGTGAAGTGCACGGTCACACATCAGAAAACCAAACTATGTACATTTCATCCAATGGACAGCGAAAGTAGTCGAGTTTCAAAGAACTTCTTCAAGTGAGAGGAAGGTCATTAAATTATTCACAAGTTTAGTGATTAGCTGGCAATTATAAGTAGGTTAGCTTACACATTCTTTGAAACTTTCAGTAAATTTCTGTAAATTAATTTTCGTGTTTGAAAATAACTTTAAAATATTTCATAAAGACTTTATTCACTGACTATTTATAGCGAGCCAAAACATTAGTACTGTAGTCAATTGAATGAAGAAATGATTGAGTAAGATGTAATCAGCATGAGGTCAATGTGGTAACACGGCGCTGCTCTAGTGTCTGTTGCTACTTATATAGCGTCTTTGCATCATCAAGACTTCAAGGAATAGAAGAGCGCCACAATCGTACCCTAATCTTGGTCTTAATACTACGTTGGAGTGCGGATATCCACTAAGGCGATGAGGAAAGCAGTGCTTGGTCAGCTCCTCTTCCACAGTTCTAGACATCATCCACCGTAGTCGTCTGACTACGTATGCCTGCGGCATGACTCTTGGATCTTGACCTGGAATCGAACCCTTCCTGCGTATCGATTTTGTTATGACTGAGCGCCTGTGAATAACCTGGTTCCCGCGACTTACCTTTCGTTTGGCTCTGTAGAAATCTCGAGCTTACGATTACACTGGTTAAAGCTTACGACAAGGCGACTCTGTGCGCGAAGATGTCCGTTCGTTTACCGATCGTGGATATTTCAGAGATTTGAATATCGGAAAAAAGCACGGTTCGTACACGGGGACCTTATACAGCGTAGAACCCAATCACGGACAGCGGTGATGAAGGATCTCACCCGATCAACTCACTGAAAAATGATCAGCATCGACGCCATACAGTCGCTATAGAAAAACGTGTACATTTACATTTAATGATAAATGCGAACACGGGAGATGGAGGGGACCTCAGTAGATTATGTTTGGCAGACGTCCTTTATAGTCGACCTCTCAGGCAAACGAGAAAAATCTAACCATATAAAATTAACCTGCTCTTGATCTTTTATTTTTATAAACAAAGCGGTTTTATAGGCTTTTAGTTTAGGCCTAGCAGAAGTGCAATCTTCCACGGTCCCACGCAGCACGCCAGTGAGTCTAACGGTGAAAAATGGAGAACATTGTTACGGGATCATTTACGCTACTGATTATGGCGTAGAACACAAAATGCAGCCAACGTGTGCTAAAGTCATGCTAAATTTACTATTACTATTACCACAATATTATTGTTATTACTTTTATATTATTGTATCATAATCAGTAATACAATTTAACTCTTCTGTTAACTCTTTGCAGGTAAATACCTTCAAACTTTCGTAATTTATTGGCTAATACACACACAATAAGCAATAATGCAAAACATCACAAACGCAATATACAAAAAATTATGGAATACTAAGGGCAGACCCAGAAGGTTCAAAGGTCCCACTTTGTACGACTGCCCTTGTAACATAAAATCAATTTACAATTTCCTGTTTCTCACCTAAATATTACAAGTGTTTGTAGAACTCCAAGGTTCCAGTCGCCAAAGTAACCAGATTCACGAGTTAAGATAAACTATTCGAATGTTTAATTTCAGTAAGGAGTCAGTCAGAGTTCGAAGATGTTGGAAAAAGTTTCAGTTTGGACGTTAATCCCTCGTTTCAGCTGGGACTACATATTTCCGCAGTTTGACAAGTGCTTGTAGAATTCGTCGACAGCAATGGCTCGGTTGCAGCGCAGACGATCGCAGGAAAGCTTGTAGCACTCGTTAAAAACGATCTCCTCTTCCTCGTTCAGAGTGATAGTCTTGGCACCGCAGTTGACGTCCAACATGTACAGCCACGATTCCAAGGGACAGTCTATAAGGAAGGTTCTATGCAGCAACTCCAGAGGAACATACATCACATTGTTCTTAAGCAGACAAAAGAATCTTTTCCCGAACAACTTAGCCGTTATTATGCAATCGGAATTCGCCATTTCCCTCACTAACATCCACGGCTTCGTCAGGGAATAATCGAACTTCTGACCGTTAAGTTTCGAAGACTGCGCGGGAATTCGATTGTTGCTCATCCAGGCGTGACTATAAGTCTGCACCGTTGACGGGTACGTGTGAGGCGTTGAACTAGTGCAGTATCTTTCTAGAATCGCGTTCGTCTTGGTGACTAGCATACTGTTTAGATAGGAGTATTGCGAGTTTTGACGTAGCTGCTCTTGGCTGATCAGAGGATTGCCGGATTGCGGCTCCATCGATCTCGTGAGAGGATTTTCAGTCGGGAAATGCGACGACGGTAAATATGGATACTTCGAAGTATCGCCGTTTATTCGACTATTCACCGACTGGTTGCGATTGTTCAGTGAACCGGAAGCTAATGCCGGGACCACAGACTGTTGCTGAATCGAGTGATTTTTGAAGTTCAGATATGTTTGCCTGTTGACCATTCCATCCAAACGCAAGTGCCTAGAATAAGGTGGGACTGCTTTAACTGGTGAATTGCTCTCCTTTCTGGTTAGGTATCCAGGACTGTTGCCACTGAAACTACTAAGCCATTGCTTTTGTTGAGGAGAAAATGTACCATTGGACCGAGGAGACGTCATTGGTTCAGAGGGGACAGAAACTATAGCGTTTCGATTGGAAGGAGCACCTGCGTTACTAACGTCTGAAGTCGTGCTGTTTCGATGAGAAGGATCTATGTCGCCGTTATACGAAGGAACAGTTTTGTTACTGTAGGCAGAAGTCGTGTCGTTGCTATGAGTAAGGACCATGTTGCCGCGATAGAAAGGAACGCTTCCGTAATTGTCGGTAGGATACATGTTGTTGGACTGAGGAAGAAACATTCCGCTGCCGTGGGAAGGAACAGTTCCGATGTGCTGGGCAGACACGAATCCACTGCGGCCGTAAGTAGCAGTGCCACCGTAACGCGGCGCAGAGACCATGTCGCTCATAACGTTCCGCTGGGCAGAGACACCGTCACTACAGGGAGGCGGAACATATTCGTTTGGTGGAGCCGAGTCCATTACGCTGTGATTGTACTGAACAGTGCCATAAGGTAGCGAAGAACCGTGAATATTACGTGACGTCGGCACCAAGCCTGTTGCAGGAAAGGATCTGTTACTCGGACTAAGCATCGAGCCACTGCCTCGCGGATGAGCCGCACTATAGTCAACAGGGAAACTGCCATACGGGTGGGTATTGCGGATAGCAGACGCTAAGTACGAACCGTTTGACAAATTGGTAGCGTTACCTATAAACTGATTTGCCTGACTCGGCCTTAAATTGAACTGACTCATTGTCGCATTCGAGTCAGGACTGACCTGAGTGACCTGAGAATGAGCAGGCGGAGGATTCTGATTTGTGATTAGGGAAGGCTGTGAGTTATTATTCGTCCTTACAAGCTCAACGTTTTCAGCCAGTCTACTCTTCTTTTTCAGACTTCCAGCTGGTATTTTGGTTCCAGTTCTCTTTCGCTGCCTCTTTTCCACATTCCCCGGATTTTCCACATTGGCGCTATCACCCGGAGTACAGCAAGTTGAATCTCTAAGTGTGTTACTTGTTTCTGTTAAAGCACTACCATCATAGGGAGGCGGTTCACGAGCTACATTGCGACTGGCGCTATCACCCGGAGTACAGCAAGTTGAATCTCTAAGTGTGTTACTTGTTTCTGTTAAAGCACTACCATCATAGGGAGGCGGTTCACGAGCTACATTGCGACAGTACAAGTCAGCTTCATTGGTCAAATCAGCTGCAGAATTGTCTTCCGAGTTGCATCTGGTCTCTTCCAACAACTGATGAAGTAAAATGGCTGCTGGAGTCTGTCCAGCAGCTGTTAGGAAAGCAGCACGTTCGGAGTTTTCGATCCGCACGCTACTTTGAACTCCGCCTACCACCTCGTCCTCGTCGTCACTTACCTCAATAAGTACCGGCGTGACCTCGTCGTGACAGTTAGTCTCAAGTTCTGGGTCGGCATTTGCCCGGGAAGACTGAGTCTCCATTGCAGCAGTGTCGTCGAAAGTGGCGTTGGCCATCGGGTCGTCCGCCGGGAGCTCTCGAATGCGCGGTTTCTTCTTGGACAGTGACCACACGAAATTCAGGTCGATTAGCTTAGACTCAGACGGTTGGATGGAGTAGCTGAAGCCGCCGTTTTCTAAACTGCGATTCAGGTAGTCTGCTTCCTCCGTCAACGCCTCCAGCTCGTATTCGGCACAATTCAAATCGGTCAGAAGTTGACCGCCATAGCGAACAATGTCTATCGGTACAAGTTTCGTTTCACTGCGGTAAACGTAAGGGACGACAATGTTATTGACCTGGAGCCATCCACCGCAAGCCTTCTTCTTATCATCCCAGAAACGCCCTCTTAATTCCTCGTAGAACGACAGGAAGTCTTCTAAACCCACTAAAACATCTTCTGTCGTATATTTCGCCTCAGACTGTACATCGACTGTGACGCTGCTTTCGTTAGTCTTCGTCAGTATATTGTTTAGTGTTAGTACTTCAATTTCTGTGGCATGGTAGGCGGTTAGAGGACTGACATTGTCGATGTTGGGCGGATATTGGCTCAGTAGTCTCTGCTCCACCAGTCGAGCAGGAATGTAATTCCTTTCCTTGCGCGTGAAACATGGAACCTGAACCGAATCAATTGTCGTCCATGAGAAAGAATCCGGAACGGGAACGATGCTGAACGGTGTTTCCAGCTTCATGTTCTGCAAGGAACAGCAAGTTAACCAGTTGTAAGTAATTTTAAAACAAGCGACAATTGACCAGCTAATGTTGAGTCCAGCACAGACGAAAACTAGATGAATGATATATTTAACGTGCACGCAATTTATACGCACCAACGCACTATCACTTGTTAGAAAACCATTTTTAAAAAGTTGGAATATAGAACTAATTCATATCGTCTCGTGAAGTCTTGATAAACTGCCAAATGCTTGACACCGTTAAAAAACGTTTGCGATATAGAACTAATTCTTATCTTCTCGTGAAGTTTTGATAAATTGCCAGATGCTCGATACTGTTAAAAATCTTCGCACAGCTACACTGGACATGCAAGAATTGTTTACGGTGAATTCATTTACTCCGTACTATAGGCACCTACGTGTAAGCACTTAGTCATGTCACACTCCATTTCAAAACAGGACTCTACATTTGCAAAGAGGGATGGTTACAATAAGCATATAAAACGAGTAGGCATACATAGTCTTTGATTTTATATACATATTTATTCTACTGTGTTCGTGTACCACTTGTGCACTGAGAGAACACACCATACGTTCTACGTTATCTGTAGAGACGCCAGGATGCACCAGCTGCCAAAGAGAGGTACGGCGAAGGGAGGTTCTTCCGTTGAAGATGCAAATCAGCAAACGGTCGTTCTCTGATGACCTGGCACTCTACGCCAAAGCTCAAAATATTAAGCCTGTCACAGAGCGCTATTTTATACTAACACGTACAAACTTTCAATGACACAGCAATATCAGGGCACAGACGACCGGCGCAGATTATACTCTTAAATTCCCGAAATATAAAACCTTGTACTTAGTAGGTAATGACTCAGTACGTAAGTTGAACCCTAGTAGGTAATGACTCAGTACGTAAGGGTGAACCCTAGTAGGTAATGACTCAGTACGTAAGTTGAACCCTAGTAGGTAACGACTCAGTACGTAAGTTGAACCCTAAGTAGCAGTAATAGACCGACCAATCGGATGATGTCCAAGTTCAAGGTAGGACAGACTCGCATTCAATTCCAGATTACCTTAGGGAATACTACCTTTAGTGTCCTAAATTATACCCTCACATACAAGTGCCGGTCATGAAGTGCAGTGATAGGAGCTTTCACTGGGTAATTAACCATTGTACTCTAAAAACTTGTTCCCTCCTCCGGATCTGGATTACGATTACGTTCCAACCAACATACGTGTATATTTAAGTATAAAGTACCTATACTGAGGTTACTTATTAGCCTATACATAATAATAAGCTTATTATGAATATTCCAGTAATAGCCTCAACGTAGGCTAAGTTGTGTCAAGGCGGCAGGTCCAGCTGCAGAAATAAGCGAATAACAAAACAGTCTCCAATCTCCAATCCAAAGTCATTATCATATTGCGCAAGGCATTTTCGATAATCACTTTAAGCGAAATCGTAATAAAAAATTATAATATATTAGAGAAGCCTGGTCGAACTCCGATAGATGAGAGAAACCAGCAGTTAGTCTACGATGGGTAAACAATTTAAAACAGATGAGTCTTAAGCTCAGCAAGTTCAAAATTTTGGAATCAGCTAACGAGAAAGCCCGAGAACCCAATACTATCTTGGTGCGAGACACAACAAGAGTCCCAGTGATGCATTTAATATTAAGGGGTGAGCAGTGATAGGTCGCTGATATAAAGCAGTACTTAGTTAAATGAAATGCAGCCTTGTAAATTAAAAGGTAGATACTACATTACTTGAGCGACAAAAAATCTTGTCAAAATGTCTGGAGCGACGTTTAATGACAGTAAAATGTTCTAGCGCTGTTACTGTAGAATAGTGTCACTCTGTAGCAATGTAGGCCTACGCCTAATTACTCTAGTGCGTCCGAACTTAGAATGTTCACACATGGTAATGGTGTTTCAAGGTTTGCTTAGCATACGGCACAAGTCAGTAGCAGAAGCGACTTTTCTCGCAACATAAAGAAATTCAGACATGTACTAACATCCGATGCAAGGTAGAGTATATAGACTTAAATTATATGTAACTTCAGCATCAGTTCAACTCACGTAACAACCGTCCCCAAAATACGACCTTTTTAGTCTGCAGGTGTTGACAAGCTACATTAACAACACTTGCGACTATACAGTAAATGGTCTCCGGAGAAGAGACTTCCAGCAAATGTATAGTTACAACTTGAGAAAAAAATTGCGCTGCCGTTATTATTTAAAATGATATACTGATCATACATAGACTCTATATGCAAACACTGTTGCTATCAGAAGATAAAGACACGGCCGAGAATGGGCGTGGGAAACACAGTCCCTTTAGACCTGCTTCTGTTTACTACGATATCAGTTAATGTAGTTATGTAAATATACTGATAGTGATTAGATAATGACATGTGGCTGAGACCAAGACTACATCTCTGGCAGACTGTGAGTTTATTTAAGCCTGTTATAACAGATGAAAACTTATCCGAGGCCAACTAACAAACAGCAACATATAATAATAATAATAATAATAATAATAATAATAATAATAATAATAATAATAATAATAATAATAATAATAATAATAATGATGATGATGATGATAGAAATAATAATAATAATAATAATAATAATAATAATAATAATAATAATAATAATAATAATAAAAAGCCATCTCAGAATGCAATTTTTCATCCGGATAATTTTTTTTAACTTCCTGGGAGATCATAAGTACCTCGGGGCAAAAAAATACAATTGATACAGCACCCTTAAAGATCCCTCTGTCAACCGGCTTTTATTTACAGTACATATGGCTCTCGTGGATTTTGTTACTCTTGCCTCACAGTGTGGAATGCCTTACCGACCAGCATCAAAGATAACATTCTTCCAATAACAAGTTTTTTAAAAGAAGCTTAAAACTTACATGTTTAATAGGTCTACCTAGGTTTCTGTGCATTCCTATCGATCTATAAACCATGATATTACTCGATATTACTCGGTAGGACTTTTTAAGATCGTTGCACGCGCCTTTGAGGCTGTTGTTAATTGCTCGCGTTATAAATGTCTGTTTTATAACAATAATTTACTACAAAATGACTTATTCTATTTTAATAATAGAAACTAGGCAAATACTCGGGTTGTCCAAATACTTCAAATTATAGTTTTGGAACAATGTTATCGGAAAGTCTATGACTATCTATCCGATAGAATTGTTTCTACCGTGTTCATTTTCATTCTGAGTATGAATGTCTTTCGAACACGAATGTCCTTCCGAATGCTTACTAGAATGATTGAGTTACATTACACAGAACGAGAAGGTTAGCCATGACGAACTTATAGCCTAATATCTGATTGTCTAACCGGCTCCATCGACTATGTTGTCTGTACTGTCCGGAGTCTAACTTCTGACTGCGGCTCTTATCTAGATTCTGCTCTGGACGGATGTTGCTGCTGAGAGTTACGTGCTGGTTTCTGATTGGCCCCTATCTTTGGATTTACACCGTTGATCCCCAAATTGGTTTGATGTTGGTTCCTCGTGTCTTCAGGTCGCTCGTTGTGCTTTCCCTGGCCGGACCTGCCTTAATTAGCGGACCTCGCTTCGCTGGAAGAGTATGGTTCATTCGCGGAGTACCTTGCTGTGCCACCTGTTATGGCACTTCATTCATCTCTTCATTAAGCTGGACAAGCGGACCGCTCTTCCCAGAGGGCGCTTCTAAAATCCTAGCTAATATTATCCAGATGTTGGCTATACGTCTTCTCTCTCCCTGGTGGAAGCACTATCTCATCCGGCCCCTCACTCGTAAGGCCCAAACCCATTTATCTCTGATATTCCCTCTCAGAAAAACTCCACAACCTTTAATGGATGGAAACCAGACACGCCTTCTAAGAGTGCAACTACCAATTGCTCCGAATCACTCATAACAAAGCCGTCTGTGGCGGCTAGCCGTGTTTTACAATTTGTGCGAACAACCGTTATAATAATAATAATAACAATAATAATAATAATTATTATTATTATTAAGACAATTTCTATAGCGCCGTAACACGGCCGAGGCCGAAGAAAAGGGCGCTGTACATAAGTTCAAGCGACAATAGAAAATTAACTACAGTCATACGATAATTTAAATAGAAACGTTTTAAGCCCTTTCGTTAGTGGCATATATACAAGTTTAAGCAGGTAGGCCTACTTAAAAGGCATAATAATAGCATAGGATGTTGTAGTAAAGTGTAGTATATTATTCATCGTACCGTATCATATTGCATTACATAATTTTGATCAAAATATATATTACTTGCACAAGAAATATGTATGTAACAGGCATGTCTTTGAGATTATCAAAAACGCCATGTACCTCAGTATCACATCACATTTCCTACGTAACCTGTTTGAGTTCTGCGAGTTATAAAACCAAACAAATTGTTACACTTAGTTTAATAGCAAATACATGCACAAAATCCGCTAAACTAAGCAAACGCATATACTGTACATTTATATAGACTAACATAACACATGTTAAATTATCCGTATTGGCCTAACGCCCTATACATATAAAAACTTCTAAATGGCGAAGTATAAGCCGTATTACAAGACCTAAGCACCTTTGTTATTCTGGGACTGAGGAAAAAATACAAAAACTTACTTGCACAGCACTTCTGTTTTCGAAACGTTTGAGAGCAAAAACTGTGGTAAATATTGTGTTTGAACTAGAAATGTCAACACACGAGCATGCGCCTACGAAGTGAGAACAGGGCAAATATAGAAATGTTCTTTAAAGGTTTGCTTCCTGTAGGCTAGTGAAGAAGCCGATTCTTTCGCCACTTTAAACAACGCAGACCTAACGTACAACGTGCGATACAGGTTTCGTTTTACAACTCCAAGGGTTCAAAATTGCGTTGATTGGTAACTTGAGCTCAAGTCCATCTCATGTGACAAAAGGTGACTGAAATACCTCGGTCTGAAGGCGAGACTTCATACAATGTGTAATTTGAGATGCGGGCCTTTGATACTTGACACTAAAATGAGATAGAGAGACCTATTCAGAGTCGTTATCAGAAGAATAAGAACCGGTCAAGTCCGAGCGATAGCAACGCTGCAATAAAACACCGGAATTTGCTTCGGACCCTCAAACACCTGCTAGTATTTACCATGCTACCGATATAATTCTACCTCACCTTGTAAATATTTATTTCAGACGACATAAATCGGTCACGAATTGACACAAGAACTAAACAGACGACACCGCAATTGGCTGAATAAAATATCTGTGATTACTTGCTCCTGTTGACTATTGGCAGTCTATGGTTTAGAGTAAACTTCCACAAACACTTTAAACGACCATGGAATTAGACTACGCACACAGCGGTATTAGTTATCTCTCTTCAATTATATTTCTCAGATTTAAATCTCGGGCTAGCACGGTCCGTACACAAAACTTTAAATGGTGTGGTGCCCACTCCAACGGGCAGCGGTGGCGAAGGATCTTACCCGATCAATTTTATTTGAAAAATGAGCAGGGTCTCTATACATAACCGTGGTATATACGGTCGCTATATAAAGCGTGTACATTTACATTTACATTTCAGGTGAAGATGTTGTGGACGGTTCGCCAAGTAAATGCAAACTACTCAGAAAGAGGCAAAAGATTCGGATGTATACATATATTTGCGTCAAAAAATATTTCATTATAATCGCCTTAGAACTATCGGTGGAATGACGCTAATTGTTATTCAACGACACATTCATATCAGAGCTTCGTTATTTAAAATAATTGCATCAACATGATGCAACGTCCGAGTAAAGAATATTCTCAGTAGTGTGTCTAGACTAGAGGGCCTATATTTTTTATCTGCGTGGTAATAAGAGGTAATAATCTGTGCATTTTCAAAGCATTTTACCTAAGTGTCGTAGAGGTTTGGAACTAGCCAAAGAGCCGACTCGCTTGAACTAGCCAAAGAGCCGACTCGCTTGAACTAGCCAAAGAGCCGACTCGCTTGCATATGAAAGAGTTTACTATAAGATCAGAAAATGCAGTGAAATAGCAACGATCCAGATGTAGCAAGCAGAAAGCAAGCATCGGACTGATACAGACACGTCGTCTAAACCAACGTGACAAACAACGTATCAGACCTCGTCTGTCCGTCTATAACCTTTCGCCCTTTCCTCCCAATCTAAGTCCGAGCCTCCGAGGCTAATAGGGATTAGGTCGGTCCATACTTTACCTGTGCCTGCTTACATTACAAGACATTAGGGCCTTATTTGGGTCTAGCATGTACCGACTGTCGTTGCTGGTGATTGTTGACGTGGCTGCTGTCTGCGGATTCTGCTACCTGTGGGTTCTCTGCTCAGGTCGTCTCTTTAGTTAGATCGCCCTCGTGACCTAGAGCTCGGTCGAACTTTCCAGGTCTCATCCGTGTCTTTCTCCATATAATTGAAGTTGACCTTTAGACTAAGTCGGTCTCTCTCTTTATATCTAAGGTGGGGGATGCGGGGCTTCAGAAGTTGCCGACGATTCAATGCAGCTGTGGACTACTTCTTCCCTGTCTATCTCCCACCCTTTCTTGCCTGCTGACCGTTCTGTGAAGACGGTGCTGACCTCATTCCTTATGTGTCAAACTGATGATAAATGGACCTTAGATGTTTCTAACTCAAAGTTCATATTCGTTGCTACCTATCCTTCTTTCCTTCTCTTTTCTAGTTTCTATAGCGCCCACTTTAACTTTCCTACATAAGTTAACGAAGTTAGGCCTATTTTCAGCGCCCAATAAACCTGCATGCCTCCTCTGTAGGCTGGGTACCATCACAACGTGTTAGTATTCACTGTCTATCAAGCTATAAGCCTTTCACGGGACAGATTGATGATCTCTGAAGAACCCATTGCCTTAGTAAAGCGTGTTGTCAATAAAAGCGGCATTAAATAGGTATTTCGTTCCGTTAACTTAAGTTTCTAATTCTGGTTTTCGTGAAGAATTTCAAGCCACTGAGTTATTTAAATAACTTATAAGTTACACTATATAGATATGAATAAGTTAAAGAATATGAATAAGTTGAAGAATTTCAAGCCACTGAGTTATTTAAATAACTTATAAGTTACAGTATATAGATATGAATAAGTTAAATAAATAAGTTATTTTAAAAATGCGGATAGTAACAATAGTAGGCCAATTAGCAGAGCAGATCAAACATGCCCCAACGAAAACAGAGTTTCAGCCCCCCGTCATATGACATGTTGTTCATGCTAATGACTTAGTACTCGTGAAAGCCTGAATGTCAAATGTTATTTACGACTGTGCATTTAGCCAGATGTTTTGCGCCATCGAGATTTTAGATAAGCTGCTGCCGGTTCGCAGCATTCCCTGACGCGCACCTGCAGGTTTCCCTCAAAATGTTTGTCGGCGCACACAAATTGGGTCAATAGCCGAATCGTGACTTGAAGATTGACCTATGGACCGGGTCATGAACCCCTAGAGATTCAGGGTTGACATGAGGTCCTCCGCGATAAGGCTTGCCGTTAGTCAAAGTACGGTATTTAAATGTGGCAGTCGACGCAGTAATAACCTCTTTGTATTGGGCCGACATAACTCAGCCATTCATCTGTGACCAACATGAATACGTATGTCCCACGCAAGTGGGATTCATGCACTTAAAGGGCGACACATACCGATGCCTAAATTCTAGCAATTATCTGGGTATCACAAGTGTACTTATCGTACAAGTGCACTTGGTCTATTTTACACAATGGAAGGCAGACATAGCAGCGGCGGGAGCAAAGCCTCATTCTGGCACATTAACAATTAACAATAAACGACCTCAAAAGGGACGAAGTGGACCACGATCGCTGGTTCCAGGGCAATTCGGATCCCGACAATTGCGCGGACATTTCGGAGCGGGAGAATGTTTTACTTGCGAACACAGAATTAACATATTAATTTAATGAAAAATTTAATCATATTATACCAGGATAATGCCAAACGTTACAAAGTGCAGCTTGCAACTGTCATAGGTTTGGTTTCTGTTTCGCATTGTACCCTTACATCGTTTATTAGAGATTCACTTTCAATCAGTAGTAACGCGAGCGAGATTCTAGTTCAGTTGTGGAGCAAGCGACATAGTCTACGACAAACTTTAGACTGCTCTACCCATAACGATTACTGTAGCGCCAGAAGACGCTAGTCTACCTTCTCTACATTCTGCTACGACCTTTCTGCATGACGTCTGAACTCCGACTGCTTCTCGATGAGCGAATCTCTTTCTGACGAGACTCACGTGCAGTTCTCCCGGTCTGCACCTTCATCTTGGTCAAACGGCCGAGCAGTCCCCTTCTGTGCATTCTGCAAGCCCTTTTCTACCTGAATCTTCTGGACTCTGGGCGCATTCCTTCTGGGCTGGTCAGCACCCAAGACCCGAGCTGACATCAGCTTTCGTGTGCCTTTTGGTTCTGATTCTCCGAAGTCAATTGTATAGCTGTGGACATCCATCTGGGTATCACGTGGATCTCTCGTGCTTAGTTGTAAAGCCCCGTGATGTACCTGGAGATTGCTACCTGTGGATTGCTCAGCTTACCCCAGCGGAATCCTTTTGACTAAGCTACACTCCTGCATTCCATAGCTCACCTGCATTGCTACCAACAATAGCCTTTCCACTCAGTGTGACTTGCGGCCCGTCCGTTTCTAAGAATCTGACCTCTGTAGCTTAGGGCTACTGGCTAGCTGTGTTGCTGCTCTGAACTAAGGTCCTAATAAATCATTCGCCTCACTGCCTACGCACTGGCCAGCAACGACTACTGAGTAAGTCTGGTAATCTACTGACGACTACTACTACTTTACTTACTTACAAATATACCTAAATTAGCTCGGTTATACAACCATGCAATCTTATCACAATACTATGCTAACTGAAAAAAACATCATATCTTCTTCTGTTCGGTTTTCTTTTTCACTGATAAAGGTAAACTTGGTAGGTTAGCATTCTTTTACCTTATACGGACTCCAAAAATTCTACATCTATTTATATGGTCTACACTTAGTACTACTATGTAAACTTTTTGAAAATAGAAAAAAATTAGAGCTATCTTATAAAATAAAGAAATTGCAGTTGCTATTATATTAACTTGTTATAGATTAACTAATACATAATATAGACAAAATACACCCGGACGTCGCTGATTTATGCTTTTTTCATGTGATCCACACATCCCTATCACGTGACTCGTTTACTCCTACTTTACGTACCAATTTCTATATAAACATTTTTTGCTTTTTCACTCCGAATTGACCGCTTTTTTACTCCGAATTGTCCGCACCGAATTGTCCGGTTACCCGGTCGCTATTTATTGACTGAATAATTACATTGCCGAGTTTTAAACAAAAAGTTTTTTTTTTAAATTGCTGCTAGATATTTCACTATGTGAACCTGTCTAACGTAGGTCATTAAGTTAATAAACTCTTATACAAAACATGACTAACACGTGTAGCCTACAAACAGGTTATCAAAGTACGAAATCATTGTGAAACATTCGTACGCGCACAAACCCAAAAGTATGGTCAAACTGAGGGGTAGATTACAATCCGGTTAATGAAAGTTATTAATAATTATCTATTACGAATTGTTAGAATATTGCAGTCTAAAATCATGGAATATTTAGTCTACCCACGTCGTTTGAGGTTAATTATTTCTGCTCGTACTCGTATTTATGTTAGTTAGACGGCTTAATGAGGAGTCAGCGTCTTAGCTACAGTAGTCACAGGCCATCAAATACAAGGTTCGCCGTTCTTAAAGGTCGGTAAATGAATATCTTCGCAAGTCGGGAGGTTGTAAAGGATGTGCTGCTGTTCGTTCTTTGCGACTGTCTAAATTGCAACGGCGACGCTGTGCTTCATATGCACAGAAGCCCAGGAATGGTGGTATCGCTGATTAGAGATTATATTTAGTGCAATATGTGTGGTATTGGTGCATAGCACGTACAAGTGAGACCCTGAGTACGGGCGACTTATAAAATGAAAAGAAGTCGAAAAAACGAAGAACTGAGTGAAGATAACTCTACCCGCAAAATCCATTGCCGAATTCGTTAGCCCGACAAGCTGATATCGTCAGGAAATAAGTCTACCATATAGTGCGTTCGGCAAGATGGTTCAAGTCTCTACAGTGGAGAGTGAATAAGGAAGTAAGTGATGAAGTCTGAAGAAAGTCTGTCTAACCGCTACCAAGAGACAGATAAACTGGTCAGTGCGCTCCCAGGTAAGTCGTAATAATATCAACATTCCAAGGTAAGTCACAATACTACCAACATCCGCTGTCCGATTCAGCAAACGGCCTACTTGATACCAATTTCAGTGTGTAAACTCCTTCCGTTGCGAGGTCGCGAGACGGTCCGTAATTGGATATCAGGAAGATTTAATAGGTTGTGGGAAACTCGGGGAAGGACGCGCCTTAAGTTTAATCGTCGGATTCGTAATTCCAATAAACCAATACCCTAAGGGAGTAAATCTGCCCTTTGGTGTGTAGTCGGTAGGAAGGTCCGAGTTCCGGTAGTTGGAAGTGAGAGTAAAGGTTTGCCTAAAACAAGGGCCAACGCTACAGAAGTCTGACCCACTGGTGCCGTTATGAAAACGAGGTACAGTACCAAGAGAGACGAAACTGGTCAATGCGTTCCCCGATGAGTCACAATCGTAAGTAGCATTCAGTGTCTGATCCGAAGGTCGGCTGAACTGGTACTGATTTCAGAGGGTGAGCCTACTCTGTAGTGAGGTCACCTAGACGGTCTGAATCTTGAAAATTGAAAGGTAAGAGATTGCACGAAACTCTGGGAGGACAAGTTCGTAATATCTGATTTAGTGACCGGCTGAACTAATGTCGATTTGAGGACGTAAGTCCTTCCACGCGAAGTCCGTGAAGTGGAGTAAATTCAGATAGTGGGAAGATACGACGGATATGAGTTGCCGACTAAAGACCACGATAGTCCGCAGCCATAACGCGACCAGAATAGAAGAAACAGAGAGGAACAGAGATAAAACCTCATATGGCCAGAGCTGGAACTGAGGTTGGATCAGAAGATGACACGGTCAATACAAATTCAAGCATGCATGTCGAAAACGCACCCAGATAACCAACTGAACAAGAGGAGGGGCCTTCGCTGCCTTAGTCGCGAAGAGGGTGTGTGTTAAAGCAATGACGATAACAGAGAGAGGAAGTTCTCTGTCAGGGCCCTATAAAAATAAAATTCCAATCGCTTCAATAGACTAAATATGCTACCGTGTCTGTTGAAGTAAAATTAAGCAGTGTTGGTCGAGAACAACATAGACAGAAACTAAATACAAAAAAAAATCACGAGTAGGTTGTGCTGCATGACATTGACAAAATTAAATACGCGGGCCCTGTGTATACACGAAACTGGAGCAAGGCTATGTCTCATATAATGGAATGACTTGTAGTCAAAGGTGCGACTGATTTGTATGGAAAGTAGGGTGTATGTGTATGTAGTTGCTTAGGTATGTTGTTTATTTATGTAGTTGTGTTTTATGTAGTTGTTGTTTAACGACGCTGTGTCATAACAAAGACGATAAGCGTCGCCCTCCTCCTTTATCCAGGCTTGGGACGAGCACCGTCCGAATACGGCAGTGGCGTAGTTAGGAAAGTTTGGTCACGGGTGGGACTGATTTATAAAGGGAAGATAACTTTATCCTCACTAGTTATAGGTATCCCGCAGAGACGTATTTTCCTCCCTCCCCAGTGCTTCCAACTACACATCGCACCTTAGATACGTCAGTTAAGTGGTTAACCTCTGATCTCAACTGTCCAAATTCTTTAGTTTAGGTCTCTTACCTGGAGCTCTGCCGTTCTAGCACACATTCGGACAGTTATTCGGGCACACTTCGGTCGGATTTTGCTAGATAGACTAAGACTCGTCGCTTCTGAACTTGTCTGGACATCGACTTTTGATCCAACACAAAGCATCAGGTCTTGTTTCTAGCACGCCGTCTTTAAGTGAACTGAGATCCGCTGCTATTAAAGGCTAAACCTTGAACAGTTTGATTACCCACTGCACATACTCATCCCAGCACCGCATCAGGCGTAGCTTTAATAGGCATTGGTCCACTAACCCAGCAGGCCTGCCTGTCCGGAATCATTAGGCGGTTATTGTCACGAGTCAATGCGGTGGTCGAGCATTATATTGTATGAATTATCAAAACTAGTTTTATTGGAGGCGGTGTCAAATAGATTTAGACAGTGGCTAAACCCTAACTATCTGTCGTGGATTTAAAATGCACTCGATGGAAGCAACTTCAAAGGCATCTAATATATATATACGTTTATTCACCACGAAGGTAGACAATACAGAAAGTACAACAAACTATAATCAAACTACAGACCTTACGATTTCCAACTTAATAGGCTGATTAAAAAATGGCTTAATTGTTCTGTCAGTACACCCAGATCAGCACTATTTCTTCGATTGGCCGACGTCTTTCTGTGAGGCGTAAATTTGGAACTTCAAAAATTCTGTAGAAAATCGTCGGATCGTTTGATATCTCTAGTGTCGGACTGTGACGTCATACGGTGTGGACTCTGTGAAGGGAGATATAAAAGGGGGTGGGAAAAAAGAATAATAATGGAGGACAGTGAACAAAAGAGTTTGTTTAGTCAATAAAACGTGTGATAAGGTTAAATCCAAGTGTTGTCGGTAGTCCGAAGAGACACTATAATATCTATTATCAGGTAAAATTTCACGCGCTTTGGTACCTGTGGTTTAGAACCGAGTCGTACCGACTAGCTTACTTAATCCTAAATTTAAACCTTAAGCCAACGGCAACAGTTTAGCTGATCGCTTTTCCTCAATGACAGTGGATGGAGGGCTCAAACCATGGCAAGCAGGTCTACCACAGCTTAATAGACAGTATAAATATACAGGTATAGTCTCGCATGTTGCTTTTATGCTTAAAATTAATATTTTATACTTAAAATTAAAAATGAACTCTACCCGTAAAGATGATTCTTCGCCACTTTGGTTAGAATTGCCCAACATTTGACTTCCTTTTCTGTATATCGGCTAGCAGACTAACGGTACGGTGCCCAAGCTCAAGCGACGACAACTCGAACCATTCATCCATGCAAATTTTGATCACCACAACTGCAACGAACAGCTCGAAAGTACTGTAGCGCTCGCTTCTCGCTCTAAGCCAGGTCCATCGAAACTACAGCTTTCGAAACGTATTCGTGTCCGAAAGATAACGAGCAACAGACTTCTCGCCCGCGTCTGAATTCTGTCGGCCTGTGTGAAGTCGGATGACCCCCTCACGCCAACAGCCGACTCAGAGCTGAAAAGGCGTGCTGGGCCTCTGTTACTTCACGCACCAGATCAAGCAGCGGGTGTGCGTAGCCTTGTGTGCTAAGGCACAGCAGATCAGTCTCGTGACTGATGACTGATAGCAAATCTAGTGCTATGTTTAGTTGTTCCAGCGTGGTTACCTCTGGGCTCCAGTCACACCGATAGTCACTAGTGCTTAAGGTGCAACCAACCAAGAGGTCGGGCTGGGTTCAAATCTCTGCCGCTGCAGAAAGATGTTTTTAAAATTTCTGCGCCGCTTGCGCCCCTCCCCTCCAGCGAACTCTGTTATAAAATGAATACACTGACCTCACACTGTCCGTGGGATGAATAGTTAGCTCAGTTCGCTACGAGGCCCAGATGAAACAGAAATCTTGAAATATCTTAAGGCTGATGAGGGGATTTGAACCGCCGACCTCTCCGTTGACGACCCAGCACGATAACTGCTAGGCCATCGCGCACCCTGTCCAAACCTACATAAGCAGCTTGCAATAAGAAGGCGCAAGAATCACAGCTCTAGGCGACCACTCACTCCAGCTTTGCCAAAGTAAAGCACTCACAAGAACAAAGGATACGAGGAAACACGATGTAGAATAATTGCATTAAAACCTAGGTGACCAAACAGAAAGACGGAGCATATGAAATAAAAGCGACCAGACTGGTTTCTGCCCAAACATTTGACATTTGAACTTCAGCAATCAAGAAGGATTATTACAAGCAAAACAAGCAACAGTCTGTTCCACAACATACGTATATATAAGTCTAGCTTTAAATAAATTTACATGCGCCATTACGTCTAATTAATTTTACTTAATAATGTTCTTAATGTGTAATTTGCAGCTTGTACAGCGCCGGTTTCTAATACGCAAAGCATCAGTCGATGGCGCAGTAAAATCAAGCCGCATTCAGGTCAGAACCCCGGAAGACAGTTCACGAAGATTGAGAAGCAGCCTACAGGGATAGGCCAACTGAAAAGATAAGTCTTCAGCTGAAACCGAAATGACATAAGAGACTGAGCAGAACAAACAGATGCGGACAGGGAGTTCCAAAATTAAGTCCAGCAACTGAAAAAGGTCGTCCACCAAGACGAGTTCTGGCTTTTGATACAACCAGAGAAAGACAATCAGATGACCTGGTTGAATAATAATGATAGGTCATGGGCATGAGGACTGATTTTAATTATTGTGTTTGATCAGAGTTTAATGTTTTATAAACAATAGACTCCAATTTTTAAAAAGTTCTTTGCTGAGCAGGAAGCCAATGGAAGGATTCTAAGTGCAGAGGTTAACTGTCAAGACCTAGCTCAAGGTTTGACAGGATCTTTTTCTTTCACAAATTCGACTATACCTAATATTCCGGAATTTCTAAAGCCTAACCATCCCAGACAACTAAATGCTTAACTGCATAACATACAGATCATGCACTGCCAATAATCTATTGTGTTCCACTGTATTACTATGAAATGCAATCCCGGTGCAACAGCCAAACTCTCTAACAAGTTAACAACGAAACGACTATTTTGTCGAGTTGCATTGTTTTCTGCGAACGTGTAAGTAACGGTATCCAATAATTCATATCAGTTGAAAAGTGAACTTTCTGGAACTCTTGAAGTCTCATAAAGACAATGACATGCCTAACTGTCACAAAGCAATTGGTTTAAATACAATATACAATAGATTAAATAAGGTAAGACAAGCAATACAGAGAAATTCTAAAAGGCGTTATATATGTATGGATACATCTGTGACACAGGACATGCAGGCGCTACAGAAGCTAACTAGTTACAGGATTTGGAACGTTGAAAAATAATAAAAAAGGTTCGTGTGGTTTCCAGCTGAGTAGGCTATAGGCTTTGGCATTTTAGATCAGCAACGGTATAAGAACGATTTCTCAACCCCCTTGATCGAGCAGATGGAGGTGTTAGAGAGAGCTGGACAGGACGGTGCCCAAGATAAATGAGTTATAGGATCGCATTTCCAGCGAGGGGTCAAGAGAGAACAGGGAGCGGCGCTGTAGGCAGAAGAAAGATCTAAGACAGATTGAGAGATAAGAGTCACCTTCAGAGAGAATCAAGAATCAGACCAACGCGTGGGT
Source organism: Norana najaformis (assembly GCA_964023275.1). Taxonomy (NCBI): domain Eukaryota; kingdom Metazoa; phylum Annelida; class Clitellata; order Crassiclitellata; family Hormogastridae; genus Norana; species Norana najaformis. Next base: position 54,282,236 of record OZ029913.1, on the reverse strand, counting down.
TTATATTAAGTAACGCAATTAAGAGTCGATTTCGACTTGGTTGAGAAAGATGACTCATACGGCCAGGCAGACATAGAACAGTAGTAGGAACAAAGACAGAATGGAGAACACCGATAATGATGATAATAATATGAACAACAGATGAAGACTAGTAGTAGTTGTAGTAATAATAATGATAATGGCCACATCAGTAGTAGTTGTAGTGGATAAGTTAGGCTAGTATAAAAAATAGACATGGCTAGATAAGTGAAAAAAACGGTAGCCTGGAAACAAGGCTTTAGCTGTAGGGATGACAAAGAGAATACAATCCTAGCAAACGGATCCGGTTAGTTAGATCCAATATGGGATTCCAAAAATAAGCCTAGAGGCCGTGGAGACATAGCTGGGGCAGAGATGAACTAAAGTGGATCTTAGGCGTAAGAGCGAATTGCTAGAACATACTAGGATTCAAGACTTATATAAGGGCCTCGAACGGACAAAAATCCAGTTTGGTCTGAAGCTTCGTTCTGTTGGACGTGGTTTTGGATCTGACTCGATCTCAAATTGGATTTGAGTCTCACAACGGGTGTTGGACGATTGCTGGTGTTCTTTGGATATGTTATATTCTCTCTAATTTAGTCATTGCAAGTGAGTCTGCTCTTATCTCTTCGAGCTCGTTCCCGGCTTGCTCACACATCCATGCTGTGTTACATACAGCGTATAAGGTACGATCGAGTAGGTTGAGTTGTCGAACGTTGTAGGCCTACGTCTGTACATTATGTCGGCAAAGTTTAATTTATAAAAGGCGTTGTGTTTATGGTTGGCTCACACTGGATCGTGGTTTTGGTCCTTCGTGGACGGGTTTATTCTTCCCAGGCTCTTGAGGACAGTCGCCTTTAGGTCTTTCTGTGTGGTCGGCTTGTCTGGTTCTGTCTAGCGTTTTGCCGTCGTGGTTCTTTTGAGCCGTTTTTCGTCACCGTCTGTTGGATGTTTTTTCTTATTGATGGTTTTTTCGCCACCTGAGGGCGTCGTCTTCTTTCTATATGAGTCATGCTACTCGTGTAAATAGCTTATGAAATAAATATTTGAACCAATAGCTCATATATTCTTACACGTCCCTAGACACCCTCTAACAACGTACATGCATACATGTATGGACATCTTCTGATCATGTCTGTGACTGATATATTATTGTAGAGTAATTAGATTTGTTACCATATTTTCGGTAACAAGTTCCCTCGCATTCTGGTTAGAGATGTGTTACATACGGCGTATAGGATATCGTAATCGTAATCTCGAGATTTCTACAGCGCTCAACAAAAGCTAAGTCGCGGGAATCAGCTTATTCACAGGCGCTCAGTCAAAACAAAATCGATAGGCAAAAGGGTTCGGTTCCAGGTCAAGATCCAGGAGTCAGGCACTCAGACAGTCGGACGGCTACGGTGGATGATGTTTGAAATTGAAATAGGAACGAGTAGGTTCAGTTGTAGGTTGGCGCCGGTAGCACAGCTGCCGCACTAGTTACCCTAAGTCTTTGTCAGCCACGTAGTCTTGAGAGACATGACCATCAATATGTGTGTGTGTGTGTGTGTGTGTCAGTAGTTATTTGAAACAATCTGCATCTGGTAGAGGCTAGGTTTAAGGGTGCGTCTCGGTCGGAAAGGTGTCTCAGGAAGAGTTGTCTGGCCTGATCAACTCAAATAGAGATTTGGTACGATAGCCACAATAAATTATATGAGTATTGTTCCCCAGTTGTCTGGTTAAATCAGTGTCTATAAAGTCTATAAAGGGCCACGGTTTGGTTGTATAGCGATGATTTTAGGCTTCGGTCATTTAGTTGCTGGCAGTTTCCATTCAAACAGCAGACTATACACTCTTACAAAATTAATACTCTGGCTAAAACACTCGTTTCTTTGTTCTGAGCAACTAGTCTTTTTATAGCGCATATCCGGTCCGAATATTAATCTTCCAAAACAAAAGTGTAATTCACAGTCCTTAACTGTTGCATCCCGAGTTTCCGCGGATAATTGGAACCAATTCTTTCACTTCAAGATCATAAATCGGACATTTCACGCCAAGAGGGCCTCAACACACTTGCTCCGTTGTCTGAAAACAACTAACCTTGCCAAAAAACGACGTACCAAAACACAATACAAACGTCTTAACTGTAATATCAAGTTCTAGCTATACACAGGCCTAATACACCCTCGCAACAGAGCCACCAGCTAGACAAAATAAATTTTTGTTCACTTATACAGTAACAGGCCTCGAACCCGAGGTCAGGCTCCGGTGCCAAATTTTGCAGCCTCGGTCTCGTTCGTGACCCCGGCCTTGCTAATTGTGGCCGCAGATTTTGGGGCCGGCATTTTTAAATTGCAGATTTGTATCAGTTGTCCTAAATGACTCCCATTTCAACCACGCTACGCTAAACATAACTGGATTTATTCTCGTCAGAGTTTTCATACACAGCGGTACAACCTTATACCGAAGTAGGCTTGTTGGTAACCTTATATAGGCCTATCTTCTCTTAGAATAAAACTACTCGAGGGGCAAAGTATCTACCCAGTAACATATACAGGGCGCATAGGAAGCACGCAACCCCCCTTCAAAACATTTGGTGGAATGACGTTTCTCCTAATCGTTTTTCTTACTACGCCATACTACATCTATCTTCCCAGAGTTCTTCCCCTTCCGCGGATCCAGTACTGGAAATCACAAATCGTACCATGCTTTTAAAATCAGCAGTAGTTCCTTGCTTTGTTTGCCCAGTGAAAGTTAAAAACTTTCGTCACAATCTTTACTGACTGAAACTAAGTCACCTGGAGGTATATCCAGACACGCACAAAAACGAACCTGTAGCTACATCACTGCTATAGCTCACTGCAAACCTTCGTTACTATCTATAGGTAAACAACACATCATCATTTCTTCATCATCAATGCGTTAGCGGCTGTCAACATCAAACAACACTGTCGTTTAGTCATCTTAATCATCGTCGTCATCGTCAAATCGATCGGAAGGATCTTGTGCTAGTCAAGAACGTACCTGCTCAGGGTCTGTTACTAGAGGCAGAATTGGAGCATGGTACAACCTTCACTTAAGTCCTCACACCAAAGTCAGCTGCATCTTCTACACAGAAAAAGTCTAGATCTAGAGAAAACATCTTTTAATGGCGAATCTACTGTTGTTGAACTGCGCTTCGGAGCAGAAACGTACCGCCGTGTCTGATGCCGATGTCTCTCGTAACGGCTTCTTTATGCAGATCTGACATGTCTTGCAACGGATCCTTCCGCTGAGCAGCCGAAGTTAATCTAGCAAGAAAGACGCACAGCGCAGCGTGTATATACGGGTCGAGCCCAGAGCTCCACTTAAAAGTGCGATGTGTGATTCATTCAACTGTGCGTTGGAGCGGCCAGTGAGCAAGTGGGGGTTATAGGCTGTGATCAAGTTACAGCCTCCCTTTTATAAGGACGAAAGAAGAAAAGCAAAGCAGGCCTTTAGCAATATCACTAATGGATGGTAATTATACACCTTTTTCTACAGCGACCGTATGGCCGCGATTATGCTCATTTCTCAATTAATTATTCGGATGAGATCATCCGCCACCGCTGCCCGTTTGAATGGGCGCCACACCATTTAGGGTTCCCGTGCACGGACCGTGCTAGCCCGAGATTAAAATATCTTTAAAACAGCAACTATTGATAAGTGAACCGGCATTCTCATGCCCGGAGGCGCCTTGACATAGCGTACACTTTAACCACTGAAGCTAACCAGGCCAACAGAGGTTGACGTCAACGGCCTTGGCAGCCATAAGATGTCTTGAAACTGCCAAGTTCTATTCGCTCTGTTAGTTCTGTGATGGCGTTCAAGTCTAAACTTAAAATTATTCATCTGTTTCAACTTGCTCACCCACTGTAGCCTAGCTTTTGGTTTCTCTGACTTATCGGAATTCGACCCGTCTTCAACGGATTGTGATTTTGATTGCAATTTTGACTTGAAGCGATCATAGACTGATGCCTTGGGCATTATGATAACGACGCTATAGAATTCATTAAATTAGATTAGATAAACGATGGATAATGCTAATTGCGCCGTCCTTCGTGTTTTGGACTTAGGAAGGCCCTCTTAGGGGTCATCCATAAAGGACTCCCGCAAAGAGGCAGGGAGGGAGGGTCATGCAAATGCGGACAACTGCGGACAAGGGGGTTGGGAGGGTTATGGTCTATGCGGACGTCCGCATATAAATTTGGTACATGATTTTTTCCCGATGTTGGTCTTATTTTCCACTGGCTTTGGAGTGCGGACGTCTGCAAAGGGGAGGGGAGGGTAAGGCCAAATGCGGACAGATGCGGACGTGGGAGAGGGAGGGGTCCAAAGTAGGTCATTTTTGCCGAATTCCTTTATGGACGACCCCTTATCGAAGAGGTGGCTTACACACAGAGACAATGCGGTCTATATCGATTTCACACGAAGATTCGGATTCGAATCCAGGTCGCAGAAGTGTAAAGCCGGCGCGTTAGCCGCTCGGCCACCGTGCCTCCTCACTGATCTTTTACAGTATCCAGTGTATAACCACCAGGGGTGTTGACATCGATCTGACCTGCCCTGGTTAGCTACACGGGTAATTTAAGGCCATCTGTGCGTGAGGATGCCGGTTCGCTTCCCGCAGCCGCGTTTTATTTAAGAGATTTTATTCTCGGACTAGATAAATTCATTGAAATGAGCAGCGTCAAGGCCTCACTGGCGCTATAGAAAAACATGTATATTTACATTCACCTTGCCTTAATCCCTTAAGCTAACCCGAGAGACAACTATGGGTATGCAGTGCTAGAGACTTAACTTTCTTAGCCTTGGCATATGAGGGTGGGTAGTTAGTCCTCTCCCTCATCGGCTGATCCTCCTACCGACAGTGTACTCATTTTATAGCCGAGGGGTCAAATGGAACAGAAATCTCGACACATCTGTCTGCCCTGTCGGGATTTGAACGCCAACCGCTGAGCTGAAAGTCCACCACGCCAACCAAACACAGACATTCAATGCAAAATTAAGAAGGTCGAGGCCATACGGTCGCTATATAAAGCCGTGTACATTTACATTTACAGACATCAGTAAACCGGTAGCGCCTCCAAACAATTATGAAAACATCTGGTTAATCCCATTCTACTCGACTATTGGTAAAATATGTCAATGTCTGCGTAGGTCTCAAGCCACACCTTTCCAGGACTTTCCACTAGGACTCTGGGCATGCTATACCACACAGCAACTCATCCCACGTCTGTCACCGAATGACCTGGTGCAAAACGGATGGCTGACACCGGACCCTGCCATCACTGCCATCAATTTTCCCACCAAGCCCTGCAACTAATGATATTAACATATACATGGAAGGGTATTAAGTGCATAAACATATGTGAAGATCTCGAGCAAGAATTTCGTAAATATGGGGTCACATGCACCAAGCTTAATCGTTTATAGATCAGGTTACAAGTTGTATGTAATCTAGACTGGATGATTCATATGTGTCAATATGTATATTGGCATATATTATTTATTTTTATATGTATACGCTTATATAATATACTCACTGATACTATCTGGATATAGTGTGCTTAGGTTAACAGAGGAATCAGTCATCGGTCTTCAAGTGATGGGAAGAAGGAGGCAAGAAAACAGACAGACAGAGACACCAGCAGACACACAGACAGACGCAAAACTAGAGACAGGCAACCAGACTGACAGACACACAGACAGACACTTGATGAGCTAGGTGAGAAATCGGATAGGGACAGTGGTCATTAACAGAGACTTTATAAACTTAGATACGAGTGCCGCCATTAAATACACTTTATCAACTGAATCGATAGTGTAATGTCGACGCTAACAGCCCTTGCAGCCGTGAGATGTCGTTAAAGACCGGCTACTACTACCATCACTATTAAACTCCCTTCCCTCCGTCAATAGCACCCGTCTCCCTCGACAAGAATGCATTAGGCCAAACATGGTGTACTAAATGATATTTTAAAATAATTATCCACAGATGAACCTAGACCCTAGAGATCACACAGTGGTACCCATCTGTACACAGACCACAACCCGTTATAACTCAAAAGTTGAGGTCCATATCGAATACAGTTTTATGAAAATTTCTCATGCGACATGAGTTACAGTTGTATTTTAATTATACTTGTAGGTTTTGGGGACGTGAAATCGCACGTGGTCGTCCTTCTGTGTAGCGAAAACGTCGTACAATTGCCGAATTATTTGGCCAAATATTGCTTTCCTTGGTTACTACGAATGCGTGGCATCTTCTAAGGTAATGTGATCACCAGCGGCTGTCAAAACTAGTTTCCCCAACGATGGCGTAAAATAACCTGTCTGATTTATTATTAACAGAACGAGCAATACGTATACGAGTAATTATCACAGATCCTATTATTAGGGCCTACGTTAATGTCCTACGTACGTATGATCTTGCATGCGAGATACCACTGCGTCAAAGCTTTCGTTATCAAATGCGGAGATACATTAACACAAGTATTATAGTTTATAGAGGCAGAGAGGACACGAAAATACTTGGTAACAGCACTTGAAAATGTTAACAAAGTCATTTTCTAATATTACAGCAAGAACAAGTGAAGGCTAACACGTGCTCTGGCCGAAATTAAAGTTCCTCATACGTACATGAATCTACCATAGCCGAAAGTGAAGAGAGCCAACCCACTTTTTCTGACAACACTACAGCAAACCTAAGTATCAAATTCGTCTGCAGCCACTCGCTGTTTTGACAATAGCACCAGATTACCGTGAACAATAAAGCTACCAGAATCCCACAAGTACTAAGTTTATTGTCTATTTTTTTATAATTATGATGGTTAGAGACATTTAAAAATTCCACAAATAACACACTAGAAATGGGATACATCCTATAGGGGAGGGGATAGGGAAAGCAAAGGAACAGGGAGACAAAGACAGAGATATGGACAGTGGAAGGTTACGAGTTCTTTTCCACACTAGTTCAAAGCGACACCTATTAATAATACTTCACTTGACTAAGCTGAACAAATTGACCACTCTATCCCGAGATGGCACTTCTGAAGTCCTAATCCAACTGTTGACTACATGTCATTCTTGTCTATCTCCATGCCTGTCCCTTTACTTCGTAAGGTGTTCCCTAAACCTTCATTTTATGCGATTACCTATCCGGAATGCTAAACCTATGATAAATGGAGACCAGTTGTTACTTCTTCAGTGCTACTGTTAGTTGCTTCAAACCCGTCAGTCCGAAGCCTATAACTTCTGTGGTGCCCAAATGTAATCCGTGACAATAGTATTATGCTTGTAAATATACGCAAAGATCTCGAGCAAGCATAACATAAATATATGCTCATATACCTAAGTATATGCATAAGTATAAGCATAAGTGCTTATAGATCAGGCTACATGATGTATTAATACACGTTGAACGACTTCTGTGTTTCTGCTTACCAAACGACCCAAAGCACAACGGTTGAGTTTGAATCTTTCCTTGCTGGTTCTCTGCTTTACTTTGCAGTCAGCACCAGCGTAAAGTTTTGATTATGTTGTATGTAATATAAATTGGATGATTCATATGTTAATTTGTATACTTACCGGTATATGTGTATACGCATATATACTCACAGATGCTGTCTGGATAGTGTGTTAGTGTTATCAGAGAAATTAGACGGCCAGTCTTCCAGCTGGTGGAAAAGAGGCGGAAGAGAGATTCAGACAGACAAGACAGAAATATTGATGCACACGCAGACACACAGGCAACACAGACAGACGTAGAGCCAGAGACAAGCAAATAGGCAGGCAGAAAAACAGACTGTTGATGAGCCAAGTGGCTAATACGTCGACTATTCACCTTTGCCATCCGGGTTCGAATTACGGACCCGTAACGTATCATTATGCTGCAAACCGCGAATTCATTGGCCACCGCCCTGAACAAGTACAGCGCGTGTACTGCAATAATTTATGTATGTATGTATATATGTAAGTGTGTGTATATATATAATGTCTGGCCATTTATATAACGCCTGTTAAAAACCCGTACAAATGCGCTAGACACCAAATGAAGTTGCATCCATATTACCGATACTTTTGTCGGTATAGGTCCTTCGAAGGCCACATAACTGTCTGGATGTAGGCCACAGTGACTGCCATATACAAACATTACCAGATTAACTGCTAAGTCTCAGAGTCTCCTTAGTCAAACGATGTTGCTCGCCTCTACCAGACATCATGTCAGGTTCTCCATGTATCAGACAAAGTATATCCACTGATGCCTAACTAATAATATAGGCCTGATAGGCCTTGATTTTTAGGCCTCTGCCACAACTTCTGCCGATTATCGGTATTTTTATTATTTTCGCATTTATTAAGCGCCATTATCTAATAACTAAACGTCAATTGATGGCGCTGGGCAATTGTGAATGAAAGACTTGTTTAAGGTTCTTTACATTTGCGAATTTTTAAGTATAGGCCTATTACTTTTTTATAAAGATCTTATGTGAAAGTATAGACTAGATATGTAGGCGTAAAGTAGCCGACTGCAAGTCGATAAGCTCTGACAGACACTTAGTCGTTAAGTATATAACTTAATCCATTAAGTTAATCTCCTAATCGTCAAGCCAGTCAATAATTCCGTAGAGACTGACTGCAGAGACAACGTTGAATATGATTATGACGATGTTCTCACAAATAAAATGCTTTCTTACCTCCGAAAATATGTTAAAAACTTCCATAAAATACAAACAAAGGCCAACTTGAACGAGAAAAGCTGCCTAATCTAAGACAAGCAACTAACAGACATAAAACGCACACGGCTTTAATCCACGTCGTGATTCTATTCAGGTTTATAAAGAGATGATGGGGGGTAATCAGTGTACCGTTATCTTGGAGTTGGAAGCGGTGCGATCAAACAGAGACCGGGCAGTTGGCCATATCGTTGCCTTTGGGAGACCGAGGAAGGATGAGACACGTACGCCTGAATCTGTCATCGCTTGACCCCCCCGACCGATGATATTATCCGAGTTACAGAGACAGAACGGGGTTCTTTGTTTCTTCTGCAAGTAGGGGAGGAAAAGAGGGGAGGGAAAGAGGGGAGGAAAAGAGGGGAGGGAAAGAGGGGAGGAAAAGAGGGGAGGGAAAGAGGGGAGGGAAAGAGGGGAGGGAAAGAGGGGAGGAAAAGAGGGGAGGGAAAGAGGGGAGGGAAAGAGGGGAGGAAAAGAGGGGAGGGAAAGAGGGGAGGAAAAGAGGGGAGGGAAAGAGGGGAGGGAAAGAGGGGAGGAAAAGAGGGGAGGGAAAGAGGGGAGGGAAAGAGGGGAGGGAAAGAGGGGAGGGAAAGAGGGGAGGAAAAGAGGGGAGGGGAAGAGGGGAGGGAAAGAGGGGAGGAAAAGAGGGGAGGAAAAGAGGGGAGGGAAAGAGGGGAGGGAAAGAGGGGAGGAAAAGAGGGGAGGGAAAGAGGGGAGGGAAAGAGGGGAGGGAAAGAGGGGAGGGAAAGAGGGGAGGAAAAGAGGGGAGGGAAAGAGGGGAGGGAAAGAGGGGAGGAAAAGAGGGGAGGGAAAGAGGGGAGGAAAAGAGGGGAGGGAAAGAGGGGAGGGAAAGAGGGGAGGAAAAGAGGGGAGGGAAAGAGGGGAGGGAAAGAGGGGAGGGAAAGAGGGGAGGGAAAGAGGGGAGGAAAAGAGGGGAGGGAAAGAGGGGAGGGAAAGAGGGGAGGAAAAGAGGGGAGGAAAAGAGGGGAGGGAAAGAGGGGAGGGAAAGAGGGGAGGAAAAGAGGGGAGGGAAAGAGGGGAGGGAAAGAGGGGAGGGAAAGAGGGGAGGGAAAGAGGGGAGGAAAAGAGGGGAGGGAAAGAGGGGAGGGAAAGAGGGGAGGAAAAGAGGGGAGGGAAAGAGGGGAGGAAAAGAGGGGAGGGAAAGAGGGGAGGGAAAGAGGGGAGGAAAAGAGGGGAGGGAAAGAGGGGAGGGAAAGAGGGGAGGAAAAGAGGGGAGGGAAAGAGGGGAGGAAAAGAGGGGAGGGAAAGAGGGGAGGAAAAGAGGGGAGGGAAAGAGGGGAGGAAAAGAGGGGAGGGAAAGAGGGGAGGGAAAGAGGGGAGGGAAAGAGGGGAGGGAAAGAGGGGAGGGAAAGAGGGGAGGAAAAGAGGGGAGGGAAAGAGGGGAGGGAAAGAGGGGAGGGAAAGAGGGGAGGAAAAGAGGGGAGGGAAAGAGGGGAGGGAAAGAGGGGAGGGAAAGAGGGGAGGGAAAAGAGGGGAGGAAAAGAGGGGAGGGAAAGAGGGGAGGAAAAGAGGGGAGGGAAAGAGGGGAGGGAAAGAGGGGAGGGAAAGAGGGGAGGGAAAGAGGGGAGGGAAAGAGGGGAGGGAAAGAGGGGAGGGAAAGAGGGGAGGGAAAGAGGGGAGGGAAAGAGGGGAGGGAAAGGGGTTGCATTCCTTTGGTTGGCATGAGAGGTGGGAAGGATGACAGGGGGATAAGAGAAGAAGGAATCCAAGTCACTTTCGTCACGGTTCATTTTTACAAGTAATATCTGCTAATAGTGTGGCCAAAATGCTTGTCATCTGCCAATGAGGCCTTACAGGGATAACAATGGGGTGTGTTCTACCGTCTGGCACTAATATGGCTATGATAACAGAACAGATTCGACGTCTATAGCCGTATATGACTACAGTGTATGCTATCTTGTTATCAGACATTTGCTATCTTATTGTCAGACAATTTATTTTTATACCGCCCTTGTATTTCGCTTTTGGTTTCTGTTGTGTTAACAATTGTTTTACTTATTTACCAAGTAAAACAACTTTAGCAACAGAAACAACGCAACTGATTCATTTATCAAAATAGAAGAATGGAGAAGCTGCGTTGCCCGATGTGCAGACAAGCACAAGAAGGACTAAGTCTAAGTCTTTGTATTGCGCGAGTGCGTTAAGACCGTTCCGTTTGATCATGGTCTTTTTGATCATGGTCTTTTTGATCATGGTCTTTTTGATCATGGTCTTTTTGATCATGGTCTTTTTGATCATGGTCTTTTTGATCATGGTCTTTTTGATCATGGTCTTTTTGATCATGGTCTTTTTGATCATGGTCTTTTTGATCATGGTCTTTTTGATCATGGTCTTTTTGATCATGGTCTTTTTGATCATGGTCTTTTTGATCATGGTCTTTTTGATCATGGTCTTTTTGATCATGGTTTTATGCTCTTAGACCCGGAGCGCCTCCGAGGAATTTCTCCTGAAGAGATGCTGTACAAATTTGCGATTAGAAATAGCTATAAACATGCATGGAATAGACATCCGTTAGCATTCTAGTCGATACTAATGCCACCTATCAGCAGGCACCTCTTAACGTGTTGCGTGGCTCAGTGGGTGAACTTGTAAATCGTCAAAGGCAGAGTTGGGTCTAATTGTTCCCAGCTGGAGTCTAAACTCGGGGAAGAGCGACCGATGACATCAGTTTAGACAGACCTTATATATATATAATATATCTGTATGTATATATATATATAAAATATTAAATTATATTGCATTACTTTGCATTACATTATATTATATATACGACATAGCAAGATGTGGACTTAACATGAGAACAGCACTAAATTTGACAAATGACCGGTAGACGATTGGTTAGAGCGCTCGGCTTGTAACGCGCAGAGTACGAGTTCAAGCCTTCCCTTATATGGTTACTGTGTAGGGACCTTGAGCAAGTCCTTCGATCACAATTGCCTCGTGCCTCAGATTCAGATTTATTGACCTTGCACCTGTAATAAATTCAAAATAATAATAAAAATAATAAATAGAAAGTGGAGATCATTTATTCGCACCCACGGCCATCAAACGCTTGGTGTCAGAAATTAAGATGATGATGAAGATGATGTTGTTGTTGTTGATGATGATGATGCTGATGATGATATACGATTAAATATAATTATTTAATTAAGATTAAAAGAAATATGAGCCACATTTATTCTGTCCACAGCAAGCCCCCATCATGTCATCGGTGGCGGCTGGTGGCTAGCCACGAGCCCAGTGAGGGCCCAGTTGATTCCTTTTGCTGACTCTAAAAGGGGGCCTATACATCTTGACCTTTACCACCACCACCAACACCACCACCACCACCACCACCACCACCACGAAGACGAAGAGTAATCCCTTAATCTAGCCCCAAGAGGCAGTCATGAATATGAAGTGTGAGCGACTTCATTTTTCTCAGCCTCTTCATATGAGGGCGGGTGGCCAGCACCTCTGTCTTGTCGCCTGATTTTCTTAACTGAGTGTACGATCAGTGTACTCGTTATTGCCGAGTTAGCTAGAGGGCGCCAGTGGAGCCGAGATCTCGAAATAAATTTCTGCCAACATTATCACTAAATTATCGGCGAAATCAAAAGACGGCCGTTTAGCAGAACCCAATTTCCTGTCTTCCGCGGCTCTGTATTAAATCCTAGAGGGAATAAAGCCGAGATCAGCCTTCAACTATTAGGCAGACGTAGGTAGCCTATATACCAGTATCGTCAGAGATGCTTAACACCTCAGCAAATTTATCCTATTTAGGAGTGTTGTTGATTCTCATAGCATCCCTTGATTCTCATATCATCCCTGGAAGGACAGCCGCTCACCCAAGGTTTACGCTGATGACGCCATTGACTGTGTCTCCTCAGTATTTCTACTTTTTCGTAAAGACTAACAAAAACTAAGACAAGAATTTAAATATAAAAATTTTTCTAGCTCATTTTTCCGCACATAAAATTGTCGCTCTCAATCGAGACCTGACCGACATTCTAAGACCGGGCCTGTGAATACACTCAATTAGGCCCACAGTGTAATGTAATTATAACAACTCATGTGATATCTAATCTAATCTGATGACTTCTATAGCGCCGTTATCATAATGCGTTATCATCGGTCGATGGTCGCTTCCAAGTCAAAATCGCAGTCCATAAATCATAATTCGTTGGAGAAGCCAAGTCTGATTCCGATAGTCAGAGAAACCAGAATCGTAAGAAGTGTGCTAATTTCAAGGTACTTCTCAATGGCAGAACTTTGTCAGTGAGGTATTAAGAGTAGGCCTATGCTAAGTGTTAGATGACAGAGCTTTAAATGTGTTTTGTGGTTCACGTCATCATCTTCGTCATAATCATCATCATCGTCGTCGTCATCATCATCATCATCATCAATGTCATCATCATCAGTTGATGACATCTACCATTTGACGCCAATGGTTGCGAATGTATGATCTTCCTTCTTTTCGGTCATTTGTTCAATCTAGCGCTTAATTCCAAGTCTTGTTATTTCTTAGTTTATTTTGTCTGTCCAGGGGAAAATATGTCTGAAGTAGGCATACCTGTCTGGACAGGCAGTGAGGAACGTGACTTTTGAGTCGGTGGGGATCGGGGACCTGGATGAAAGTTGACAGGGTCTGAAACACCGAGCGAGCCCCTACCGACTAAAGAGTGTGGGGTCGTCGGAAGCTTCCCTAGCGGGGTCTAGGGCTGAGCCCCGGAAGCCAATGCATTTTAAAATATTTAGTGTAAAATTCAGCACATTTCGGTTACACGTTTGTGCAACTGTTTTGGGGGTTCATTAGCTGGATGAAAATTGAGGGGCCTAAGAGAGTGATGGCCAACGATGCAAAGCCCATGACGAATTGTTGCGGTTTTAAGCAGCGTAACAAGTGTTCTCAGCGGGGTTCACAAATAAAACAGGCCATAAATCGAATATGTGAAATCAGGGTGGAGACTGCTTTATTGCGCATGACAAACTTATCCATCGACAGAGCAAACGTCGGGCCACCAATGGGAGAGGTATTCCTGAAAATGTTAAGGGGAACTGCACGAATCCCAAGGTTCATGCTCTTAATCTCAATCTCAGGGGTCCGGAACCAGGACTCCCCGGCTAGGCACGCAACTGCAATCAGGCTGTCAGCCAAGAGAGGGCTTCGTGCAATTATTCAAACCTCCGATGGGAGTTTGTCCAATACGACACAGCACTTAACTTCCATAGGATAATGTTCCATATATAGTACGCAGTTTCACACGGTGCATGATATTTTTCATAAGGCGCTTAAAATTCTGGTTAAATTTCATTTTGTTATGTATATACATAATAGCTCTATGCAGTCCATAGTTTTATAGCCTGCCTATACGTACGTGCATGTATGTATTTTGAACAACTGTATATAAATAGCCTATACATTTTGTATTCTGCGTATGTAGTCTATGTACGTATTTTTACATACATATAATTGTATATATGCATATAATTGTGTTGTTGGTTGCAGTGATAGTTAAAGGGTCTGTCGACAGGAGCGCTGGTGTACTTGTAGTCGGTCGGAGTTGAACCTGCGACCGCAGTTCTTACAAGTGACGCGATTGTCCATAGCCGACTGGAAGGCAGCTTCGTTGATAGCTTCCAGGTTGTAAGTACCCTTCCCTGTAGATTAAACAAATCACCCCGATTGATTCCACGCCACAAACCTGTAGTACCATCACCGATTAGATCTGGTCGCCATAGAAGCCATTGGCTTTGACGTGCATTACGAGGGTGCGCGATGGTCCAGTGGTACCAGGTGGAGTGCTGGACTGTCAAGTATCAGTCCAAAGGTCTGGAGTTCAAATTCCTAACACGGCAGAAAGATGCTTCGAAATTTCTGCTCCACTTGCTTGTCTTGCTTTGTCTTGATTTGTCTTGTCTTCAACTGTCCTCGAGCCGAAGATTGGCTGCACCACGGACAATTCCGTACCACCTGCTTCTGTCCCTTGTACCATCTGCTTCTGTCCCTTGTACCATCTGCTTCTGTCTCTTGTACCACCTGCTTCTGTCCTCTGTACCACCTGCTTCTGTCCCTTGTACCATCTGCTTCTGTCCCTTGTACCATCTGCTTCTGTCCCTTGTACCATCTGCTTCTGTCCCTTGTACCATCTGCTTCTGTCCCTTGTACCATCTGCTTCTGTCCCTTGTACCATCTGCTTCTGTCCCTTGTACCATCTGCTTCTGTCCCTTGTACCATCTGCTTCTGTCCCTTGTACCATCTGCTTCTGTCCCTTGTACCACCTGCTTCTGTCCCTTGTACCACCTACTTCTGTCCCTTGTACCATCTGCTTCTGTCCCTTGTACCATCTGCTTCTGTCCCTTGTACCATCTGCTTCTGTCCCTTGTACCATCTGCTTCTGTCCCTTGTACCATCTGCTTCTGTCCCTTGTACCATCTGCTTCTGTCCCTTGTACCATCTGCTTCTGTCCCTTGTACCATCTGCTTCTGTCCCTTGTACCATCTGCTTCTGTCCCTTGTACCATCTGCTTCTGGCCCTTGTGCCATCTGCTTCTGTCCCTTGTACCACCTGCTTCTGTCCCTTGTACCACCTGCTTCTGTCCCTTGTACCACCTGCTTCTGTCCCTTGTACCATCTGCTTCAGTCCCTTGTACCATCTGCTTCTGTCTCTTGTACCACCTGCTTCTGTCCTCTGTACCACCTGCTTCTGTCCCTTGTACCACCTGCTTCTGTCCCTTGTACCATCTGCTTCTGTCCCTTGTACCATCTGCTTCTGTCCCTTGTACCATCTGCTTCTGTCCCTTGTACCATCTGCTTCTGTCCCTTGTACCATCTGCTTCTGTCCCTTGTACCATCTGCTTCTGTCCCTTGTACCATCTGCTTCTGTCCCTTGTGCCATCTGCTTCTGTCCCTTGTACCACCTGCTTCTGTCCCTTGTACCACCTGCTTCTGTCCCTTCTACCATCTGCTTCTGTCCCTTGTACCATCTGCTTCTGTCCATTGTACCACCTACTTCTGTCCCTTGTACCACCTGCTTCTGTCCCTTGTATCACCTACTTCTGTCCCTTGTACCATCTGCTTCTGTCCCTTGTACCATCTGCTTCTGTCCCTTGTACCACCTGCTTCTGTCCCTTGTACCACCTGCTTCTGTCCCTTGTACCATCTGCTTCTGTCCCTTGTACCATCTGCTTCTGTCCCTTGTACCACCTGCTTCTGTCCCTTGTACCATCTGCTTCTGTCCCTTGTACCACCTGCTTCTGTCCCTTGTACCATCTGCTTCTGTCCCTTGTACCATCTGCTTCTGTCCCTTGTACCATCTGCTTCTGTCCCTTGTACCATCTGCTTCTGTCCCTTGTACCATCTGCTTCTGTCCCTTGTGCCATCTGCTTCTGTCCCTTGTACCACCTGCTTCTGTCCCTTGTGCCACCTGCTTCTGTCCCTTGTACCATCTGCTTCTGTCCCTTGTACCATCTGCTTCTGTCCCTTGTACCACCTACTTCTGTCCCTTGTACCACCTGCTTCTGTCCCTTGTATCACCTACTTCTGTC
Source organism: Norana najaformis (assembly GCA_964023275.1). Taxonomy (NCBI): domain Eukaryota; kingdom Metazoa; phylum Annelida; class Clitellata; order Crassiclitellata; family Hormogastridae; genus Norana; species Norana najaformis. The sequence goes on along the minus strand of OZ029913.1, from coordinate 54,265,936 downwards.
CCTTGTACCATCTGCTTCTGTCCCTTGTACCATCTGCTTCTGTCCCTTGTACCACCTGCTTCTGTCCCTTGTACCACCTGCTTCTGTCCCTTGTACCACCTGCTTCTGTCCCTTGTACCATCTGCTTCTGTCCCTTGTACCATCTGCTTCTGTCCCTTGTGCCACCTGCTTCTGTCTCTTGTACCATCTGCTTCTGTCCCTTGTACCACCTGCTTCTGTCCCTTGTACCATCTGCTTCTGTCCCTTGTACCATCTGCTTCTGTCCCTTGTACCATCTGCTTCTGTCCCTTGTACCATCTGCTTCTGTCCCTTGTACCATCTGCTTCTGTCCCTTGTGCCATCTGCTTCTGTCCCTTGTACCACCTGCTTCTGTCCCTTGTACCACCTGCTTCTGTCCCTTGTACCATCTGCTTCTGTCCCTTGTACCATCTGCTTCTGTCCCTTGTACCACCTACTTCTGTCCCTTGTACCATCTGCTTCTGTCCCTTGTATCACCTACTTCTGTCCCTTGTACCATCTGCTTCTGTCCCTTGTACCATCTGCTTCTGTCCCTTGTACCACCTGCTTCTGTCCCTTGTACCACCTGCTTCTGTCCCTTGTACCACCTGCTTCTGTCCCTTGTACCATCTGCTTCTGTCCCTTGTACCATCTGCTTCTGTCCCTTGTACCACCTGCTTCTGTCCCTTGTACCATCTGCTTCTGTCCCTTGTACCATCTGCTTCTGTCCCTTGTACCATCTGCTTCTGTCCCTTGTACCATCTGCTTCTGTCTCTTGTACCATCTGCTTCTGTCTCTTGTACCACCTGCTTCTGTCCCTTGTACCACCTGCTTCTGTCCCTTGTACCATCTGCTTCTGTCCCTTGTGCCATCTGCTTCTGTCCCTTGTACCACCTGCTTCTGTCCCTTGTACCACCTGCTTCTGTCCCTTGTACCACCTACTTCTGTCCCTTGTACCATCTGCTTCTGTCCCTTGTACCATCTGCTTCTGTCCCTTGTACCACCTGCTTCTGTCCCTTGTACCATCTGCTTCTGTCCCTTGTACCACCTGCTTCTGTCCCTTGTACCACCTGCTTCTGTCCCTTGTACCATCTGCTTCTGTCCCTTGTACCATCTGCTTCTGTCCCTTGTACCACCTGCTTCTGTCCCTTGTACCATCTGCTTCTGTCCCTTGTACCATCTGCTTCTGTCCCTTGTACCACCTGCTTCTGTCCCTTGTACCATCTGCTTCTGTCCCTTGTACCACCTGCTTCTGTCCCTTGTACCATCTGCTTCTGTCCCTTGTACCATCTGCTTCTGTCCCTTGTACCATCTGCTTCTGTCCCTTGTACCATCTGCTTCTGTCCCTTGTACCACCTGCTTCTGTCCCTTGTACCATCTGCTTCTGTCCCTTGTACCATCTGCTTCTGTCCCTTGTACCACCTGCTTCTGTCCCTTGTACCATCTGCTTCTGTCCCTTGTACCACCTGCTTCTGTCCCTTGTACCATCTGCTTCTGTCCCTTGTACCATCTGCTTCTGTCCCTTGTACCGTCTGCTTCTGTCCCTTGTACCATCTGCTTCTGTCCCTTGTACCACCTGCTTCTGTCCCTTGTACCACCTGCTTCTGTCCCTTGTACCACCTACTTCTGTCCCTTGTACCATCTGCTTCTGTCCCTTGTGCCATCTGCTTCTGTCCCTTGTACCATCTGCTTCTGTCCCTTGTACCACCTGCTTCTGTCCCTTGTACCATCTGCTTCTGTCCCTTGTACCATCTGCTTCTGTCCCTTGTACCATCTGCTTCTGTCCCTTGTACCATCTGCTTCTGTCCCTTGTACCATCTGCTTCTGTCCCTTGTGCCATCTGCTTCTGTCCCTTGTACCACCTGCTTCTGTCCCTTGTACCACCTGCTTCTGTCCCTTGTACCACCTACTTCTGTCCTTTGTGCCATCTGCTTCTGTCCCTTGTACCATCTGCTTCTGTCCCTTGTACCACCTGCTTCTGTCCCTTGTACCATCTGCTTCTGTCCCTTGTACCACCTGCTTCTGTCCCTTGTACCACCTGCTTCTGTCCCTTGTACCATCTGCTTCTGTCCCTTGTACCATCTGCTTCTGTCCCTTGTACCACCTGCTTCTGTCCCTTGTACCATATGCTTCTGTCCCTTGTACCATCTGCTTCTGTCCCTTGTACCATCTGCTTCTGTCCCTTGTACCATCTGCTTCTGTCCCTTGTACCATCTGCTTCTGTCCCTTGTACCATCTGCTTCTGTCCCTTGTACCATCTGCTTCTGTCCCTTGTACCACCTGCTTCTGTCCCTTGTACCACCTGCTTCTGTCCCTTGTACCATCTGCTTCTGTCCCTTGTACCATCTGCTTCTGTCCCTTGTACCACCTACTTCTGTCCCTTGTACCACCTGCTTCTGTCCCTTGTACCACCTACTTCTGTCCCTTGTACCATCTGCTTCTGTCCCTTGTACCATCTGCTTCTGTCCCTTGTACCACCTGCTTCTGTCCCTTGTACCATCTGCTTCTGTCCCTTGTACCACCTGCTTCTGTCCCTTGTACCACCTGCTTCTGTCCCTTGTACCACCTGCTTCTGTCCCTTGTACCATCTGCTTCTGTCCCTTGTACCACCTGCTTCTGTCCCTTGTACCACCTGCTTCTGTCCCTTGTACCATCTGCTTCTGTCCCTTGTACCATCTGCTTCTGTCCCGCTTCACGTGCACCCTTAGCGAATTCAGCTATAAAATGAGTACATCGATCGTACACTGTCGGTAGGCTGATCAGGCTGCGCGGGAGTGAATTAGCCACTCGTCCTCATATGCCGAGGCTAAGAAAAATAAAGTCGCTAATAAGGCTACCTCTCTGGATCGGCTTAAAGGACTGCTGTTCTCCTTCTCCAGAAAGTAATCAGCCGAGGCGCTTTAGAAGCCACGTGTGTTTTTCATCCATTGTGGGACTTGACATTTTGGACAGGGCACTGCGTAAGACAAATGGCCTCGGGTCTGTCCTGGGGCGTGGGACAGGATGGAATGAGGCGAATACCGGTGCATGTGGGGCAATATCTCTTCCGGGGCGAAGACAGTTCCTACTCCGCCCGCATTTGGCATTACACAGTGCGGCGAATTTAAAAGGATCCTGTTCCACTGGCGGCAAAAGTTGACAGGAACCATTATTTTAGTCAGTGGAAAAATAACCGAGAGAAACAAAGAGAAGGAGATACACGCGCACGCGCACACACACACACACACACAGTGCTTGCATTACTCTATGGTGCTGACCCCTACATGCACGCAGAGTACTACTAATCTAATCTAATCTTTAGGATGTCGACGATTAAAATGATGTTGGTGATGATGATGATGATGTTAGTGATGATGACGATGAAGATGATGATGATGATGACGACGACGACGATGATGATGATGATGACGACGATGATGAAGATCAAAAACCGACAATGTTGATTAAGTAGTGAACTTGACTGATGCCACTCCTGAGTCAGTCAAAGAATGACTTGTTGACGGGTCTTCATTTCATGTCTGCGCCATAGTGCAGTGGCCAGTGTGCTGGACTGTCGGTCCAGAGGTCATGAGTTCAAATCCCCGTCCGAGCGAAAAGATGCTTTGAAATTTCTGCTCAACTTGCGCCCCATAGCGAACTGAGCTTTAAAATGAGCACACCGACCGTACACTGTCATTGGGAAGATCAGACAGTGACAGAGAGGGCTGGCCAGCAGTTGTCATATGCCGAGGCTAAGAAAACTTAATTCGCTAACAATTCTTACCCATGGTTGGCTCTCGGGGCTAGCTTAAGGAGCTGTTGCTTCTGCTCCTCTGTCTTCTCTGTCTCCTCTGTCTCCTCTTCTTCTCCCCTTCTTCCTCCTCCGTCTGCTCCTCTGTCTTCTCTGTCTCCTCTGTCTCCTCTTCTTCTCCCCTTCTTCCTCCTCCGTCTGTTTCTGCACCTTCGACCTTCCTCACCCAACTACAAAAGCGACTCGTTGGCTTCTACATGGACCCCTGGTTATTTAGACCTCCATGGTTTAATATACTACACCTGAGCCAGTCAACGGAATGTCGATGAGCTCCGGCTTCTTTGGTTCGGGTCTTCGGAGATGTTTAGGCAGCTGATCGTTCTCCTGGTTCCACTTCTTGAGGCACTGAGGTTCGTGAATGCTGATCGACTGCGTTCCAAACTCTCTTCCGCACAGGTAGCAGACGACCGTTCTCGGACGTTTAACCATGCGTGACGAAGGCGCAGGAGGCTCTTCAATTGCGCCAGGATCCTATATTAGTAAATCAGCAACTATATATAGTAAATAAGTCAAGTAATAAACAGAGTAATAAATGAATGAATAACTCGATCAGTCAGTCAGTCAGTCAATCAAATTGTGGTTTTTCATTCCTGCAAATTCAAATTACTATGACAGAGGACATTATGGCGCATTAGAAGCCGCATTACTATGAGATTGGGTAAGGTATCGAGTAATGGTATTTTGCCAGAGATCAGTTGCTGGTCGCCAGAATTAGTCATTGATACGCGACACCAGCAAGATAATGACCTACCCGACGGCATCGAGGGTAGAGCCGAGAAGTCAGACATCAGCCAAAAAGCTAAGGCGCGATTTCAAAGGGCGCCGACATTGGTAATTGATGGAGTTGAACGATCACACGACGAGGGAATGGAATCAAGTGCAGAGAAGCATACCCATAGACATAGGAACAAAGACAGAGGGTAGGACAGAGTCCATGATAACGGCACAGCAACAACCTTAGTCGTAGTGAGTAGAGTCGTTGCTGGGGATTACTAATAAGGGTGACAAGTAGTGCAAATGAATCTACACAAGGATGAGCAGAAGTAGCCCAGGGAAGAAGGGTTGCTGTACACGTCATAGCCCGGTGCTAGGACGACTCCGCCTCGCAATGGGCCGGGAAGACAACGGCCGGAAGATCCGCCCCCATGTATCTGATAGTTCCTAAAGGGAAGATTTTAAGGGATAATAGGCAGAAATGCGTTAGCCAATTACCTTCCAAATTAGCAGACAAGCTAAGGACAGAAAATTATATAAGCGTTGGGAAAGGTAATTTGGGAGTCTTGACTGAGCTAAACCTTCTGAGTGAAGTTCGGATGAGACCCGACAGAACACAGACGTTGACGACTGTGGACGTTCATTGCTTTCTTACATTGTAAGTATTCCGTTCTTTATATTAAATCTCGTAGCAAGCAGTGCTCCGTTCTTTCCTATTAGTTCCCCTAATTAGGTTATATTACCATTATTCCTTATTTAAATATAGAAATTTGTTCATTGATAATAATAATAATTTTGTTTTGTCGATTTACCTGAAGGCTTCTACCAGCCATTTGTCTGACGTGCGTCATTCTTACACACCGAAGACCTATGCATAAACAATGTAATGTAATGGTAATGATCTGCGCATTATAAATGCACATGTGACATATTACAAGAAGGCGTCATTGAAGTTATAAGCTCTAGCAAGATTTATATGGCGCAATCAACTACAGCGACGCAGAAGGAGTATATGACTCAAACCCATTAGAGGGCTTTGTCATCTAAGACAGGAGATTATCTAAGATAAATGGTTTAGAGATAGGCAGATAGCCGTATGAAGGAAGCGCTAATGGATTCGGCCGTGGAGATAACTAGAGAAAACAGGCAGAAAACATCTGGATACGATTAGACAGCACTTTATTGGAGCCACGTAGTCTTGAAATAAGTGCGGTCAGCTAGCTGGAATTATTAAGTGAACTATCCATAGCAGATCCCACTTTGAACTGTCTGTGGCGCCCATTCAAACGGGCAGCGGTGGTGATGGGTCTCACCCGATTGATTCGTTGGAAAATGAGCAGGGTAATCGTAATCACGCGATTTCTACAGCGAACAACGAAAGCCACGGGAACCAGCTTACTCACAGGCGCTCAATCAAAACAAAATCTATAGGCAAAAGTGCTCGGTTCCAGGTCAAGATCCAAGAGTTAGACAGAGACAGCGTGAGGCTACAGTGGGTGATGTTTGGGATTGGAGCGGAAAGAGTGATAAGAGGAAGAAGCGGAGTAAGGATAGGCCACAAGGTCGCTATAGAAAAACGTGTAGATTTACATTTATTTTTAGAATGAATACACAGGCAACACAGCAATAGCAGAAAGTAGCAGCAAGTAGCAGTAGGCGGCGGCAGCAGTGGTAATAGCAGCCAGTAAAAGCAGTAACCATGAAACAGATATGGTTAGCCCAGAATAGGTATTTCTTAAAAGGTCCTGAAACAGTAGTAAGGTAGACGAGGGCAATGGAAGGCCTAACTTATTTTAGAATAGTTACAGGAAGGTAGGGATATAAGTTGAAGCTAAGAAAAGGCTTTAAAAGCGTCTGCGAGTTTATAGCGGAGCGGTCTGCTACTTCATCCTGCGACGCATGCATCAGATCCGACTTAGACTGGACTGAATTTCAGTTTTATTCTTCTTAGGGTATGTACTTTTCTTATATTAAACATTTTATCCTGCAAACGAGTCTTTTCCTGTTCTTATTAGCGAGCTAACAGTCCTTTGCTAACTGCTCTGGTTCAAATATCTTAACAGAGCTCATAGGAAAACTTGTTTCTTTAGTTAGTTAATTAATTAAGTGAAATTTATTACACTTGATTATGTAGGCTACGTAATTTGTAGCCTAGTATGTGTTGCGGGGGTGGGTCAGTGTGTACCTTGGCCGCCCTACAAGTCTGTTCCAGATTCTCGAGGGAGCTTGAAATCAAAACTCGGAGCGCTCTGACGTAATCATGCCTGCATTGCACCTACAAGTGTATCAATATCCAGTCTTCTAGTAACATCCGAAGTCTTTTTGTTACCTGCTATATTCCATTTGAAAAAGTCTAATTAAAATTCTCGTACCCCGTTGACGTACCAGCGGATTAGTTGTCTAAGCGACGCTTGTTCTCATTTTAAGGGTTTTGAAGAATCGAAGTTTCTGCGCTACGTATAGGCCTTTAGGCCTAAACTAGGCGACGACCTACATGACCATATAAACAACGTATACGTAACAAGGTTGTTGTGATTTTATCCAGTATGCTATACTTATTTAATCGACTTTAATTTGTTTCGATCTTCATCTTAAACGAAGTCTACAAACCTCTACAGCGACTCACAAGATGTAACTACTCATTCCTAAAAATGTCGCCATGGATACTGTTTTTAAAAAAAATCGATCTGCCTATCAGAAAAGCTGTTGAATAAAAGCTTTTAGCAGATAATTAATTATTTTCAAAACGCATCGCATTATGGGAAAGCTGACTTATTGTTTAAAAAACACTAGACAGTTTCAAACCAGATCTATTTATGACGTCATCTGTTTATTGTTAAGAAACATATCACAGTTTAACGAGGCTTATACATGATATCAACTGCTTATTCCTATGAAGCAGACGAGTAACAAGTCCAGCGCCTCAGATTCAGATTTATTGATTTTGTGCGTAATGAGTCTTCAAATAAATAATTAATGAGTGGCGCCTATTTATGACGTCGTCTGCTCATTGTTTCGAACCAGACAATAGTTTAATAACGCATAGATTTATGACTTCATCTAATTATTGCAAAGTTAGCAATTTTTAGTTTAATTATGGCGTCATCTGCTTATTGCTAAGAAACGGACTAAAAGTTAAAGAGGCCTCTTAAGTTTTATGACATCTTATGCTTAATACGAAGATCAAAGCTTATCAAGGCCTATTTATGACATCATCAGATTATTGTTACGAAGATCAAACTTAATAAAGCCTATTTATGACGTCATCTGATTATTTTACGAAGAACAAACTCAACAAAGCCTATTTATGACATCAACTACTTATTGTTACGAAGATCAAACTCAATAAAGCCTATTTATGACATCATCTGATTACTTTACGAAGAACAAACTTAATAAAGCCTATTTATGACATCATCTGACTATTTTACGAAGAACAAACTTAACAAAGCCTATTTATGATATCAACTACTTATTGTTACGCAGATCAAACTCAATAAAGCCTATTTATGACATCAACTACTTATTGTTACGAAGATCAAACTCAATAAAGCCTATTTATGGCATCGTCTGACTATTTTACGAAGAACAAACTTAACAAAGCCTATTTATGACATCGTCTGACTATTTTACGAAGAACAAACTTAACAAAGCCTATTTATGACATCGTCTGACTATTTTACGAAGAACAAACTTAACAAAGCCTATTTATGACATCGTCTGACTATTTTACGAAGAACAAACTTAACAAAGCCTATTTATGACATCGTCTGACTATTTTACGAAGATCAAACTTAACAAAGCCTATTTATGACATCGTCTGATTATTTTACGAAGAACAAACTTAACAAAGCCTATTTGTGATATCAACTACTTATTGTTACGAAGATCAAACTTAACAAAGTCTACTTATGGCATCATCTGATTATTGTTACGAAGAAGACCGAAGCTTAACGAGGTCATTTATTATTTAACAAGCTTATTTATTACGAGTGCAAAATCAGTAAATCTGAATCTGAGGCATCAGACGATTGTGAACGAACTTGCTTGTCCAAGAGCGTAACAAAATCAAGGCAATTCAAGGGCGCTTTTAAACAGAGTCTTGAATACAATTAAACGTCAACCGCCGCCATAAGGCCTTACCTTCGGGTTAAAAGCCAATTGATATACTGCTATCAAATGAGAACTCCCCACGCTGTTTCAGACTAATCCTTATGAGATGCATTTCCCCACTCACTTTAATCCCTCTGTGGTTAGAACGAGAGAGGCCTCCTCTCACTGGTTCCAGCCACTAACCGAACCCCAATAAAACAGACCGTTTTCTCACAGTTGAAAGCAATGCAACGCATCGCCAGTTTCACCCTAGTATCTGAATCCCTAACGCAGCATTAAAGGCTTAGTAGATGACATCATTCAGTCATTATGCCATTATGTCATGACGCTATACAAATAGTCACATACATAAATATATACAAACAAATAAACATACATACATGCAGCTAGGAATTTTCACCCATCGCCAACTTTTCCATCCGGCTACAGCGACGAAAGATTTCTAACAGGAGACCAGCTGTTGTTAGGTCGTACTGACGGGTCATGAGAACCAAACACCGCTTCAAAGACGCTGAAGACAGCGATGAAGTTTCTTGGCCAGATCAGCGCTCGTGAAGACCAAGGGCCCCTGTATAATTTATAGGCTTTAGCATGCTTGAGTAGATCATGATTAGAAGCAGGTCGAAATCAGAAACAGAAGCCTAGTACAGATAAATCTGTTTGCTGTCCAGCCTCTGTCGACGTTTCCATGCCCAAGGTTATCTGCCAGCCGTGATGTTGGCCTTAGCCTTCCCATGACCTCTTTGATCCTAACTTGGCGGCGCTATTCAAGAAGGTTCAGACAGGCCTCTATGCTCCATCCCTTCTTTCCTTCCTGCCTCCCTTTCCTCTTATTCAACCCTGCTTAGAAGCCATGCCGAATAAGAACACGACTGCCAAGTCATCAAAGGGCGACCATGTGGCCGGCTTACTAAACAAAACGTTAAGTGCAAGTCTAAGCGCTCTTCGTCTTTCCTCACGTTTGAAGTAGAGACAGCCTCGCAACCGATCGTATGGTGAAAAACGTGTAATTTGTTTTTCGGGGGCACAAATGACACATGAACACAGAGGAATAAATATGGATACAATCAAAGACTGTATATGTCTACTTTGTTCTGTTTGTTTATTATAATCATATCCTGTTCCTATACTCTCCAGTTTTGTTGCTAAATAAGACTTGAGCCTGTACGTCCCCGCCAGCATCATGCCCATATTCCCATACGACACCCGTATACCGTCCATTTGAGTCCCGCCAAATGTTTGCAAGGATATGCTTGCCTGTAGTACGGTGTAACTAAATTCACCGTAAACTATTCTTCTGCAATGTAGCTGGGCGAAGATTTTTAACAGTATCGAACAGTTGCTCCACGAGACGATAAGAATTAGTTCTATATCCCAAACGTTTTAAATCGTTTTTCTAACGAGTGATAATGAGTTGATGCGTATAAATTGCGTGCACATGAAACACGTTATTCACCTAATTTTCTTCTGTGCTGGGCTCATCATTAGCTGGTGTGGTTAACTTGCTGATCCTTGCAGAACATGAAGCTGGGGAAACTCCGTTCAGCATCCACAATAGAATCGGCTCAGGTTCCACGTTTCATGCGTGAGGAAAGGACTACGACGACCAGTCTAAACGAGGAAGAGGAAATCGTTTTTAACGAGTGCTACAAGCTTTCCTGCGATCGTCTGCAATACAGCTGGGGCGGGCATTGCTGTCAACGAATTCTGTAAACACTGGTCAAGTTTCAGAATACTGTTGTGCCGACTGAAACTCGTAATTCAGAGATTTCTACGGCGCCCAACGAAAGCTGCGCCGCGGGGACCAGCTTATTCACAGGCGCTCTGTCAAAACAAAATTGATAGGCAAAAGGGTTCGGTTCCAGGTCAAAATCCAAAAGTCAGACGGAGAGACAGCGATCAACGAGCAATCAACAGCTAAAGTTAAACCTTAACAACATCCTTAAAAATTCAGATCTGCGCTTCAAGCTTTAGTAAAATTAAAACTTCAGATAGTTTCATTTTAACCCGTGATAGTGGTCTGTCGACTAGAATCGTGGAGTTCTACAAACACTTGTAATACTTCGATGATGAACAAGAAACTTAAGACAGATTTTATGTTACAAGGGGCCTTGGTACCTTCTAGATCTGCCCTTTGTATCACAGAAATATTTTGCATACTCGTTTTACGACGCTGTTGTTGGAAACAATAAAGTAAATGTAAGTAATAAGCATGGAGAATTTTGTTGTTTCCCGCACCTTTGCGCGGTCCACAAGGAAATGCTCGGCGGTCCGGATTTGGCTCGCAGTTTGAGTAGCCCTGGATGTAGCGATTCCCCTGTAGACCCACATCCTGTCTTAGACAAGCAAATGACTCACGGACTGTGTGTGGCTATGTGTATAGATATAGATATGGATATATTTTGCATGCGTAGTCTAGACACTTTAGATTGTAAGTAAATGTATTGAGTGGCCGGCATTTTTAGATTTTTATGTACGTCTAACCACGGCCAGCATGGTAATATGTATATATATATGTGTATATGTGGGGAAAGGGGCGACGGCATCAAGAATGTGGGAAGGGGAACGCAAGACTGGCGCGTGCTGTCTGACGGGATTGGCGTGACATCCTCAATGCGGCCGATCTTCATTCCAGCACGAGCCAACGCACGCACGCAGAGAAGCCTGGGCTCCAGGGCCTGGAGTCTTGGTTGTGTTGCCACCTGTAGCTCGAACCTTGATGTGCAGAGCCGTAACTCCATGTGTCTTGCATCGCTCTGCAACATCCTGAGCAGCCAACATAGCAGCATACGGAGAAGACTCGTCACGATCCGCCTTGACCTTCATTCCACCAGTCACTCGGACGATCGTTTCCTTTCCAGACAGATCAGTCACATGGACAAACGTGTCGTTGAAACTAGCAAAAATGTGAGCCACACCGAACACATTCTCGCCTTCGGCCACTTGTGGACCGAGCGTGACCTGCTCTTCCTTAACGGCCTTTACCTTGCGTGGACCCATATTGTCAGGACTTAAGACCTAAATCTCCGTTCTAGCTACACAGAGTAAAAGGCCGTTAAGGAAGAGCAGGTCACGCTCGGTCCACAAGTGGCCGAAGGCGAGAATGTGTTCGGTGTGGCTCACATTTTTGCTAGTTTCAACGACACGTTTGTCCATGTGACTGATCTGTCTGGAAAGGAAACGATCGTCCGAGTGACTGGTGGAATGAAGGTCAAGGCGGATCGTGACGAGTCTTCTCCGTATGCTGCTATGTTGGCTGCTCAGGATGTTGCAGAGCGATGCAAGACACGTGGAGTTACGGCTCTGCACATCAAGGTTCGAGCTACAGGTGGCAACAGAACCAATACTCCAGGCCCTGGAGCCCAGTCTGCTCTGCGTGCGTTGGCTCGTGCTGGAATGAAGATCGGCCGCATTGAGGATGTCACGCCAATCCCGTCAGACTGGGGGCCAATACATTTACTTACAATCTAAAGTGTCTAGACTACGCATGCAAAATATATCCATATCTATATCTATACACATAGCCACACACAGTCCGTGAGTCATTTGCTTGTCTAAGACAGGATGTGGGTCTACAGGGGAATCGCTACACTGGCTTACATACATAAATCCATAGATATATACATAAATGTCATGTAATGCAACATTTGTACAGCATCAGTAAAGTACCTCAAAAAGCCCTCATTACATGGTTAGCTAAAAGTGATGTAAGGTAAACAACAAATGTGTGTTGAGCCAAATCAGTTGAAACAGTACATACATACATACATACATACATACACATAAATACACACATACATACACTTCACACACATATCCATATATACATACATACAAACATACATGCCTATGTACTACAGCAATGACATAGATTTTAATGTAAACAGCAGGGTTATCAGAAACCACAAAGAAATCTATTAACGTTCTTTATTCATCACTGCTTGAGTAAAATCTTAAAAAACATCTAATAACATCAACAACATGAGAAGATATTGCACTCGAAACGTGAACACATTATATTAAATGAGTGTAGAATAAAATGCTTTAAATTTTCTTAATGCAGTAAATTGATGAGGCAGAGAAAAGTTGTCATATCATATTACATAACCATCGACTGATGGTTATGTAATATGATATCACATAATCTTTTTTGGTCATCTTCAAAGTTTTCCTGGTAATCAACATGTGTCTTCATATTTTTCCTGCCATCTCCTACAAATCGATGCAGTTCCATTTAATGCCATAAATATATCATGATAAAAAATGTTGAAGACAATCTGAATAATAGGACTGACATCACCATAAGTGAAACACCAAACACCCAAGAAATCATAGGTGCACACATCCATCCTGTTCTAGTGGGAACAACACCTACATCCACCAAATTGTTTTAAATAAATAAGTTTAGCTCTGTTAATGTGCATACTGCTTACCGACCACAATAATGACTAAATTAGTTGTGCATCCATGTCTGAACAGCAAAATCATTATTAATACAAGCCAAGGTCATTATTAAAGTCAAGGTCACTGCTGCAAACAATGTGCCCACCATAGTGTGCAACAGTGAAGCTGAGCTCCATTATTCATCAAATTTACAACCCTTGGTGAGTTTACAACCCTGTGGTCCCAGAAAATCGGCCATATAATATACACACATACTTACATAATACATATACATACAGAACACCCAATCACATGGATGCCAATGCACTGGAAACTGAACATGGCAAACAATTTTGACAGATGGAGAATGTCAACTGCCTGGATTGTACAAACATACACATGCCAACATCTGTGCCTTACTAACATTCCAACGAAATCACACAGGAAACTTTAGATTTAGAGCAGCTAAGTTGCGTTTCTCGCATAGAACACAAAATTTTAATCAGATCTCTTTCTATCAGCCGACTAATTCCGGTACCCAACTGCACCCGAATGGATATCTGCTATCAGAATCACAACAAAAAGTTCAGCCTATTAGCTTTAAAAATTGTTCGAAAAGCAAGACAAGCAGTCAAAAGTTAAGTTAGAATCATCTTTGTATAAGCGTATGTTGTGCCATTCAACCCGTCCAGGGTTTGGTGTTGTTCATAACTGGAAGTCTTCTGATATAGCACCCCTACACCATAAGCAGGACCTGTACACACTCTAAAAGGCAATGAAGCAACTCTCTGGACTCTTAAAATAAATGATAACATTATGACGATTTAACAGCAAATGAAGAGCATTTGATATCAACCAGAAAAGTTCTTTACTTTGCAAAATAAAAGACTGTTTCTGTCTCCACATGACATATTTACGAAATCCACGGACTAACAGTAAATCCAGAAAACTGCTTAAAACTTCCAGCAAATTGAAAACTTCTGTTAACAGTAAGAACTGTGTTGGCTTACACCGAAAGCCAATTATTTCCTACTTCAGATGATTCAGAAAGAGACTACATTTACATTTTTTAGTTGTGTCTTTTCTTAATTCAAATCCTAGTACACAATAAATAACAAAAGTACACTTTTAACTGATAAACAAACAAACTTAAGACAAGTTATAATGCCACTTGATGGCTCAATACTTGTCAAAAACATTTTATTGAAATATTCAGATAGTTTATTCAGAGATGTCAGTACCAAGCATAAATCAGCAGTTTCTGTCCACTCCAATCAAGTGAAATGGCCAAAATTCTAAGATATATGCTAAAGTAAGAGAGTTGGAATGGAAATATTCAATGAATTCATGTGGTTTGCATATAGTGTGTGTAATGTAAACTGGTTTTTTACTACTTGACTGAAACTGAGAAGTGGCAACCTTTCCAGTAATCTGAGCATTCTATGCCTACAGATTAACTTCTTGTTCTACATGTATATGAACTTTAACACCATTTACACAGTGGAGGCAGCACTTCTGTGAGGTACTTAAAAGGCACTATATTAAGCATCTAGATACATACAGTACATACATACACACATACATAAACACACACACATAAACATACATGCATAAACATACATACACACAATACATACACACAAACATACACACATGCATAAAAATACATACCTAATTTGCTGGCTTTCACTTGGACTGACTTATCAGCCTCTTGATTAGCACTTTCTGTTTCACTTTTAAGTATAAATACATTGAGTTGATTATATCACTGCCACATAAGTGTGCCAAGAAAACTAGGTATGGAGCCGAATAGTATTGCTTTTCTTTATGTTAAGAATCTGACTTTAAGCCACACAGCATCAGACAACAGAACTGCAGAGTAGGACTTTGCTTAAAAAGCTGAATGATCAACCAGAACATATGAAATAGTGATCCTACTAAGTTTTGCAACAGACTTACCGAACTTGGTTAAAAAACTGAACAACAACATAGGAGCACACCAAGAGAGTGAAATAATTAAAACTGACACAAACTTGCTATGTCTGGCTTCTCTGTGCAGAATTAACACCAACCAACCAGGGATGGAAGCGTATTTATTAACTCTGACAATAGCTCACTTGAAATTAAATGTAATACAGCATAACTCTGAGAACCAGGTTATAATTTAGTAAATGGCATCAAATTAGGTGATAAAAAAGCAACTTAGGCAAAACCTTCAACACATCTGAGCTGAACAGCTCATTCTGTAAAACAGTACATTGCTGTGCCTATGTATAAAAGGACATTGGTACACAAATCAATTGTACACATATTTAAGAGATTTATATCTAGTGCATGGGGGAAAATGACATGGGCATCTACCAAAATGGGCAGCAGTGGTGAAAGATGACGATATCACAGATAAGTTCATTGAAAAATGAACAAGGTCGAGGCCATGTGGTCGCTAATGAAAATCTCATATGTATATGCACACACTTGCATATCCATATACTCTACAGAAACTCCTAAGACGCAGCATCTGAAGAACCTTTGGGCTGAGGCACAAACAGGACCCACTGCAATCCAGAGACAGGAACCTCCAGCAGCCGTCCAGCTAGCATTGGCAGCTCACTTACTATCCTGACCCGGAAAGATGGCAAGCTGTTGGCCTGGTCAACACAACACCAATTAAATTAAAATAACACCCAAATTTAATTTTTTTTCGAGAATATAACTGTTAATTGCAACAACCGCCTTCCTTCAAAACGCTCAACAACATTAATTTTGCCAACATCCATCATGTATTCTCGAATACCATAGACGATAAATGCCTTAGACTTAAAATCCCATCCCTATGAATCAATTCGTATTACGTGTATATATCATTGGTTTTAAGCATCGTTTCCCAACTCCTTCTATAGCGACCTTATGGCCTTGACATGCTTATTTTTCAATGAATTTATCTGGTGAGATCCTTCACCACCGCTGCCCATTTGAATGGGGGCCATGTTATTTAAGGTTCCTGTGTATGGACCGTGCTAGCCCGAAATTAAAATCTCTGGAATATAATTACTATCGATGTAGAACCCATGTTGACAGTTTTGCAATAAATAAGGATTACTCCCTTTAAAAATCAACTAAGCAGAATAACTTTAAATAGTAATTTACCCAGAAAATTTATTCGAAAAAAGCTGCAATGATTCCATAGGTCCTATTTACAAAGATTAAATAGTAGTTGTTATCAAGATTGTATGATTATCGTATTCTTAATGGTCTTTATCATTATCGTCATCGTCGCTCTCGTCGTCGTCGTCATCGTCAGCATCCTCATCAACAACAACAATCACAGTCATTATCACCATTATGATCGTCAACTTATAATTATCCGTTGTCGTCACCGAAGACACTGATCATCAAATGTTTCAAGTCACCATCAATAGTAATAAAAATAACAACCAGAAAAACGTTGTGTCGTTGTGATCTTGGTCGTCATTATCTTTTTCATTAAGATTTCATTACTTATTAATAATAGTAGCCGTCCCACTGTCTGCTTGCCTGACTCCTGGATCTTGACCTGGAATCGAACCCTTTCTGCCTATCGATTTTGTTTTGACTGTGCACCTGTGAATAAGCTGGTTCCCGTGACTTGGCTTTCGTTGGGCGCTGCAGAATCTTGAGATTTCAATTACGATTACAATTATTCGATTGAATATTCATATTGTGACGTTAGCAAAATCCTATTATTGCGTCATTTTAGCAGCAAATGAGTCGCTGTTGGTTGCAGGCATGGTCAATTCGCAATTTTCGTTGGAAAAGAGAAGACTGGTAAACTGACGAATTGTGAAATTGTGAAACATCAACGCGACAATGCCTCCGATAAGGAAACGAAGTTTCGCAATCCGCCGACCAACTGCTCCAAGAAGGCCACGAGCGCCGCAGCGCCAGGGACGTGCGAACAATGAGGGTGAGGCTTCAAGAAGCCGATCCAATCTGCGCCGGAGATCTGATGGTAACCAATCCGACGAACAATCACCACGCAACAAGAACTACTCGGACCAGCTTGCCTACGCAAGAAACCATCAACCACATAACTACGGCCAGTTGTATCTCTTCAGTCCTGTGACAGATCACTTTCACGACCACTCTACTTATTCCGTGCAGATGGTGGATCCATCAAACGTTCCAGGATCGGACGGAAGACCAACCGAGGCCTCAATCGTCCGTGGAAAGACGGCGACCGATGGAACAGCAGCCGAGGCTTCAATCGTCCGTGGAAAGACGGCGACCGATGGAACAGCAGCCGAGGCTTCAATCGTCTGTGGAAAGACGGCGACCGAAGGAACAGCAGCCGAGGCTTCAATCGTCCGTGGAAAGACGGCGACCGATGGAACAGCAGCCGAGGCTTCTATCGTCCGTGGAAAGACGGCGACCCATATAGGGTTTCTACGGACTACTAATATCAACAGGATTTAACCTTATCAAACGTTTTATTCATTAAACAAACTCCTTTGTCCATTCCCGCCATTATTATACAAAGTCTATCTTCTCCACCCCTTTAATATATATCTCCCCAGAGTCCACACCTCATGACGTCATAGTCCGACACTACAACCGATGGAACAGCAGCCGAGGCTTCAATCGTCCGTGGAAAGACGGCGACCGATGGAACAGCAGCCGAGTCTTCAATCGTCCGCGGAAAGACGGCGACCGATGGAACAGCGACCGAGGCTTCAATCGTCCGTGGAAAGCCGGCGACCGAAGGAAGACGAAGTGGGGCAGCCCTCGAACCTGCGCAGACGGCGGACAAGGGAAGCGCCAACGGCAGACGCAGGCTGGTCGGCTTCAGTCTTTAAAGCCATTAGGCGTCGTTGCCATGACAGGCCTAGCAACAACGACGTAGAACAATAAAAGAAGACAATTTAAGAAGACGTTTCAGTATATTTCGGTTATAAAGCAATTTCTTTGAAGTCTTAGATGTGAAATCCTGTGAACACGATTACAGACCCATGTAACATACGTACCCTGTACTAAAGCATTGAAATTTGGTTTGTAAAAAAATGACCATCGAAAA
This sequence comes from Norana najaformis, assembly GCA_964023275.1. Taxonomy (NCBI): domain Eukaryota; kingdom Metazoa; phylum Annelida; class Clitellata; order Crassiclitellata; family Hormogastridae; genus Norana; species Norana najaformis. The sequence goes on along the minus strand of OZ029913.1, from coordinate 54,247,889 downwards.
AAGTTGTTCTTTTTGTACAAAAATGTTTGTAGCGCATAGCCATGAAAACAATTTCCTGTAGAACTCTAGGACAGTATCAAGGTCAGGTAAACAAAGTACAGCTTAGGGCCTCGCTGTCTGGAGGGACCACTTTAAAAACTCATGTTTTCATTTGTTACAGTTTTATTTTACCATATAAAAACCGTCCTAATAAAAATACTTTTTGCCACAAAAATTTATTAAATATTCTTTTTAGTATTATTACTTCTTTCTTAATATTTAATTATGGCCAAGCCGCACGTACCTATTCCTGCAAAATGAGCAGGGTCAAGGCCGTACAGTCGCTACATAAAAACCTATACATTTACATATTACATTTTCGATATTATCAGGAAAGACTTTCATTTCCTTACTATGGATAGGTGAAGGAAGTAAGCCATCTAAGCCGAATAAGAACACAAAGTACCGTGGGGCCGACTTAATAAATAAAACGTCCAGTGCAAGAAACTCTTCGACGTTCCTGTCGTTGGAAGTAAAGACGGCCTCACAGCCGATCGTCCTCACGTATGGTGAAGAACGTTTGGTTTCTTTTTGGTTTGCATAAATGACACACGAATAGAAAGGAATAAATACGGATAACATCAAAGACTGTGTATGTGCACAATGTTCTGTTCCTGTTCCAGTTATGTCCAGTTTTGTTGGTGAATGGCGTACTATGAAAGCCTGCACGTCACTGCCTGCATGCTGATATTCCCATATAAGACCCATATACCGCCCATATGGGTCCTGCCAACTGTTTATGGGCATGCTTGCAGGGATATAGTTGCCTACAGCATAGTGTAACTAAATTCACTGTAAACAATTCTTCTGTGTGCAATGAAGCTGTGTGAAGATTTTTAACAGTATCGAGCAGTTGCTTCACGAAACAAGCTTTATATCCCAAATGTTTAAATCGTTTTTCTAACGAGTGTTAATGAATTGGTGCGTATAAATTGCGTGCACATGAAAGATGTCATTCACCTGGTTTTCTTTTATGCTGGACACAACATTAGTTGGTCGATTGTCACTGGTTTTAAAATTACATACAACTGGTTGACTTGCTGTTCCTTGCAGAACACGAAGCTGGAAACTCCATTCAGCATCATTCCTGTTCCCGATTCTTTATCATGGACGACAATAGAATCGCTTCAGGTTCCATGTTTCATGAGAAGGAAAGGAATTACATCCCTGCTCGACTGGTGTTGGAGAGGTTACTGAGCCAGTATCCGTCCAACATCGACAATTATATCAGTCGTCTAACTGGCCACCGTGCCACAGAGATCAAAGCCCAAACACTGAACAATACGAAGATGAAAACTAACTAAAGCATCATTAAAGTTGATGTAGTCTGAAGCAAACTATATGACAGAAGATGTGTTAGTGTGTTTGGAAGACTTTCTGTCTTTGCTCGAGGAATTAAAACGGCGTTTCAGGGACAATAATAAGACAGCTAGCGGTGGATAGCTTGAGATCAATAACACTGTTGTCCCTTTTGTTTACCACAGTGAAACAAAACTTGTACCTATCAGAATTGTTTGTTATGGCACACAGCTTCTGACCGATGTGAACTGTGCTGAATACGAGCTTGAAGCTTTGAAGGAGGAAGCAGACTATCTGAAACACAGTTTAGAAACTGGCAGCTTCAGCTACTCCATCCAACCATCTGAGTCTAGGCTAATCAACATGATGTTCGTGTGGACATTGTGCATGAAGAAACCGTGCATTCAAGAACTCACGGCGTTATGCAACTTTTGACGACACCGCTATAATGGAGACTCATTATTCTCTGCCATATACCAACTCAAAAGTTGAGACAACCTGCCACGACATGCCGATACTTATTGAGTCAAGTGACTACACCGAGGACGAGGTGGTAGATTGAAAACTCCATATGTTATTCTTTGCAAATGGTTCCTGGACAGACTGCGGCACCTGTTTGACATATTCAGTTATTGGAAGCGATCAGAAGCAACTCAGAAGTAAATTTTGCAGCTAATTTGAGCACTGCAGCTAAAGAAGTATTGCTCGATTGTGACAGTTCTACTTACTGCTGCAAAGGCTCGACTTCTGTCCCACCTATCAGAATTGTTCCTTCCTATGGCAACAAAATGTTTCTTCTACAGTCCAACAGCATGAGTCCTGCCTATAGTTATGGACCCTTTACTTCCTATTGCTGCGACATGGTTCTTTCTCACTGCAACAGCATAATTCCAGTAAACAGTAACACCGAAACTGTTTCTTCCAATCGAAATGCTCCTGTTCATATGATGCTTGTCAGTGCAATGTTATGTTTTTAGTACAACAAAACGGTTATTTCAATGGCAGATATGGGACTCGAAACAATCCAGGATATCTGAGGAGACAGGGAAGTTATGCAGTTCCACCTTTCTAGACACTTGTGTTCCAGTGCAATAGTCAACCGTCTTGTTGCAATGGTCAGCCGGCTAATATATCCCAACTACAACCAATGCAACAGTAACTCGATTCATCAATGCTCTGCAGTCCTGGCATTAGCATCCAGTTTGGCGAATAACCAGTCAGCGAATAATCGAGTGCCCTCACTTTGAATAAATGAAGACACTTCGAGGTATCTGTATTTAACATGGATTATCAGACTGAAAATCTTCTCCTGAGTTCTCTGAAACCAATATCCAGCATTCAGTAAAGCACAGCAATGTCAAAACTCGCAATACTCGTATCAAAACAGTCTGCTCGTCAGCAATACGAAACCAACTGTAGCAAAACATTGCATTAAACGTAAATGTGTTTCTGTAGCGACCGTATGGCCTCGACCTGCTCGTTTTTCTATGAAGTTATCAGGTGAGATCCTTTACCATCGCTGCCCGTTTGAATAAGTGCAATGCCATTTAAAGTCCCTGTGCATGGACTGTGCTAGCCCGAGATTCAAATCTCTTAAATAAGCCATGACTGGAGCGTGAACCGGCATTCTCATGCTCAGAGGCGCCTTGACGTGAGCGTGTAGCTAACCAGCTCAGGCATACCCTTCAACCGTGCAGAATAATTATTGCCTCTGCGAGCAACAGCCAAATGCCAGTGTGGTCTTTGAAACTTATTGGTCGGAAGTTTGAAAAGTCCTAGCCGAAGCCATGGATGTTAGTCGGGGAAATGGCGAATTCTGAGCGCATAATAACGGCTATGTTGTTCTGAAAGGTTTTTTGTCAGCTTAAAAACAAGTGGTGTACATTCAAGTCACTGCACAGAACCTTCCTTATAGACTTTTCCTTGGAATTGTGGCTGTACATCTCTACATGTTGGATGTCAACTTCGGCACCATGACTGACACTCTGACTGAGAAAGAGGAGATCATTTTTAACGAGTGTTACTAGCTTTTCTGCGATCATCTGCACTGCAACTGAGCTATTGCTGTTGATGAATTCTGTAAAATGTGTCAAGTTTCAGAATACTTTAGTGCCAGCTGAAATGAGTGATTAACAGCTAAAATTAAACCTTATCAGACATCCTCAAACACTCAGATCTGTGCTTCAAGCTTTAGTAATATTAAATCTTCGGATAGTTTCATTTTCACCAGTGATTGTGGTCTGTTGACTAGGATTGTGGAGTTCTACAAACACTTGTAATACTTTGATGAAGAACAAGAAACTTAAGATTGATTTTATGTTACAAAGGCAGTCTTAGTACCTTCTGGATCTGCCCTTTGTATCCCAGAAATATTTTGTATACTGTGTTTACTGTTTAATGATACCGTTGTTAGGAACAATAAAATAAATGTAAGTAATAAGCATGGAGAATTTTTTCTCAGACCTTTGCAAGGTCTACAAGGAAATGCTTGGCAGGCTGGATTTTGACTGCAGTCTGCAGTTTCAGTAGCCCTGGTCTACATATATAAATCCATAGATATATACATACATGTCATGTAATGTAACATTTATATAACACCAATAAGGCACCTCCAAAAAGCTCTCCTTACATGCTATTTAAACAAGTGAGATGTAAGGCAAACAACAAATGTGTGTTGAGCTGAATCATTTGAAACTGTACATATATACATACATACATGCATATATACATATACACACAAGACATCCACAAACACAAACATACATACATGACTGACAACGTGCTACATACTGGCATGCAGATTTTAATGTAAACAGCAGGCTTATCAGAAACCACAAAGAAATCTATTAATGCTCTTTATTCATCACTACTTGAGTAAAATCCTAGAAAACATCTAATAACATCAACAACATGAGAAGATATTGCACTTGAAACTTGAACACAGTATAGTAGATGAGTGTAGAATACAATTCTTTAAATTTTCTTAATGCAGTAAGTTGATGAGGCAGAGAAAAGTTGTCATATCATATTACATAACTGTTGACTGAAATACTTTAAAATTCTTAATGTGGTAAGTCGATTAGGCATGGAAATGGTGTCTTAATATGGCAGTGACAGAATCACAGTTAGACTCTAAACCTAACTGCAGTTTTGTCTGGGTCAACCTACAATATAAGAAATTTGAGAAATCTAAGGTTGCAATATGTGGATTACACTTGAAAGCACAATGCACACAACACAACATTACCAAAGCACATACCGGAAAGTCTAGATACAATGAGGCCTTTGTACAGACTTTAGGTTTGTTAGATAGAATTTTCAAAAGCTACCAAATACCCATCACCTATTTTAAAAGGTAAATATTTTAGGCTCCACAGACACTCGGTCTAAATGGCTGTATCCTCTTATCCAGTATGGCCTGGATGCAGCTAAATTAAGCCAAAAGGAATCAAAATTGGCCATGAACTTACTGCTCCAGAAAACTAACAGATAGCAACAGGCAAATACAGATAACCAATAATATGAAGAATACTAGAAACTGTAAAATGCCTAATAAAGGCCTAATGTTGAACTATACAAGCCAGAAGCTTAATAGCAAGTAAAATTACTAAAGATGGTGTTGTATGTTTTTCTAGATCAGAAATCCTTGATTTCTTTCATTCTTTTTAAATAATTTGGGAGATCAAACAAATCACAGCTTCACTCAGCAGCATATTTAGATATATTATTATGGAAGGGACAGGGTCAATTCCCTGATGAGTGGGGCTACGGCGGAGGATAAAACAACACAGGCTATGGCAAGTCAAATTTACGATACTGGTAATTCAAAAAGCACTTTATAGTGAAATGCATTGGGGAAATCTGCATGGTAGTGATGAAAAAGGTTAAAACGGTTGTTACTGTGCAAGAACAAATTTTGACAAGACGAAACATTGGCCCCATTCCAAATATGTCACTGATTTTACTGAATTTTGAAAAGACAAAAATTACCTCTTCAAAAGAGCTGGATTCAAGGTACAAACTGTTCCAGATTTAAAAGTGCTTGGACAGCAAACAAGAGTGCAAAATCTCACTGGTGCTCAGAAGAATGACTGTACAAATATTTTGTATAGCTGACAAAATTCATAGCTGACAAAAAGTTTGATAAAGCTGAAAATGAAGCTGACAACATTTCATCTAGGAGCAGAAGAAACAAACAGGCAGCTGCACTGAATGAAAGGCTACAGAGTAAACACCACAGGTCCAACACCCTTTTCCAGCAACAGCGGCATAGATTCACTCTGAACAATGGGGGACCCATTTTTTCCCCCTTCTCTCTCACTAGGCATGGAAGGCGTACATAACTTTACCAGAAAACTTATGTATGAAACCATGATGACCTTATTTTAGCCTTCCACATACTCAGACATTCTTTCAATTATTTTCTTCAAAATTTCTCAATTCTCATGACCTTTTTCGGTTATCAGAACATGTCCTGTCACCTCCCATCAATCCACAGAGTTTCATTTAATGCTGTAAATTTATCATGATAAAAAATGTTGAAGATATTCTCAACAGTTGGGCAGACATCACCATGAGTGAAACACCAGCATAAATCATGGGTGAACACATCTGTCCTGCATTATTAGGAACAACACCTACGTCCACCAAGTTGTTTTAAATAAATAAGTTTAGCTCTACTACTGTGCACACTTCTTACCAACCACAATGATTACTAAATTAGTTGTGCATCCATGCCTAAACAGCAAAATCATTATTATTTCAAGCCAAGGTCATTATTACAGTCAAGGCTGCAAACAATGTGCCCACCACAGTGTGCAACAGTGAAGCTGAGCTCCATTATTCATCAAATTTACAACCCTTGGTGAGTCTACAACCTTGTGGTCCCAGCAAATCGGCCCTGTAATACACACATACCTAGACAGCCTGTATAATACATATACACACAGAACATCCATTCAATCATATGTATGCCAAAGCACAGGAAATTGAACATGGCAAAATTTTGACAGATGGAGAATGTCAACTGACTGTATTCCATATACATGCAAACACCGACATCTGTGCCTAAGAGCAGCTAAGATGCGTTTCTCGCACAAAACACACAATTTTAATCAGATATCTTTTTATCAGCCGATTAAGTCTGGCACCCAACTGCACCCGAATGGATATTTGTCATCAGAATCACAACAAAAAGTTCAGCCTATTAGCCTAAAAAATTGTTCGAAAAGCAAGACAAGCATTAAAAGTTAAGTTAGAATCATCTTCATTCAAGCGTATCTTGTGCCTGCCCAGTCAACCTGTCCAGGGTCTGGTGTTGTTCATAACTGGAAGTCTTCTGATATAGCACTCCTACAACATAAGCAGTACCTGCACATATACTAAAAGGCACTGAAGCAACTGTCTGGACTCTTAAAATAAATGATAACATTATGATGATTTAACAGCAAATGAACAGCATTTGGTATCAACCAGGAAAGTTCTTTACTTTGCAAAATTAAAGGCAGTTTCTGTCTCCACATGAGATATTTACGAGATCCACGGACATATGGTAAATCCAGAAAACAGCTTAAAAAAAGAAAGAGACTACATTTACATTTTTTAGTTGTCTTTTCTTAATTAAAATTCTAGTACAAAATAAATAACAAAAGTGTACTTTTAACTGAAAAACAAAAACTTAAGACAAATTATAATGCCACTCGATGGCTCAATACTTGTCAAAAATGTTTTATTCAAATATTCAGATATTTTATTCAGTGATGTCAGTACCAAGCATAAATCAACAGTTTCTGCGCACTCCAATCAATTGAAAGGGCCAAAATTCCAAGATAAATGCTAAAGTAAGAGAGTTGGAATGGAAATATTCAATGAATTCACGTGGTTTGCATTTACTGTGTGTAATATAAACTGGTTTACTGCTCAGCTGAAATTGAGGAGTTGCAACTTTTCCAATTATCTCAGCATTCTATATTTACAGATTAACCTATATGAACTTTAACACCATTTACTTAAGTGGAGGCAGCACTTCTGTGAGGTATTTAAAAGGCACTATATTAAGTGTCTAGATACAGACATACATACACACATAATACATACACACGCAATACATACACACATAAACATACATACATATATACACACACAAACATACATGCATAAAAATACATACCTACAAACATATATAAACCTAATTAGCTGGCTTTCACTTGGACTGACTTATCAGTCTCTTGATTAGCGTTTTCTGTTTCACTTCTAAGTATAAATAAGTTGCATTGATTATATCATTGCCACATAAGTGTGCCAAGAAAACTAGGTATGGAGCCGAATAGTATTGCTTTCCTTTATGTTGGTAACGTGACTTCAAGCCACACAGCATCAGACAACAGAACTGCAGAGTAGGACTCTGCTGTGAAAGCTGGATGATCAACCAGAACATATGAAATAGTGATCCTACCAAGTTTTGCAACAGACTTACCAAACTTGGTTAAAAAAACTGAACAGTAAAATAGGAGCACACCAAGAGAGTGAAATAATCAAAACTGACACAAACTTGCTATGTCTGGCTTCTCTGTGCAGAATTAACACCAACCAACCAGGGATGGAAGCTTATTTATTAACTCTGACAATAGCTCACTTGAAATTAAATGTAATACAGCATAACTCTGAGGACCAGGTTATAATTTAGTTAATGGCATGAAATTATGTCATAAAAATGTAACTTCAGCAAAAGGCAATGCATCTGTAAAACAGTATATTGCTGTGCCTATGTATAAAAGGACATTGAAGCTGAGTTTGAATAACCCTTGGGCTGAGGCACAAAAAGGACCCACTGCATTCCAGAGACAGGAACCTCTAGTAGCTTTCCAGCTAGCATTGACACCTCATTTACTATCCTGACCCCTGAAAGATGGCGAGCTGATGGCCTGGTTGGGGCTGTTACCATAGATACCCCTTGGCCTGGTCTGCACTAATTGCACTCTGTAGCCATTAGCATCAAAGTAATGGCCAGGGTCGTACACAAGCCGCCACCCACAAGGGATGTCATTAAATCATGTGATGGGGTCTGGCTATTGGCACTGACATCTAGATAATTTAGCATGAAATTATCCAGATGTCTGTGGTGGGCTTAATGCGCTATTAGTAAACCAATTACTTAATTACCATAATTAACTTATCTGCCCTGGTCAAGCAACACTAATTCTGCACCACTGTGCAAAATCTAGTAACTTGGTTTAATTACATCTGTCACAATACATGTGCTGTGAATTACATGCACAATAAAATCCAAAGTAAGAAACACAAAAACACTGGGAGAACTGATAATATTTCTAAATAAAAACCAACTAAAACATAAACAATGCTTGTAATTTCTACATCAGCATACAAGTGGACTATAAAATGACTAAGTAATAAAACAACTATCTTGAACCGCCTTAAATCCTTATGATAATTATTTAAACTCCACTTCTGGAGTCTTTTAACCTAAGAATCAGAGATAAGAGCACCCAAAGCCAAAATCTTGACCTGATAACTATGAAGCTTTATCACCCAAACAAGCTGGGGATGATGACGCAATCCAAAGCCAAGATTGTCGTCATTGCATGACTTTGGGGTCTTTAATATCAAAAGTAAATGGTGTAAGCACAGTTAGTATGAAGTAACTAGGATCTGAAAACAAAACACTGAAGTGAAACAACCTTTTTAGCAATATGTTAGCTCTTGAAAGATGATATCTATGAGATGGTTATGAAGGAGTCAATCCAGAATAACACAGAAGTTTAAGTCAGGATGCAAAATGTTAACCAGATGGGAAGTTAGTTATACACCCTTTAAAGGCTCTTACATACACAACTGCTATGACACTTCCCCTACACAGCACCTAACCAAATAAAACACACAGATAGAGGCAAAACTAACAAAACAATCTGGATCAGAACAAAAGTGCAACCAAACTGCACAAAGCACAGCTCTGACAAGCAGCAGTCATGCATAGTCTGCCGCTGTTCAGCTGGCATGCTAATACGTACCAGCTCAGGGTTAGGCATCACTGCCGCTAGGACTAAACAATAGAAAAATATTAAATAAAACACGATCATGGAAGACAAAACACACAGAATTCAAGACGAATAATCAAACACAGAAAGGAAGGCAAAGGATTTAACTCAATGAAACACGAATATCATTACTAACAGTAATGATATCTTAATCTCAAAAGGCACATATTTGGCAAAATTACAGAATTTTGCAAGCCACATTCCAGAGAGATAAGAGATCACACAAATTCATCTTAATGGGAATTAAGCTTCGTGGACATAAAAGTCTAGTTCTGTCTGGCCCAGTGTGGCCTATTAGAGCATGATGTGGACATGTTGCCTAGGTAGTTATGGATCACGGCACATGGCTGTGATATGCTACATACTGTCCATACTTGTTTTAAGATGGGAGAACATAAAGTTCTAATAATAATAATAATAATAAAAATAATAATAAGAAGAAGAAGAAGAAGAAGAAAAAGAAGAAAATTATACAGCGCTGTGGTACGGCTGAGTTCTGGATGGCAAGCAGTTTCCACAGCTGGCTGAAAGTTCTTTATCTATTTTCACCGATACCTAAATTTGCCAGATGTCAGTATTAAAGGCTATGTCTTTGTGATGTTTTCCATAAACTCTCTGCTTAAAAGAACTGATCTACAGAACTGCCACAAATAGGTTCAAATTTCATGTAACTATGACTCTTTTAATATTGACACTACAAAGGCCACTGAACATATGACTGCAAGTCACTGGGTACTTGACAACATTCTAAGTTGAAAGGAAAAGCACAGCTATAATAAGCTATAACCACAGCAGATAACTAGTGATTAAGCTGGTCCCTGTGGCATGGCTTTCATTGGGCACTGTAGAAATCTTGGGATTACGATTATGATTAATACTTCATGAGTGTTGTTACTTGATTTTAATATGTTACACATAACAAGTTGACACTGTAACATGCTATGGAACTGCTGAAGGTATATCTACTCAGGTATCTATTCAGAGGTGCTTCCAGCCCAGCTCACAAAAACACGACACCTAATAGAGTATAGGATCGCCAACTGGAGGGTTGGTTATGTTCCCAGGTATAGATTAACCAACCCTCCAGTTGGCTATACTATACCCCCTTAGTCTTCAGTTTGAGGATGCAGAAGCCAGTAGGACCATTTTGAATCAGAATGCGAGAGATGAAGAGGACGACTGTTCCAGAAAGATGGTATCACATGTCTGTGCAATGGATTTAAGAAGGTACTTGTACAGAAGTGTGCAGCAAGGTGATCTATCAGTAAGGTGTTTGATCACTGATAATGCAGTTGAGGGTTCGACTCCATGTAATGACCCTGGGCAAGTTGTTTCCGCACACCACGCCTCTATCACCAAGCAGTACAATTTAGTACCAGCGTACGCTGGAAAGTAAACGGCAAGTCCTCCAATGTACTGGCCCCGTATCCAGGACATTGGGATTTGTCCATTGCCAGTTCAAGGGCCAAGAAAAGGAGATGAGTGCCTCCCAAACGTCTCACTTCTTGGATATGGGATAAACACAGAAGATGATGGTCTCCAAGGCTACACATGGCTCAAACACATGATCTATGTCAGTTTCATATCATGTAACTTTTCATGCGGTGAGAAATATGGACGTAGGATGACTAGATTATAATAAATACCTTAGAAGATATATAATCTGCTTTAAATGTCTTCTGAACCTCTTAAAACCCTATGCTAAGTGTTTATTCCTCATAGCATAAAAAGTTAATTTATAATAACCTTTTAACGCACTTTAATTTAGTCATTTAATAAATAAATCAATGTCCTTAATCCAGTTAAGCAACTAGGGAATTCCAGATGATGATAAAACACATCAGCAGGAAATATGAGAGAGAACAAATCAAAATACAAATTCAATTAGGTAGACCTGACACCAATCTAATACCACCAGATAAATGTCCTAACAAAATCTTAACTGGGTTCAAGAAATTTTCAAGAAAATTAAGTGTCTTTAGAAACTCTTTGCTCGCAGGTAAAGCACACAATCCAAGCCCAAGTCTAAACTTAATTATCCAATATGTCAAATTCTGCCAATCAGTTTCTGGATCATTCGGAAGTAACATGAATGGAATCAAATATTAACACTTGGAATGTCAACTTAAAGCGAACCAAATCCAGAGTGCATGCCTTGAACTGATCAATTAAAAACTAACATCGCATTGCTGCAAACCAGATAAACACTTTGGAATTGGTGATATTTTCAGTCTTTCTTCCTTGGTTGATGTAAATAATGCAGTCAATTCAAATGCCAATGACATACAACCTAAATGCCCAGCACTGAAGTTACATTAAAAAGTACAATGAATGCCTCACTAAATCACTGACAAACATTCAAAACTGTATAACTTTTTGCTGTGCTCAGAGACACATAGTAGGACCTGACACTTCTCACAGAACATTTGCATTTTATTCCATTATTATCATAAAAGTTAGAAATGAGCAAGCAGACAAATGAATACTTAAAACTAAAACTAAAATAAAAGAACCATTGGAAAGGTTAAAATATGTCAAGCAATAAAGCCACAAACATATCGCACAAATACAAAGACTTTGTTAATTGCACCATTTTCATGACTACATTATGTTGCGTTTGCTAACACCATATACAATATAACCAAATCAAAGACCCATAAAAAGGCACTTAACTAATAGTCAAAATTTTCCGAAAGTCTAAGTAGAACTCACCTCAATTAAACTGAAGGATTTAATTACCAAAATGTAAAAAAGCTGTACTTGCATGCACTCAAAAACAAAATTTAACAAAGTAATAGGTGATCTGCATGTAGAAATTATCATCCAGAACAGAAGCATTTCACACATCTTTCTTGAAATATATTGGAACAAACATATTATTATTGTTAAAATCTACTTCCCAAGTTTGATGACTGAATATGCACACATTCTACAGCAAGCACTTAACTTCCTATAGGCAAAGATTGGATCTGGTTTGGTACCATGCTATTTGAGCCTATACAATCATGCCAGCTTAAGATTTTCCATTTACACATGTATGAGCATGTACATATAAGTGTATGCAAGTGTGTGTACGTATGTGCATGTATGTGTGTCATTGTACATATGTATCATGTTATAGATGACTTGGTAAAGCGGGACTTTTGGGTCTGCCATTGCACCTGTATATCTTGCGTTTGTTTTATTATGTTATTATAGCTGGATTCAGTAAATTAACATATGAATAAATGTATGTATGTATGTACATATGGGAATGTATGTATGTATGTACAATTGCATATATGCAACTGTAAGTATGCATCACTTAGCATGTAGTTTATCGGTATAGCATTGCATTGTAATAGAAGTTCTGTAATGCACCTCTTCAAATGAAACTCAAGTGAACAGGTGACCTGGAAACATGAAACTCTAATCAGAGGCAAAGAAGGGTGAAGCTCATGTTGCACGACCTTGCTAGGCAAAGCGCTCCAGAACGATGGGCCAACCACAGAAAAACTTCAGAGCTGCACAGTGAAAGTTCAGGATAGAGGAAAATAAATTCTAGTTGTCATGCAGAGAGACCTGCGGCTGAGTATAAAAGCGAGATACATGGTGGATAAGCAAGTTGAAAGAGATACATCTTTAGTTTAGCCCTGAATGACATCAAAGGAGTGACAAACGAACTGAAACAGGAAGGGAATTCCAAATCTTTGGACCGGCTACTGGGAAGGCCCAAGAACCCAACTCTGTTCGGGTATGGGACACATCAACAGTCCCAGTGTCCACTGATCGAGCACAATATCTATAAGCGCCTTTTGAGAATCTCAAAGGCTGAGCCAATTAGATCAATTGTCGTGACTTGCTTTTACAAAGTTACTTATCACTTGTAGCTTAAGCAATTAACAGACCATCACAGAGTTAATCCAGTGAATTATTAATTGTTAGTTGCATTGTTACAACAGTCTTCTGATGATGCTGCCGAAAATTAAAGTGACATTTGTAAACAGTGTGAAGCCACAACATTTTGGCACTAAACTATGCAGGAAATAAGTGCACAAACATAACAAAGACAACATTGAGAGATTTAATGGTAAAGATCACAGACCATATTAACGACAAGACATTTTCAAATAACAATCTACTATTCTTCAGAAGAAAATAAAACAGAAAAAGTGAGAAATTACAACAATTTGAAATAACAAAATGCAGAAGAGGGCAAAACAGTTTGAAATAAGATTTTACAGTACCTATGCACCATGCAGTAGCAAAGTCAAGGCCATGCTTTAATAAATTAATTAAACAAAGCAATTCAACCTGATCTGGCTAATGACAGACATTGAAACATCATGCAAAGAATCCTTAACAACACACATACACAGCAGGTTTCCAACTGTTGATAATGTCAACTTATTTAAAACAAAACAGTGCCCCTAAGCTAAAAAGAAAGCTGAACTGAACCAGAAAAGAAAAACTGAGAGACTGAAAAACTTACAACTTCTCAAAGCTGCCTTAACAGCTAAGCAGTCAGAAATTCAATCTACTCTGCTCATATTCTTCACTATTCAGCACTTTCACTTTGTTCATATTCTTCACTATTCAGCACTTTCACTATTTTCTCAAGCAGGTTTGAGGGCTACTAAAAATATCACAACTCTTCCTCTTCGCACTTTCATCGATGCCGCCTTGCAAATGCCATCCACCTTAGACATCTACCTGCCTGACCATTGGATTCAGACTCAGAACTGAAACTGATAGTCTGCTTTATGAATTTAGTTTTGACTCACTGCCTGCAGATAAGTTACTTCCCTTGTGATAGCTTTTTGAGAAAATGAAGAACCGTGGGCTTAAAATAACAGCAAATGCCTACAACTGCCAGTTTTCACTTTGACTTTTGGGATAAGACACTCTATTCCATGTCAAGAATTGTGCAGCCAGTCACAAACCAAAAAGCTAGCTTTTTCCCATGTGATTTAATGGAACATTTACATAGCATCACATGAAAATAACTCCCTCACAGAATGCTCAGAAAGATGGTAATACAGAACAGTTACAGCCAGGCTTCTGTGAGGTACTTAAAAGTGCTATTATGCATTGTCTAGATTCTAGTATAACAATTGCTAATACTGCAACCGTTACCTCTACTACAGCGGTTCATAGCTAGACACTGATGCTCCATGAATAGGAAACACAACACCAATTAAATTAAAATAACACCCGAATTAAATTTTTTTGAGAATATAACTGTTAATTGCAACAACCGCCTTCCTTCAAAACGCGCAACAACATTAATTTTGCCAACATCCATAGACTTAAAATCCCATCCCTATGAATCAATTCGTATTACATGTATATATCATTGGTTTAAAGCATCGTTTCCCAACTCCTTCTAAAGCGACCTTATGGCCTTGACATGCTTATTTTTCAATGAATTTATCCGGTGAGATCCTTCACCACCGCTGCCCGTTTGAATGGGGGCCATGTTATTTAAGGTTCCCGTGTATGGACCGTGCTAGCCCGAAATTAAAATCACTGGAATATAATTACTATAATTACTATTACTTACTTGTTTAAATTAACTGGGCAGCCATGTTCACAGCGCTTTTGAGAGGTTCTTAAAATGCGCTATATAAAAGATTAGATACATACATACATACAGAATCTTGAGATTTCAATTACGATTGCAATTATTCGATTGAATATTCATATTGTGACGTTAGCAAAATCCTATTATTGCGTCATTTTAGCAGCAAATGAGTCGCCTTTGGTTGCAGGCATGGTCAGTTCGCAATTTTCGTTGGAAAAGAGAAGACTGGTAAACTGACGAACTGTGAAATTGTGAAACATCAACGCGACAATGCCTCCGATAAGGAAACGAAGTTTCGCAATCCGGCGACCAACTGCTCCAAGAAGGCCACGAGCGCCGCAGCGCCAGGTACGTGCGAAGAATGAGGGTGAGGCTTCAAGAAGCCGATCCAATCTGCGCCGGAGATCTGATGGTAACCAATCCGACGAACAACCACCACGCAACGAGAACTACTCGGACCAGCTTGCCTACGCCAGAAACCATCAACCACATAACTACGGCCAGTTGTATCTCTTCAGTCCTGTGACAAATCACTTTCACGACCACTCTACTTATTCCGTGCAGATGGTGGATCCATCAAACGTTCCAGGATCGGACGGAAGACCAACCGAGGCCTCAATCGTCCGTGGAAAGACGGCGACCGATGGAACAGCAGCCGAGGCTTCAATCGTCCGTGGAAAGACGGCGACCGATGGAACAGCAGCCGATGCTTCAATCATCCGTGGAAAGACGGCGACCGATGGAACAGCTGCCGAGGCTTCAATCGTCTGTGGAAAGACGGCGACCGATATTGCGTCTCTACGGACTACTAATATCAACAGGATTTAACCTTATCAAACGTTTTATTCATTTAAACAAACTCTTTTGTCCATTGCCCGCCATTATTATACAATGTCTATCTTCTCCACTCCTTTAATATATATCTCCCCAGAGTCCACACCTCATGACGTCATAGTCCGACACTACAACCGATGGAACATCAGCCGAGGCTTCAATCGTCCGTGGAAAGACGGCGACCGATGGAACAGCAGCCGAGGCTTCAATCGTCCGTGGAAAGACGGCGACCGATGGAACAGCGACCGAGGCTTCAATCGTCCGTGGAAAGCCGGCGACCGAAGGAAGACGAAGTGGGGCAGCCCTCGAACCTGCGAAGACGGCGGACAAGGGAAGCGCCAACGGCAAACGCAGGCTGGTCGGCTTCCGTCTGTAAAGCATGAAGCCATTAAGCGTCGTTGCCATGACAGGCCTAGCAACAACGACGTAGAACAATAAAAGAAGACAATTTAAGAAGACGTTTCAGTATATTTCGGTTATAAAGCAATTTCTTTGAAGTCTTAAATGTGAAATCCTGTGAACACGATTACAGACCCATGTAACATACGTACCCTGTACTAAAGCATTGAACTCTGGTTTGTAAAAAAATGACCATCGAAAAAAGTTGTTCTTTTTGTACAAAAATGTTTGTAGCGCATAGCCATGAAAACAATTTCCTGTAGAACTCTAGGACAGTATCAAGGTCAGGTAAACAAAGTACAGCTTAGGGCCTCGCTGTCTGGAGGGACCACTTTAAAAACTTATGTTTTCATTTGTTACAGTTTTATTTTACCATATAAAACCGTCCTAATAAAAATACTTTTTGCCACATAAAAATTTATTAAATATTCTTTTTAGTATTATTACTTCTTTCTTAATATTTAATTATGGCCAAGCCGCACGTACCTATTCATTCGTTGCAAAATGAGCAGGGTCAAGGCCGTACAGTCGCTACATAAAAACCTATACATTTACATTTTACATTTTCGATATTATCAGGAAAGACTTTCATTTCCTTGCTATGGATAGGTGAAGGAAGTAAGCCATCTAAGCCGAATAAGAACACAAAGTACCGTGGGGCCGACTTAATAAATAAAACGTCCAGTGCAAGAAACTCTTCGCCGTTTCTTTCGTTGGAAGTAAAGACGGCCTCACAGCCGATCGTCCTCACGTATGGTGAAGAACGTTTGGTTTCTTTTTGGTTTGCATAAATGACACACGAATAGAAAGGAATAAATACGGATAACATCAAAGACTGTGTATGTGCACAATGTTCTGTTCCTGTTCCAGTTATGTCCAGTTTTGTTGGTGAATGGCGTACTATGAAAGCCTGCACGTCACTGCCTGCATGCTGATATTCCCATATAAGACCCATATACCGCCCATATGGGTCCTGCCAACTGTTTATGGGCATGCTTGCAGGGATATAGTTGCCTACAGCCTAGCGTAACTAAATTCACTGTAAACAATTCTTCTGTGTGCAATGAAGCTGTGTGAAGATTTTTAACAGTATCGAGCAGTTGCTTCACGAAACAAGCTTTATATCCCAAATGTTTAAATCATTTTTCTAACGAGTGATAATGAATTGGTGCGTATAAATTGCGTGCACATGAAAGATGTCATTCACCTGGTTTTCTTTTATGCTGGACACAACATTAGTTGGTCGATTGTCACTGGTTTTAAAATTACATACAACTGGTTGACTTGCTGTTCCTTGCAGAACACGAAGCTGGAAACTCCATTCAGCATCATTCCTGTTCCCGATTCTTTATCATGGACGACAATAGAATCGCTTCAGGTTCCATGTTTCATGAGAAGGAAAGGAATTACATCCCTGCTCGACTGGTGTTGGAGAGGTTACTGAGCCAGTATCCGTCCAACATCAACAATTATATCAGTCGTCTAACTGGCTACCGTGCCACAGAGATCAAAGCCCAAACACTGAACAATACGAAGATGAAAACTAACTAAAGCGTCATTAAAGTTGATGTAGTCTGAAGCAAACTATATGACAGAAGATGTGTTAGTGTGCTTGGAAGACTTCCTGTCTTTGCTCGAGGAATTAAAACGGCGTTTCAGGGACAATAATAAGACAGCTAGCGGTGGATAGCTTGAGATCAATAACACTGTTGTCCCTTTTGTTTACCACAGTGAAACAAAACTTGTACCTATCAGAATTGTTTGTTATGGCACACAGCTTCTGACCGATGTGAACTGTGCTGAATACGAGCTTGAAGCTTTGAAGGAGGAAGCAGACTATCCGAAACACAGTTTAGAAACTGGCAGCTTCAGCTACTCCATCCAACCATCTGAGTCTAGGCTAATCAACATGATGTTCGTGTGGACATTGTGCATGAAGAAACCGTGCATTCAAGAACTCACGGCGTTATGCCACTTTTGACGACACCGCTATAATGGAGACTCATTATTCTCTGCCATATACCAACTCAAAAGTTGAGATAACCTGCCACGACATGACGATACTTATTGAGTCAAGTGACTACACCGAGGACGAGGTGGTAGATCGAAAACTCCAAATGTTATTCTTTGCAAATGGTTCCTGGACAGACTGTGGCACCTGTTTGACACATTCAGTTATTGGAAGCGATCAGAAGCAACTCAGAAGTAAATTTTGCAGCTAATTTGAGCACTGCAGCTAAAGAAGTATTGCTCGATTGCGACAGTTCTACTTACTGCTGCAAAGGCTCGACTTCTGTCCCACCTATCAGAATTGTTCCTTCCTATGGCAACAAAATGTTTCTTCTACAGTCCAACAGCATGAGTCCTGCCTGTAGTTATGGACCCTTTACTTCCTATTGCTGCGACATGGTTCTTTCTCACTGCAACAGCATAATTCCAGTAAACAGTAACACCGAAACTGTTTCTTCCAATCGAAATGCTCCTGTTCATATGATGCTTGTCAGTGCAATGTTATGTTTTTAGTACAACAAAAGTTATTTCAATGGCAGATATGGGACTCGAAACAATCCAGGATATCTGAGGAGACAGGGAAGTTATGCAGTTCCGCCTTTCTAGACACTTGTGTTCCAGTGCAATAGTCAACCGGCTTGTTGCAATGGTCAGCCGGCTAATATATCCCAACTACAACCAATGCAACAGTAACTCGATTCATCAATGCTCTTCAGTCCTGGCATTAGCATCCAGTTTGGCGAATAACCAGTCAGCGAATAACCGAGTGCCCTCACTTTGAATAAATGAAGACACTTCGAGGTATCTGTATTTAACATGGATCGTCAGACTGAAAATCTTCTCCTGAGTTCTCTGAAACCAATATCCAGCATTCAGTAAAGCACAGCAATGTCAAAACTCGCAATACTCGTATCAAAACAGTCTGCTCGTCAGCAATACGAAACCAACTGTAGCAAAACATTGCATTAAACGTAAATGTGTTTCTGTAGCGACCGTATGGCCTCAACCTGCTCGTTTTTCTATGAAGTTATCAGGTGAGATCCTTTACCGCTGCCCGTTTGAATAAGTGCAATGCCATTTAAAGTCCCTGTGCATGGACTGTGCTAGCCCGAGATTCAAATCTCTTAAATAAGCCATGACTGGAACGTGAACCGGCATTCTCATGCTCAGAGGCGCCTTAACGTGAGCGTGTAGCTAACCAGCTCAGGCATACCATTCAACCGTGCAGAATAATTATTGCCTCTGCCAGCAACAGCCAAATGCCAGTGTGGTCTTTGAAACTAATTGGTCAGAAGTTTGAAAAGTCCTAGCCGAAGCCATGGATGTTAGTCGGGAAATGGCGAATTCTGAGCGCATAATAACGGCTATGTTGTTCTGAAAGGTTTTTTGTCAGCTTAAAAACAAGGGGTGTACATTCAAGTCACTGCACAGAACCTTCCTTATAGACTTTTCCTTGGAATCGTGGCTGTACATCTCTACATGTTGGATGTCAACTTCGGCACCATGACTAACACTCTGACTGAGAAAGAGGAGATCATTTTTAATGAGTGTTACTAGCTTTTCTGCGATCATCTGCACTGCAACTGAGCTATTGCTGTTGATGAATTCTGTAAAATGTGTCAAGTTTCAGAATACTTTAGTGCCAGCTGAAATGAGTGATTAACAACTAAAATTAAACCTTATCAGACATCCTCAAACACTCAGATCTGTGCTTCAAGCTTTAGTAATATTAAATCTTCGGATAGTTTCATTTTCACCAATGATTGTGGTCTGTTGACTAGGATTGTGGAGTTCTACAAACACTTGTAATACTTTGATGAAGAACAAGAAACTTAAGATTGATTTTATGTTACAAAGGCAGTCTTAGTACCTTCTGGATCTGCCCTTTGTATCCCAGAAATATTTTGTATACTGTGTTTACTGTTTAATGATACCGTTGTTAGGAACAATAAAATAAATGTAAGTAATAAGCATGGAGAATTTTTTCTCAGACCTTTGCAAGGTCTACAAGGAAATGCTTGGCAGGCTGGATTTTGACTGCAGTCTGCAGTTTCAGTAGCCCTGGTCTACATATATAAATCCATAGATATATACATACATGTCATGTAATGTAACATTTATATAACACCAATAAGGCACCACCAAAAAGCTCTCCTTACATGCTATTTAAACAAGTGAGATGTAAGGCAAACAACAAATGTGTGTTGAGCTGAATCATTTGAAACTGTACATATATACATACATACATGCATACAAACATATATACACAAGACATCCACAGATACATACATACATGACTGACAACGTGCTACATACTGGCACGCAGATTATAATGTAAACAGCAGGCTTATCAGAAAACACAAAGAAATCTATTAATGCTCTTTATTCATCACTACTTGAGTAAAATCCTAGAAAACATCTAATAACATCAACAACATGAGAAGATATTGCACTTGAAACTTGAACACAGTATAGTAGATGAGTGTAGAATACAATTCTTTAAATTTTCTTAATGCAGTAAGTTGATGAGGCAGAGAAAAGTTGTCATATCATATTACATAACTGTTGACTGAAATACTTTAAAATTCTTAATGTGGTAAGTCGATTAGGCATGGAAATGGTGTCTTAATATGGCAGAGTGACAGAATCACAGTTAGGCTCTAAACCTAACTGCAGTTTTGTCTGGGTCAACCTACAATATAAGAAATTTGAGAAATCTAAGGTTGCAATATGTGGATTACACTTGAAAGCACAATGCACACAACACAACATTACCAAAGCACATACCGGAAAGTCTAGACGCCATGAGGCCTTTGTACAGACTTTAGGTTTGTTAGATAGAATTTTCAAAAGCTACCAAATACCCATCGCCTATTTTAAAAGCTAAATATTTTAGGCTCCAAAGACACTCGGTCTAAATGGCTGTATCCTCTTATCCAGTATGGCCTGGACGCAGCTAAATTAAGCCAAAAAGAATCAAAATTGGCCATGAACTTACTGCTCCAGAAAACTAACAGATAGCAACAGGCAAATACAGATAACCAATAATATGAAGAATACTAGAAAGTGTAAAATGCCTAATAAAGGCCTAATGTTGAACTATACAAGCCAGAAGCTTAATAGCAAGTAAAATTACTAAAGATGGTGTTGTATGTTTTTCTAGATCAGAAATCCTTGATTTCTTTCATTCTTTTTAAATAATTTGGGAGATCAAACAAATCACAGCTTCACTCAGCAGCATATTTAGATATATTATTATGGAAGGGACAGGGTCAATTCCCTGATGAGTGGGGCTATGGCGGAGGATAAAACAACACAGGCTATGGCAAGTCAAATTTACGATACTGGTAATTCAAAAAGCACTTTATAGTGAAATGCATTGGGGAAATCTGCATGGTAGTGATGGAAAAGGTTAAAACGGTTGTTACTGTGCAAGAACAAATTTTGACAAGACGAAACATTGGCCCCTTTCCAAATATGTCACTGATTTTACTGAATTTTGAAAAGACAAAAATCACCTCTTCAAAAGAGCTGGATTCAAGGTACAAACTGTTCCAGATTTAAAAGTGCTTGGACAGCAAACAAGAGTGCAAAATCTCACTGGTGCTCAGAAGAATGACTGTACAAATATTTTGTATAGCTGACAAAATTCATAGCTGACAAAAAGTTTGATAAAGCTGAAAATGAAGCTGACAACAGTTCATCTAGAAGCAGAAGAAACAAACAGGCAGCTGCACTGAATGCAGCATGGGGGACCCAATTTTTCTCCCTTCTCACTCACTAGGCATGGAAGGCGTACATAACTTTACCAGAAAACTTATGTATGAAACCATGATGACCTTATTTTAGCCTTCCACATACTCAGACATTCTTTCAATTATTTTCTTCAAAATTTCTCAATTCTCATGACCTTTTTCGGTTATCAGAACAAAATCCTGTCACCTCCTATGAATCCACACAGTTTCATTTAATGCTGTAAACTTATCATGATAAAAAATGTTGAAGATATTCTCAACAGTTGGGCAGACATCACCATGAGTGAAACACCAGCATAAATCATGGGTGAACACATCTGTCCTGCACTATTAAGAACAACAGACATCACCATGAGTGAAACACCAGCATAAATCATGGGTGAACACATCTGTCCTGCACTATTAAGAACAACAGACATCACCATGAGTGAAACACCAGCATAAATCATGGGTGAACACATCTGTCCTGCACTATTAAGAACAACAGACATCACCATGAGTGAAACACCAGCATAAATCATGGGTGAACACATCTGTCCTGCACTATTAAGAACAACACCTACGTTCACCAAGTTGTTTTAAATAAATAAGTTTAGCTCTACTACTGTGCACACTTCTTACCAACCACAATGATTACTAAATTAGTTGTGCATCCATGCCTAAACAGCAAAATCATTATTATTACAAGCCAAGGTCATTATTACAGTCAAGGCTGCAAACAATGTGCCCACCACAGTGTGCAACAGTGAAGCTGAGCTCCATTATTCATCAAATTTACAACCCTTGGTGAGTCTACAACCTTGTGGTCCCAGCAAATCGGCCCTGTAATACACACATACCCATACAGCCTGTATAATACATATACATACAGAACATCCATTCAATCATATGTATGCCAACGCACAGGAAATTGAACATGGCAAAATTTTGACAGTTGGAGAATGTCAACTGACTGTATTACATATACATGCAAACACCAACATCTGTGCCTTACTAACATTCCAATGAAATCACATGTGAAACTTGGGACTAAGAGCAGCTAAGATGCGTTTCTCACACAAAACACAAAATTTTAATCAGATCTTTTTATCAGCCGATTAATTCTGGTACCCAACTGCACCCGAATGGATATTTGTCATCAGAATCACAACAAAAAGCTCAGCCTATTAGCTTAAAAAAATTGTTCGAAAAGCAAGACAAGCATTAAAAGTTAAGTTAGAATCATCTTCGTTCAAGCGTATCTTGTGCCCGCCCACTCAACCTGTCCAAGGTTTGGTGTTGTTCATAACTGGAAGTCTTCTGATATAGCACTCCTACAACATAAGCAGTACCTGCACATACACTAAAAGGCATTGAAGCAACTCTCTGGACTCTTAAAATAAATGATAACATTATGATGATTTAACAGCAAATGAACAGCATTTGGTATCAACCAGGAAAGTTCTTTACTTTGCAAAATTAAAGGCAGTTTCTGTCTCCACATGAGATATTTACGAGATCCACGGACAAATAGTAAATCCAGAAAACAGCTTAAAAATTCCAGTAAACTGAAAACTTCTGTAACAGAAAGAACTGTGGTGGCTTACATCGAAAGTCAATTATTTCCTACTTCAGATGATTCAGAAAGAGACTACATTTACATTTTTTAGTTGTCTTTTCTTAATTAAAGTTCTAGTACAAAATAAATAACAAAAGTGTACTTTTAAGTGAAAAACAAAACAAATTTAAGACAAATTATAATGCCACTCAATGGCTCAATACTTGTCAAAAATGTTTTATTCAAATATTCAGATATTTTATTCAGTGATGTCAGTACCAAGCATAAATCAGGAGTTTCTGTCCACTCCAATCAACTGAAAGGGCCAAAATTCCAAGATATATGCTAAAGTAAGAGAGTTGGAATGGAAATATTCAATGAATTCATGTGGTTTGCATTTACTGTGTGTAATATAAACTGGTTTACTGCTCGGCTGAAATTGAGGAGTTGCAACTTTTCCAGTTATCTGAGCATTCTATATTTACAGATTAACCTATATGAACTTTAACACCATTTACTTAAGTGAAGGCAGCACTTCTGTGAGGGATTTAAAAGGCACTATATTAAGTATCTAGATACAGATATACATACACACATAATACATACACACGCAATACATACACACATAAACATACATACATATATACATACATACATGCATACAAATACATACCTACAAACATATATAAACCTAATTAGCTGGCTTTCACTTGGACTGACTTATCAGTCTCTTGATTAGCGTTTTCTGTTTCACTTCTAAGTATAAATAAGTTGCATTGATTATATCATTGCCACATAAGTGTGCCAAGAAAACTAGGTATGGAGCCGAATAGTATTGCTTTCCTTTATGTTGGTAACATGACTTCAAGCCACACAGCATCAGACAACAGAACTGCAGAGTAGGACTCTGCTGTGAAAGCTGGATGATCAACCAGAACATATGAAATAGTGATCCTACCAAGTTTTGCAACAGACTTACCAAACTTGGTTTAAAAACTGAACAGTTAAATAGGAGCACACCAAGAGAGTGAAATAATCAAAACTGACACAAACTTGCTATGTCTGGCTTCTCTGTGCAGAATTAACACCAACCAACCAGGGATGGAAGCTTATTTATTAACTCTGACAATAGCTCACTTGAAATTAAATGTAATACAGCATAACTCTGAAGACCAGGTTATAATTTAGTTAATGGCATGAAATTATGTCATAAAAATGTAACTTCAGCAAAAGGCAATGCATCTGTAAAACAGTATATTGCTGTGCCTATGTATGAAAGGGCATTGAAACTGAGTTTGAAGAACCCTTGGGCTGAGGCACAAACAGGACCCACTGCAATCCAGAGACAGGAACCTCTCGTAGTTTTCCAGCTAGCATTGACACCTCATTCACTCTCCTGACCCCTGAAAGATGGCGAGCTGATGGCCTGGTTGGGGCTGTTACCATAGATACCCCTTGGCCTGGTCTGCACTAATTGCACTCTGTAGCCATTAGCATCAAAGTTATGGCCAGGGTCGTACACAAGCCGCCACCCACAAGGGATATCATTAAATCATGTGATGGGGTCTGGCTATTGGCACTGACATCTAGATAATTTAGCATGAAATTATCCAGATGTCTGTGGTGGGCTTAATGCGCTATTAGTAAACCAATTACTTAATTACCATAATTAACTTATCTGCCCTGGTCAAGCAACACTAATTCTGCACCACTGTGCAAAATCTAGTAACTTGGTTTAATTACATCTGTCACAATACATGTGCTGTGAATTACATGCACAATAAAATCCAAAGTAAGAAACACAAAAACACTGGGAGAACTGATAATATTTCTAAATAAAAACCAACTAAAACATAAACAATGCTTGTAATTTCTACATCAGCATACAAGTGGACTATAAAATGACTAAGTAATAAAACAACTATCTTGAACCGCCTTAAATCCTTATGATAATTATTTAAACTCCACCTCTGCTGGAGTCTTTTAACCTAAGAATCAGAGATAAGAGCACCCAAAGCCAAAATCTTGACCGGATAACTATGAAGCTTTATCACCCAAACAAGCTGGGGACGATGGCACAATCCAAAGCCAAGATTGTCGTCATTGCATGACTTTAGGGTCTTTAATATCAAAAGTAAATGGTGTTAGCACAGTTAGTATGAAGTAACTAGGATCTGAAAACAAAACATGAAGTGAAACAACCTTTTTAGCAATATGTTAGCTCTTGAAAGATGAAATCTATGAGATGGTTATGAAGGAGTCAATCCAGAATAACACAGAAGTTTAAGTCAGGATGCAAAATGTTAACCAGATGGGAAGTTAGTTATACACCCTTTAAAGGCTCTTACATACACCACTGCTATGATACTTCCCCTAAACAACACCCAACTAAATAAAACACACAGATAGAGGCAAAACTAACAAAACAATTTGGATCAGAACAAAAGTGCAACCAAACTGCACAAAGCACAGCTCTGACAAGCAGCAGTCATGCATAGTCTGCCGCTGTTCAGCTGGCATGCTAATACGTACCAGCTCAGGGTTAGGCATCACTGCCGCTAGGACTAAACAATAGAAAAATATCAAATAAAACATGATCATGGAAGACAAAACACAGAATTCAAGAGGAATAACCAAACACAGAAAGGACGGCCAAGGATGTAACTCAATGAAACACGAATATCATTACTAACAGTAATGATATCTTAATCTCAAAAGGCATATATTTGGCAAAATTACAGGATTTTGCAAGCCACATTCCAGAGAGATATGAGATCACACAAATTCATCTTAATGGGATTTAACTGCATAAGCTTCATGGACACAGACGTCTAGTTATGTCTGGCCCAGTACGGCTTATTAGGGCACGATGTGGACATGTTACCTAGGTAGTTATGGATCACGGCATATGGCTGTGATATGTTAACCTTTGTCCATACTTGTTTTAAGACAGCAGAGTAGAAAGAATAACAACAATAATAATAATAATAATAATAACAATAACAATAATAATTAATAATAATTATATAGCGCCATGGTACGGCCGAGTTCTGAAAGGCAAGCAGTTTCCACAGCTGGCTGAAAGTGAAAGTTCTTTATCTATTTTCACCAGTAACTAAATTTGCCATCAGTATTAAAGGCTATGTCTTATGTCTTTGTGATCTTTTCCATAAACTCTCTGCTTAAAAGAACTGATCTACAGAACTGCAACAAATATGCTTCAAATTTCTCATAACTAATCGTAATCGTAATTCCGAGATTTCTACAGCACCCAACGAAAGCCACGTCACAGGGACCAGCTTATTCACAGATGCTCAGTCAAAACAAAATCGATAGGCAAAAGGGTTCAGTTCCAGGTCAAGATCTAACTGACTTTAATATTGACACTACAAAGGCCATTGAACACATGACTGCAAGTCATTGGGTACTTGACAACATCCTAAGTTGAAATGAAAAGCACAATTGTAATAAGCTATAACCATGGCAGATAACTAGTGATTAAGCTGGTTCCCGTGGCGTGGCTTTTACAGGGCGCTGTAGAAATCTTTGGATTATGATTACGATTACTACTTCATGAAAGTGTTGTTACTTGATTTTAACACGTTATGCATATCAAGTCTACACTGTAACATGCTATGGAATTTACCGTATATAGCAACTGCTGAAGGCATATTTACTGAGGTATCTATTCAGAGGTGCTCCCAGCCCAGCCCACAAAAACACGACACCTAAGGGGGTAAAGGAGAACTAAATGGAGGGTTGGTTATGTTCCCAGGTACAGATTAACCAACCGTCCAGTTAACTGGCTATCCTACACCCCCTTATTCTTCAGTTTGAGGGTGCAGAAGCCAGTAGGACCACTTTGAATCAGAATGCAAGAGACGAAGAGGACGACTGTTCCAGAGAGATGGCATCACACCTCTGTGCCATGGATTTAAGAAGGTACTTGTACAGAAGTGCGCAGCACGGTGATCTATCAGTAAAGTGCTCGATTATTGATAATGCAGTTGAGGGTTCGACTCCATGTAATGACCCTGGGCAAGTTGTTTGCGCACACCATGCCTCTGTCACCAAGCAGTACAATTTAGTACCAGCGTATGCTGGAAAGTAAACGGCAAGTCCTCCAATGCACTGGCCCCGTATCCAGGACACTGGGATTTGTCCATTGCCAGCTCAAGGGCCAAGAAAAGGAGATGAGCGCCATACGTCTCACGTCTTGGATATGGGATAAACACAGAAGATGATGGTCTCCAAGGCAGTGGTGTATTCGGGGGTATACGCGGGTATACGGCGTATACCTACCTCTTACTCTTAGGAGTGGCGTATGCTCACCTCCAGAAAGTGAAATTTATTAGGATATACGCGGGTATACGCTACTGGAGGTCCAGATTAATGCGGGCCGCGACAGCGCACTAGGAAAAGCACCAGGTTAAACTTGCTTCGAAATAAAATTCACAAACACGTATCATTTCTCTCTTGGCACTGCATGAATCACCGCATAGAGCTGGCTGTTGCAGACGCCATGAAAGACGTGTCAGCTGTCAACCACTTCAAGTGTTTTCTGGATTGTATTTACAGTCTGTTCAGTCAGTCAAACAAGAATCAACGTGCACTGAGTGAGCCTGTAAAGAACTGGAGGTCCAGTTTCTGCACGTCGGCCGCATCCTAGATATGCGTTGGGTTGCCAGCAGTTTGCGCCCCGTTCGAGCCGTTTGGACTTGCTACAATGCGTTGTTCACAATGTTCCCAGCAGCATCTAATCCTGACAATCGTGACTATGACCAACAAACCAGAACGAAAATGAAGGGATTGGCAAACAAATTACGCAGTGTTCAATTCGTGAACGACATCAGTTTGATGTATGACATCCTCCAGGAGTTGTCTTTACTTAGCTGGTCACTTCAGAAAAAATCGATGACATTAGATCAAGCAGATCGACTTGTAAAACGCACCATTCGTGTCATATCTTCATACAAAGACAATCCAGGTGAGCACATAGCTGAAGCTGCGGATGCTGTCGACCGAAAGGAGTTCCACGGCGTAGCACTAAGTAATCACCCAAAGCTGGTTTCAATCAACAAGCAACAATTCATTCAAACCGTTGTGGATAACTTGCGTAAACGACTGTGTGACCCAGACCCTGCAGATGCACAAATATTGGCTGACAGTCTGATTCTAGATGTTCAGACATGGCCGCAGGAACCAGACCTGCGTTATGGAGAGAAAGAAATCCGTCGCTTGTGTCGTCGTTTTAACTTAGATGCCCAAGAAGCAGTTGGCGGAATGCGTGACTTCATTGAAGACAACAGTGCGATTCCCGATGCACTAAAAAGTCTAAGCAGCTGCCTAAAAACACTGCCTTGCAGTACAGCTGAATGCGAGCGCGGTTTTAGTCTGATGAACATCATCTCAACTGACCTCCGATCAACTCTGTTGCTGCAAAATGTTGCAAGCTTGATGTTTGTTAACTTGAATGGGCCACCACTAAATCTCTTGAAACCAGAACCTTACGGCACATCATGGTTACAGTCTCATCGATCTACTACCGATGCACAGTTAAAGAAGCGACGCAGTAGTCTGTGGGAACTTTTGTAGTCTGCCTGTCTGATATCCGTTACCTGACTGACCTTTAAACTTAAAAGTATGCAATCTGTTAATAATCTCTTTGTCATTTTAATAAAAGGGGAGGGAGAGGAGGGGAGGGAAGGGAAGGGGAGGCCCAGGGAAGGAGGGGTATGCCGGGGGGGGAGGCGTATACCCACCTTTATTTTTACCAATACACCACTGCTCCAAGGCTACACATGGCTCAAACACATGATCTATGTCAGTTTCATATGATGTAACTTTTCATGCGGTGAGAAATATGGACTTAGGATGACTAGATTATAATAAGTACCTTAGAATATATATAATCTGCTTTAAATGTCTTCTGAACCTCTTATAACCCCACGCTAAGTGTTTATTCCTCACAGCATAAAAAGTTAATTTATAATAACCTTTTAACGCACTTTAATTTAGTCATTTAATTTAGTCATTTAATAAATAAACTGATGTCCTTAATCCAGTTAAGCAACTAGGGAATTCCAGATGATGATACTGTAAAACACATCAGCAGGAAGTATGAGAGAGAACAAATCAAAATACAAATTCAATTAGGTAGACCTGACACCAATCTAATACCACCAGATAAATGTCCTAACAAAATCTTAACTGGGTTCAAGAAATTTTCAAGAAAATAAAGTGTCTTTAGAAACTCTTTGCTCGCAGGTAAAGCACAAACAATCCAAGCCCAAGTCTAAACTTCATTATCCAATATATCAAATTCTGCCAATCAGTTTCTGGATCATTCGGAAGTAACATGAATGGATTCAAATATTAACACTTGGAATGTCAACTTAAAGCGAACCAAATCCAGACTGCATGCCTTGAACTGATCAATTAAAAACTGACATCGCATTGCTGCAAACCAGATAAACACTTTGGAATTGGTTATATTTTCAGTCTTTCTTCCTTGGTTGATGTAAAAAATGCAGTCAATTCAAATGCCAATGACATACAACCTAAATGCCCAGCACTGAAGTTACATTAAAAAGTACAATGAATGCCTCACTAAATCACTGACAAACATTCAAAACTAAATAACTTTTTGCGGTGCTCAGAGACACATAGCAGGACCTGACACTTCTCACAGAACATTTGCATTTTATTCCATTATTATCATAAAAGTTAGAAATTAGCAAGCACACAAATTAATACTTAAAACTAAAAATAAAATAAAAGAACTATTGGAGAGGTAAAAATATGTCAAGCAATAAAGCCACAAACATATTGCACAAATACAGACTTCGTTAATTGCACCATTTTCATGACTACATTATGTTGTGTTTGCTAACACCATACACAATATAACCAAATCAAAGACCATAAAAAGGCACTTAACTAATAGTCAGAATTTTCTGAAAGTCTAAGTAGAACTCACCTCAATTAAACTGAAGGATTTAATTACCAAAATGTAAAAAACTGTACTTGCATGCACTCAAAAACAAAATTTAACAAAGTAATAGGTTATCTGCATGCAAAAATTATCATCCAGAATAGAAGCATTTCACACATCTTTCTTGAAATATATTGGAACAAACATATTATTATTGTTAAAATCTACTTCCCAAGTTTGATGACTGAATATGCACACATTCTACAGCAAGCACTTAACTTCCTATAGGCAAAGATTGGATCTGGTTTGGTACCATGCTATTTGAGCCTATACAATCATGCCAGCTTAAGATTTTCCATTTACACATGTATGAGCATGTACATATAAGTGTATGCAAGTGTGTGTACGTATGTGCATGTATGTGTGTCATTGTACATATGTATCATGTTATAGATGACTTGGTAAAGCGGGACTTTTGGGTCTGCCATTGCACCTGTATATCTTGCGTTTGTTTTATTATGTTATTATAGCTGGATTCAGTAAATTAACATATGAACAAATGTATGTATGTATGTACATATGGGAATGTATGTATGTATGTACAATTGCATACATGCAACTGTAAGTATGCATCACTTAGCATGTAGTGTATCGGTATAGCATTGTATTGTAATAGAAGTTCTGTAATGTGCCTCTTCAAATGAAACTCAAGTGAACAGGTGACCTGGAAACATGAAACTCTAATCAGAGGCAAAGAAGGGTGAAGCTCATGTTGCAGGACCTTGCTAGGCAAAGCGCTCCAGAACGATGGGCCAACCACAGAAAAACTTCAGAGCTGCACAGTGGAAGTTCAGGATAGAGGAAAATAAATTCTAGTTGCCATGCAGACAGACCTGCAGCTGAGTATAAAACCGAGATACATAGTGGATAAGCAAGTTGAAAGAGATACATCTTTAGTTTAGCCCTGAATGACATCAAAAGGTTGACAAACGAACTGAAACAGGAAGTGAATTCCAAATCTTTGGACCGGCTACTGGGAAGGCCCAAGAACCCAACTCTGTTCGGGTATGGGACACATCAACAGTCCCAGTGTCCACTGATCGAGCACAATATCTATAAGCGCCTTTTGAGAATCTCAAAGGCTGAGCCAATTAGATCAATTGTCGTGACTTGCTTTTACAAAGTTACTTATCACTTGTAGCTCAAGCAATTAACAGACCATCACACAGTTAATCCAGTGAATTATTAATTGTTAGTTGCATTGTTACAACAGTCTTCTGATGATGCTGCCGAAAATTAATGTGACATTTGTAAACAGTGTGAAG
This sequence comes from Norana najaformis, assembly GCA_964023275.1. Taxonomy (NCBI): domain Eukaryota; kingdom Metazoa; phylum Annelida; class Clitellata; order Crassiclitellata; family Hormogastridae; genus Norana; species Norana najaformis. The sequence continues at coordinate 54,216,140 of OZ029913.1, read as the reverse complement.
CCACAACATTTTGGCACTAAACTATGCAGGAAATAAGTGCACAAACACAGCAAAGACAACATTGAGAGATTTAATTGTAAAGATCACAGACCATATTAAGGACAAGACATTTTCAAATAACAATCTATTATTCTTCAGAAGAAAATAAAACAGAAAAAGTGAGAAATTACAACAATCTGAAATAAGAAAATGCAGAAGAGGGCAAAACAGTTTGAAATACGATTTTACAGTACCTATGCACCATGCAGTAGCAAAGTCAAGGCCATGCTTTAATAAATTAATTAACCAAAGCAATTCAACCTGATCTGGCTAATGACAGACATTGAAACATCATGCAAAGAATACTTAACAACACACATACACAGCAGGTTTCCAACTGTTGATAATGTCAACTTATTTAAAACAAAACAGTGCCCCTAAGCTAAAAAGAAAGCTGAACTGAACCAGAAAAGAAAAACTGAGACTGTAAAACTTACAACTTCTCAAAGCTGCCTTAACAGGTAAGCAGTCAGAAATTCAATCTACTCTGCTCATATTCTTCACTATTCAGCACTTTCACTTTGCTCATATTCTTCACTATTCAGCACTTTCACTTTGAACATATTCTTCACTATTCAGCACTTTCACTTTGCTCATACTCTTCAATATTCAGCACTTTCACTATTTTCTCAAGCAGGTTTGAGGGCTACTAAAAATATCACAACTCTTCCTCTTCGCACTTTCATCGATGCCGCCTTGCAAATGCCATCCACCTTAGACATCTACCTGCCTGACCATTGGATTCAGACTCAGAACTGAAACTGATAGTCTGCTTTATGAATTTAGTTTTGACTCACTGCCTGCAGATAAGTTACTTCCCTTGTGATAGCTTTTTGAGAAAATAAAGAACTGTGGGCTTAAAATAACAGCAAATGCCTACAACTGCCAGTTTTCGCTTTGACTTTTGGGATAACACACTCTATTCCATGTCAAGAATTGTGCAGCCAGTCACAAACCAAAAAGCTAGCTTTTTTCCATGTGATTTAATGGAACATTTACATAGCATCACATGAAAATAACTCCCTCACCAGTGGCCACATATTCTCTTTCCACACAGTAACAGACTTGCTTGTTATAAAATAAAACTTAACTTGGATATGACTCTGACATGTTTGAAAGCACAGCCCTTCACCTGCCTGGAACGTAGCTATTAATACTGGCCTCACTGACACATATGGCTGACAGCATAACACAGAATGGCAAGTCACTGTCTCTGTCGCAATGCAGGTGACATCATGACTTTCTACGCTAATCTGTTGACTTTCCACACTAATCAATTGACTTTCTACACCAATCTGTTGACTTTCCACATTAATCAATTGGCTTTCCATGCTCATCTATTGACTTCCTCTATTAAAACACCATAACTTTCAATTTTGGTCTATTATCTGACTATCTTTAAGTCAGTAATAACTACAATAAATCCATTTCTTTCTCAGTTGGCCTGGTTCCTCTTCCTCAGAGTTCGCCTTATTGTTCTTTGTAGAATGTCCGAGAGCATTTAAGCAGTCTATCCCATGACACTGAATTTTCTGTTGCTTACATCTAAATGCACAAGTTATCAGCAGCCAGCAATGCTCAAAATCTGAACTGTAAAAGACTAGTGAAAGCCAAGCAATAGGCAAAGCCCAGCTGAGGAAATGGTACATCCTTAGCAATGACAAAGTAATTTGCAAGTATATCCACATCAACAAAGTCACTAAAACTGCAATAAAAATAGTGGCTAACATGCCTAACTATGACATTCCAGACTCTATGACAGGACACAGTCCATCTTAACACAGTGTTATAAACACAGTCCATCTTAACGCAGTGTTATAATAGTGCCACTGGATAAATTGAAAAACAAAACAGAATTTGACCAAGGGAGTACACTTTGAGTTTTAAGAGACAACAATAAAAGAAGGCGGTCATTGTCTGTCATCAGAATTCCCTGAAAACTGATTCATGAGTGGATGCTGACCTGGTTAGGTTGAACTTGACTCTTTTGTCCGTAGCTGCAGAAATCACTCGTTGCTTGTCTATAAGATATTAAAACATGTCACAGTTAATTAGCAAACAAAACAATCATCTCCAACAAAACCCGTTTGTTATTACTGTACTCAAAACATCACACACACAGTCAGACATGGCAAGAGACACACAGACAGACACAGGCAGACAGAAAGACCGACAAGACACAGCAGACAGATACAGATGGAACTATTAAAATGGAACAAGTCTGAGCATAGCTACTAGCAATTGAATGGAGCGATTAGTTAATCATATAGCATCATGAATTTTCAGATGTTGGGCTATCTACTTGGAATAGCTTCCTTATTGACCTGCACGTCCTTTTGGTCAGGGATGCCGCATGCATCCTTCACCAACTCTTCAAAACTGTTCTCTTTCGGGGAGCTGGAAGCATCTTTGAGTAGATACCTCAAAGGGGTGCTGTATAAATGCCCTGACTGCATGAATAAATAGGGTGGTATGGTGGCTGCAACCATATTGGTCTTTTGACATTGCGCCAGTCTCATTAGATACTGGTGCGATGCAAATTGTAAGATGTAAGCAATTAATTAAAATGTTAAATGGACAATTCACCATTGAGCCATGTAGCCTGTAATGAAAACGTCTAAGGACTAGCATTAATACTACATCTGTGCATATGCTATAATCAGAAGAGATGCAGTTTGCAAGCATGGTATTACCAGACGAAGCATCTGGTTTCAGCATGGTCTGGTACATGTTGACAGCAACAATCAGGCAGCAGAGAAGGACCGGACCAATGATGGCGCCTTCCAGACCCATCCAGTACATTCCACCAGCGATTGCCAAACCGGTCAAGTATGGATGGCCACTAAAAACACAACCCATCAATTTCAAAAGTAAGAATGCCATGTGAATGTAATGTAAACAGCAATTTATACAGCCCTTTAAATGCACAGACAGGCAAAAAACAAACACCCTAAAGTAAGCTGAAAACATGTTAGCTTGCATCCTGTGGAAGATTATGAATATGGATCTGGAGATTGTTCCAGAAAGACAGACCAGTGAAAACAAACACACGGCATTCTTTTCTAAACATACAGAATTAAGGATACAGCAATAAGAATATAAAATGAATATAAAGCCGAACATCACAAAATTGTTCATATCAATTGTATAGTAACATTTTATTGAGTCCTTGAAAGCCCAACACTGTCCTCGTATGAGGCACAACAAGAAGCTGCTTACGGAATTTTCCAAGGCACTGGAGTAGCGCAAAAGTTATGCAAACTTAGCATGGATAGTACAAATATCATCTGAAGCAATGGCCTCTGTATGCCAGCAGCGTAAATCACTCAAACATGAATCAACAACATGGTTAGGTCATTTCAAATGGCATGATGTCACCTATGACCAGTGATGTGCCATCCAGAAACGGATGGAATTCCGTGGATCATTTGTTGCCCACCGAACACTTTGCCACTATATGCTGATGAGGCCAGCAGTGTACAAACACCTTTTGTTTGATTCTTGGAAATTAAGAACAAGTCACCAGAACTGATTGGGAATCTCAAAAAACAAAAACTTCTTTGCTGCACAAATACATGATAAATCTCTACCAAAAGCATAACAAAATCGGCACAGTCTAAGCAAACCTACCTAATCTTCGCAAAGGTAGCATATGGTCATCTTGGAAACACCACCATAATCTTAGCAAACCCAGCAAAATTTTAGCAAAATAAGGATAAACTTAATGAAATCTGCAAGTGTTAGCAAAACAGTACAATTAATTACAAGAAAAACAGTAAAAGTATCAAACACCAGTAATCATGCTCTGAACGACTGAAAACTGTCACACACACATACAAAAAGCAAACGGCATTGACAACAGAGCAACAGCCACAACAACAGCAATAGCAACTACTTCAGACAGACGGATTTACCAAACGCATCAATCCAGCGACTACAACTAGGCCGCAGGAAGCAGCAGCCAAAAACAGCTACCATCCACAACATCAAGGCTCTCTTCGCCAGAAAAACAAGAGTCATTTCAGAGTGATTTACATGGTTATCACTGTTTTAGGATTGTTATTATTCTAATGCCAAATAGAAATTTCAAAAATGACTGCAGCAAGAAACATCTTGTAACACAAAAACATGCACATTGATAAATTTTTTCTCTCTCTCTCTTGCTTCATTCACTTCATTCATAAGGCTCTTTTCTGGTGATATTCTGTAACACGATCACAGAAATGCAACATGCATTCATGAATGACAGCACAGACTGGTAGAGCTGCCACTCTTGCCCTGATCTCCATGTTGAATTTTGTTCACTCAAATTGACCTCAGTTTTACATTCAATGCATAAAACAAGAAAACATCTACAGAAAAACAACTTAAAAAAACAGAAATCAGTTTATAGTTATTTTTGTTTATAGTTATCGTTTCAAAATGCTATACAACTCAGGCAAATCAACAAAAACCCCTAAATATCAACAACTAAATATTTTCAACATAGGTTTGTGTCTACATTCCAGGGTAGTCATAATATCCACACTCCTTCATACTATCTGGTGAAAATGCAAGACTCCTCGTACCTGTCCAGGACACTTCGTCCATACTAAGCCACCAACTAGCAAATTCAAACTTACGATGAATAACGACTAAATGAATCAGAGAAGGAGACAAAGTAACTATGATGTGTGAGCCTGAGTTAACAACGGAGTCACTAGCCAACCAACAGTCAAATCTCAAATCTCCGACAAATGGATATAAAGTCAGTTTTATGCCTGGAAAACTTAAGCCTACAATACACACTGATACCTTATCTAATAACTTCAGTAACACCAACGTAATAATACACTGGGCATAATTCGATTTGACGGTTGCTTCCACAAGAAACCGACAAAAGACTACAGCGTGGAGTTACTTCAATGAAAATCCAGAACAGCAACCACATTCTCACTTCTAACCTTCTGGAATCTGGACAACATTTGACGCTGTCACCCAAATGTATACGAGCAAAAACAGTACACAGAATGCTCAGAAAGATGGTAATACAGAACAGTTACATCCAGGCTTCTGTGAGGTACTTAAAAGTGCTATTATGCAGTGTCTAGATTCTAGTATAACAATTGCTAATACTGCAACATTTACCTCTACTACAGTGGTTCATAGCTAGACACTGATGCTCCATGAATAGGAAACACAACACCAAGCTTTTCGACCACAGTTACTGTTCCTTATTAAAAGACAATGTGGCATAAACAATGCTATGGCCACATTACGGTCGAAAAGTTAACGGTAAAAACTCAGGACAGCTGAACTTCTGTCCACCTTAAACCACACAGCACTACTGAGTTACAGATTTCTCAAGAATCAAGCACTCATAAACGCAAAAGATTTGCATTAATATCACGGCACAAAACAGAGCGTACTTTGACAGCAACAACCCACAAGCATACATTACCAAATAAATGGTGAATCAGAATCGGAGGTATCAGCTCTAAAATTGAAACAAGAATTAGCCCAATTAAACCAACTCATACTCGAGGTTGCTCTTAGTAATCTCATGCAGCATTGAGTTGCAGCACAGACTAGCTACTTAAATAATTATAACGGACAGTTTGATAATTAATTTGTGTGATGTGCTATGAAATTTGGATTCTTCCTGACAGTTGTGAAAGAAAAAATGTTACAACTGTTGGATTGAAAGCTTGCAAATTGTACAAGACGGAGGGATAGAACTTCATTTACAGCACAATTTCCTAAAACAACTTAGAAAAAACTAAATTAAAAACCAAAAACGTAATAAGAATAAAAAACCAAAACATCTTCAATTAACTTGGAGAGCTCTGAGTAAATATAAACAAAACGTGGCAATGTCCTACAATCAAAGAGCTGGAAAGAAGAACTACCCACCCTTTAATTTCGCTGTAGAATGCAGTGTCAACAAACAGCGTCGGAAGATAGTGGGCGACAAACAGAAGAATGGCCTCAAACTTCTGCCCATTGACTAGCCACAGTTCAATAACAGCTGGCAAAGCAGCGCAGTATGTACCAACAAACGGAATGGCCGCAAAGATTGCAGCCAATGCTACAAACAAATGATTTATGTCTATAATCCAGGGTAGCCATAATATCCACACTCCTTCATACTAACTGGTGAAACTGCAAGACACTTGTACAAGTGCAAGACACTTCGTCCATAATACTCATCTACCAGATCAAGATTTGTAGTTATTAACATGGTAGATAGTTTGGAAATCATGCTTCTTCCGTCACCATAACCTCAGCTCACTTTCCAGTAAGAAACAATCCTTTTCTGTTTCTTGTTGAACCCATTTCTAACACCAATCTCTTTCACCGCTTTATATGAGTAACTGGGTAGAAACTGGGTAGAGACCAGTGTCTTGAATTGCCATACTGGAGTAAATGCCTATATTTAGGGGTCTGTTCTGTTATGGTTCTTGCAAGAGAATTTTGAACCACTTGTAGTTTGTGCAGATCTCCCTTAGTGATACGGTAGGACACCAGATGAAACTTGGCCACATGTAACTACCTATTACAAACCTGATGGTATGAACACAATTTGAATGCCAAAGATTGTGTGCGTCAGCCACGTGTAGAGTCCGTAAAAGGCAGCCATCTTGATTGATGCCAGAAACACAGACCTAAAACAATCAAATGCACATATGTATACATCTGGCAACTGTACACAAAGGCACTAAAACACAGTTATCTACCAGATCTAAGGAGTGATTTAATGTGTGTTGAACAAGTTGCTTTATGAATGTTTTCATACAGAAATAACTACATGCAAACCATTTAAAAACTCATTCACTGGCCATTGTTATAAGCCTTAAAGGTACATGGGAAGTAAATTTGTTAACCATAGGAAAGAATTATTTTATAAAAGAAATTGCTTTCTCTAAAACCTTAAAACTATCTGCACTGTTCCAGAGGATCTCAGTGTTTTCTTGAAACCTTCACAGTAAGTTCACAATACCAAAGGATCTCAGAACGGCAGAAGCCAAACGCACCAGCTGAGCAGAACATAAAGTGATTTTCAAATGTTAAAAATGTGAAATGGAACACAGATCTGGATTTAATTTTAAAAATTGGAGCTTTAAATAGTAAAATGCAACCCAAAATCATTCAAATTAGAAGCAACTGTTAAATGATACAGTGAGTGAGAGATGCCAGAACACCACGGTTATGAGAAAGAATTAAACCAAATTAATATTATCAGGCTACGGGATTCCAAAATGCTCCATCTGGGCCACAAAATCCGGATGAAGTAGACTGACTAACCCAATGGCATCCTCAAAAGCCTTTCCAAAAGTGGCATCGTCTCCACTTCCTTGGGCTGGACTGAGGCTGCTAAATAACTCAGCTGGCTTGTACTGTTTTCCGCTGGACGACAGGAGGTAGAATAAAGTGGTCAAAAAGACAACCTGAACAAAAACGAACTCTTTTTTCAGTCAAAAACTGAATCTAAAAACAAGGAACATTTATTCTGGCAGAAGAGAACCTAAACTGAAAGATACATCAAAGAAGAACCAACACAGAACGATGAATATGTTCACGTTTCAGCAGAAGTATCCTTCCAAGTAAGCAGCTTGCCTTTCAGGAAGGAGCATAATTAAATAACCGTTATACTTCTCATCTCACTTCACATTTTGCTTAACTACAAGGATCCTTCAAATTCAGCAATTTATTTTGCTTAACTTCAAGGGTCCTTCAAATTCAGCAATATTCCTTTGAACCACATCAAGTTTGATGACGGCATGAAATAAAAGACACCATTACCTTACCTTAGCTCATCTTGGAGTTTCTTTAACTATATTCAAACTCTGAGACCAAGTGGTGAATAAGCAGTTCGTAAAACCTCATGAATCCCAAAAACTGAACTGAATTCAAGATTAGACTCTAGACGATCCTAGTTCATTAAATCCTCAAAGCAAGATAGCTTCATCTATTTTAAATATGAATAAACACTGAGATCAACGTACAGCTGAAAGAACGACGTTCAGAATGGCTGTCCCACCACCGAAGATAACGGACAGCATGGAAGTCAGAACTTTGACAGTAAGTGCTACATTGCTGACCAGGACAGACCAAACTGACTTCAGCAACTACACAATTTAAAACAGAACAATAAAATTCATTAAAAAGAAAAACCTTCAATTGCATTGTAATATTACATCACTTCAACGAAGGTCATAGATGAGCCCATCAGCGGGCAGCCGGAGGCCCAGGTACCCACTCTATGGGTGGCACCCAAGCCATGAATCTCATAACCTGAAACCCGGCCAAAGAAGCATATTATTTTAAGCATGTTGCTGAACTGGTCACAGGTTTAGAGCTTAATAATGCACAGCTTTTTGCGGCACCTGAAGCCAAAGGTGTGAGGTATTGGGATGCAGTCAAGTGTTATCAACCAGTGAAGCATATAGAATAACAAATTTCTTTAGTCTCTAGAAGTCAATAGCAGCAACGCGCTCTCGTAAAGATGGCTGAGAGACATGTGGCCTTGTGAGTAAGGCGACTGCTTGTAACTATAATGCCCCTAAGCACATCAGTCTCATGCATCAGATTCAGATTTACTGACCTCGTGCATGTAATAAGTGTAATAAATAAAATAACATAAACAATAAATTAACATTCATAAACAATTAGAGAAAAACACTCAGATCTGTAACAGACACATGCTGTAAGACACTTCACGAGTTGTGCTACTAACAGACACGAATGTGCCAACGTTCTCTCGTGCGAAACCAACAATGTCCAAATTAAAGTCCTGGAGTTTGGAGACGACGTCTGAAACGCTGGCAACATCTGAAAGATCCAGCGACAACTGCGACTGGAAGGATCGCGCCTCTGCAGACGTTATGAGTGTTCTGTTCTACAATACAAGAACAATCATAAATATTTTTCACTTTTTTCACCAATAAAGAATAGTCTAGTTATAGCAAAATATCAACATTACGATTTACCATATATTTGCTCAAGAGAACCAATTAAGTATATTAAAAAAAGAAAAAGAAATCTGAAATCTGTTCTAGAAAGCAATCAAGAGTATTTTTTCTTTCTCCCCAGTTCTCTTACAGCAACAAAAGCAACTGTAATATTTAAAATAAAAGAAAACCAATCTATGTATGAAAATGAAAAGAGAAGTTCTGAAGTTTAGCTTTGTATCGGTTAAGAACTGAGCACAGGCAGAAATGTTGAGTCACGTAAATAAGAATTAAAACGTAAACAACTTAAAATACTGATTATAACTATCCATGTTCTTTGTTTCATTCTTTAATCTCAGACATCTTAGCATATACAACCTCAATTCTAGCATAAAATCTTTGTAACTCTCCATAATATTAATGTCATTTAAACTCAAGACCCCTCTTTTAAACCAGGTCACTCTTAACAAGGATTTGGGAAATCAGCCAGACCTTGTAGACAGATTTTGTAAGCTTTTTAAATTAAACAGTGGCTCCAGGATAAATTACTAGATTACAATGGACAGCAGTAGACTAGAATGGATTAATGATATTATGTGAGATTAAATTATATTAATTGCATATAAGTTTGACCCAAACTGCCATTAATATATCTCTAGTGCATAAGGAATGAAGTCAGAATGTGTCCCACACACTGGTAAATGAGTGCAGCAACTCATTATGGTTGAAGTAGTTTTAAAATTGCTGCACCTTCTGATTGGAATAGCCCTCAGTCACGCATCAGTGACTACTGGGATATTAAGGTTTAATACTAGTTTATAATGTTCAGTCAAGGTTATTGACCTGACTGCAAGCCCATGAAACTCAGGTTCTAAGGGATGTGAAGCTAAAATGCTAAAGTAATAAACAGAACAGTAACTGAAGACTGCTATCATAATCATAATCATAACTGCACATTTATATAACACCTCTTCAAGAGAACTACTCAGAAGTGCTTCCGACTGACAACCCAAGACCACAATCAAATAGAATGGTCTTCAATGGCAGGCAAAACAGAGGTAGAGAAAGGGTAAGAAGCTAAGGGCTGAGAAACTAAACTGCTATACTTCCAGTCTGATGGGCCTTACCAGTTACCAGTATCTCAGTCTTTCCTACCTTTGTAAACCAGTTGACATACATATTGTCCCACAGCTTCAGCACCTGCTTTTCCACCTGTTCCCGACTGGCATCGTCACCACTTAGAATCCCACGCAGCTGCCAATCAGTTTTACAGACAAGTTAATGGAAACCAGTCATTTCAATTTCAATGTTACTGCTGCACTGTATCCACTCTCACAATAATAATGTATTGTCTCTTAATGCAACACAGTAATTTATTTCAATATTTGCCAAGCTCATTAAACTAGAAGTAGAGAGAATGCCACATTTAACAGTCAAGTCCCCTTAAAAGACGGTGCGTAAAATTGGAGGAACCAAGTAAGTAGTGGTAAATGTCAGACTAAAAGTTCTCAAAACCTGGCTCCACACATTAAATGGCTGAGAAGCTGGATGCATCTTTCCAAGAAAAGCCCAGAAGCTGGATGGCTCCATAGACAAGAACTGAGAAGCCAGGTGGCTCTGTAGACAAAGAGCTCATCAGTAGGATGGCCAGGGTCTCAGACAGGAAATCTGTAAGGTGGTTCAAGACTGTTTGCGGGCCCCCTCTTACGGGCCTTCCCCCAACAGTTTTTGTCTTAAAACCCATTATAATACAGTCTACAGTGCAACATTTGTAAATTGTTATACTACAATGCGACATTTGTTAGATTACAGTATATGGTCTTCTGTCAGTGAGTGCCTTCACTTCAATCAGAAGTTCAAATGGAAGTATGAAGCCTCAATTAAAAGAAAAACCTGGGGAACCACACCCACTGTCACCCAGCCACAAATAAGAATATGTTCATGCTTTCAAAAAACTTAATAGGCTTATTTACTTAACAGAGAAGCTTTCCTGGCCTTCTTTTCTCAAAAATTTCTTATGACAGTACCAAAATCACATGTTCTGGCAATGTTTAACTCGATACTCAGCCACAAGACAGTCTTGAGACACTGTAGACCTTAAAAATCCTTAATCAGCTTGAGTTTCCTGAATGATCTCTCTCTGCAGAAGCTACTGTTGCTGGAACTGTTAGCAGTATTCGTAAGCTGACACAAACATTTGGAAATAGCTTGGAAAGATTGTATTCTGTTCATAAGTTCAACAGGTCTAATGGCGTTAACTGTGCACTTCCAAAATTTGCCCTATGTACTGAGGGCAAATATAGCATTTCTGTTATGAAATCCTGAACATTAAGGACAGCAGAATATTGCTTTGCTAAAGCTAAAGCTTTGCCTTCTAGATCACTTGTAGACATGGTCAGATATTTCCACAAGATATTAAACTTTTCAACCAACTGCTTAAGAGCACTGAAGCGGACAGTCAATCCTGGTATACTGTAACATTATCAATCAAGACATAAAACACAGACTTTCTGAAGTAGGCCTCTTCTGGCGATTCATCTGTGTCATTCATTTCCATCAAGTTGGCATCGGGTGTGTTGTCATCATGCAGCCTCGCCCTCTTGCGACTAACTCCACCACATCGACGAGAGAGTTTTATTTTTATGTTAAGGTTTGGTGCAACCAGCTTGCCTTCATTCCACTTGCATTTCCAGTTGTTTTGGAGTTTGTCAAATCTTCTAGAAGTGTTTCAATGTTTGCTACTTCGACATCCAATGTGGCATCTCTGGCTTGAATGACCTAGTTGCAGTAATCTATGCGAGCTAATATTTTGTACCACACAGCCGACATTAACACACACACAGAAGACATCACATAGGATAAAACTCCATGGACCTCATTTCTTGTTTTGGCTGTTAAGTTTGGCTCTAGAAGGTCTTCCAATGCTAATTTAATGCCAGGCAGGTGAGATGAAAAAGGCTTTACACTTTCAACACGATCTGACCATCTCGTTTCAAACATACCATGAAGAGAGCAATGAGTTCGGTTTACCAATAATTCCCACCGTTTAGGGCTGGAACCAAACAAGTTGTAGACAGTTTGAATTGTTCCAAAAACGTTTATTGCTTCAGGTATGCATTCAGCAGCCAGGCAAAACTGTATCTTAGCTGGCATGGATAACATCTCAGAAGGCTAACTGTTGAGGAGAAAGGGAGCTTACTATTACCTGATGAGGTGTTTAGACAGAGGTGAAAGGAATTAGCTGATGACGACGTAAGGAGAGGCGGAGATTTTGTTAGTTTGTATTTATCAAGTGCCATTATCTAATAACTAAGCACCAATCGATCGCACTGAGCAAATGTGAGTGAAGGAGGACTTGCCCCACACAGTAACCATTTCAAGGGAGACTCAAACATGTGCACTTTGTGTTACAAGCTGAGCACTCTATCAAAAGGGCTACTGAATCATGACAAATGAGAACAGGTCCAATCTGTTTACAAAGCAGACCCAGACGTTAAAATTAATGGACTTCTTTACAACACCAAATCCCCAAAAGTCACAGCAGAAGACTTTACAACACCAAATCCCCACAAGTCACAGCAGAAGAAACACAGAGTCATAAACAAACCTTATTTACAATCCACTCGCGTCCATACACGTAAGCGTTATTAACCATAGAGTCCAACGCATCTTCTACAACTTCTTGATCAGGCAGCCATCTTCAAAAACAACAAAATCATTTCATCTGATTAAACAACAACAGAACTATTCCTGGGTCAAAACCAGATTTACATTCGGTCTCAGAACAAGTTATATCAAAATATACAAATACATAAATTAAAACTTTCCATTAAATTTACTCTGATGATATTTAATATGTGCATGGTTATCCATCTTGCTCGGCAAATGGACTTCCCAGCTTTTACAACACAAGATCAAACTAGCAACAGAACAGATAATTACAACTACAATTAACTACTAGTTAATTATAATTGTAGTAATATAGTTACATTTTAATGTTAGGGCTATAAATGTTGGGATAATTTAGAATTAATGCATAAGACAGACAAAGTTGCACAAATCTGTCTCAATGTGAATGCTAAAATATTTATCATCTATGAATCAATTGTACTTCAATCATGCTTTGACCAAAAATTCTTAAACCAACTTCAGACCTACACCTTCTCGGGTCACTTACAATAGGTTTTCCGAGAATAGCTTCCATTTGCAAATTTTATGCGTATATTACTTAGTAATATGTTATATCCCATTTAGTTCACTCTTAGAGTGAAAATAAGTTTGAAACTACAACAAATAACATTATGATCAATGAAATCTAGTTTCTAATGCACAAAGGACAAAAGTATTATTAGAAGAACCACAACAACTACCATTTCAGATACAGACGGTCAGTGAAAGGAAGGTAGATGCAAAGCAGTTAGTTTACAAAGGTTTCATGAGTTATCATTTCACATAAATAGCTATCTTCAGCATATCATTTAAATCAATAAAAACACTTGGAAGATATCATATAACAAAAAATCAATAAACTTAGCTCTTTTACTCTGAAAATTAAAATGCAGTTATAATAAATTACAATAGTAGCAAAAAAAACCTCTTTATAATGCACTTTATCACAATGTGATTTCTAATACATTGCTGTTGGGGTAACAAATACCACATTTCATTCCAGTTTATATTTTATAACATGATCGTGTAATAATGCAACTTCTTAGCAAAGATACCAGCAAGTGTTAGAAGGAATTTCTACTGCAAATTAATACTTCCCTAAGAAAACAGTTCTGAATCTTCTCAGAGCAATGAAGAAATCTGGGCAAATTCACTACCTTGACTAATAACACTGGAACCTCATTTTCATCTAAGCTAACCCCATCCAATGACTTCTATAGTGCCGCTGTCATAATGTACAAGGCATAACAGGTCTTGTGAGGAGTAATCATATTATTCTAACAAAAAATTCTTATATAGCAAGGTTAGAAACATGGATCTCAATGTTAATTAGACTTTGGCACGCAACTGCATTACAACACTACTTCATTACAAAGCAATACTTGACGTGGCTGCCAACTGGTAGCATTATTCAAGGTTAAAGTGTAGTCAGATCAGAAAATAAATGCAAAGCTCCAACTGACTGAGTTAGTTCTGGATGATGAGTCTTGTTGAGGACGTTGCTGCTGACGTGAACCAAGTGCATACTCTCTCTGTGGATCTAAGTACAAAAACACCCAGTTTGCTTTGTTACCTGATACAGCAACAGTTTCTTTTTAACTCAACAGCATCTACTGTAACTTCCTGCTTCCCCATGTATTACCCATTCCGAATGTTGTACAATTTGCAAATGTACAAGGAAATGTACATTTTCTTGTACATTATGACTGTGTGAATATGACTGGCTAATGGTCACTGCCTATAGGATTTGAATTGTTGCATTGTGAGTCACTGATAGTTTGTGAGTTAGTCATATGTCTCATAAACAAAATCTAGCCAAAACAACAAAAAGCAGCTTCCTTTATGAATTAAAGATTCGTGTTGGGATGAATTAGGCTACAGAAAAAGCACCACTCATTCATTCAGAACATTTATATAGCACCCCTTCAAAGCATCTATGCAGAGTCGCTCCCAGCCCATCAACAGCAAAAGAGCAGTTTTGCTCATTTGCGATTTGTGCCAAATTGGTACAGAATATTGTACCCAAGTGAAAACTGAGGTAAAGTAAGGTAACCATTCATCTACCAGTGGAAGTCAGTAGACATGTGGATGAAGGATCTTTCAGCTGTTAAAGCAAATGTGGCAAACAAGCAACACTGCCCCACCACTCTGGAATAAACCCCCCCAGGACTGCAACAGTTATCTGACCCATCATACAAACTCACCTATGCTCCACCTCTTGCAATTTCTGCATTGGACTCTCCTCAAAAACTGAAATATTCCTCTTTCACAGATCCTGTCCCGACTCCCCTTCTTCCTCTTATCCCTGTTTCTGCTCCAATCCCAAACACCACCACCGTAGCTGCCACTCTGTCTCTCTGCCTGAATTTTGACTTGGAACTAAACACTTTTGCCTATCAATTTTGTTTTGACTGAGCGCTAGTGGATAAACTGGTACCCGTGACGTGGCTCTCGTTGGGCGCTGTAGAAATCTCGGGATTACAATTGCAATCACGAGGACAATCCTTTATGTGCTTTATGGTAGCTCACTGGGTTTGGGTATAATCTGCCTACTGAGCAGACTCAGTACAACAACCTTAGACAATTTGTTCCTACATGCTCATCTTGCACCTCAGATTCAGATTTACATGCAACAAGTGTAATAAATAATAATTAGATAAAATAAAATCACTACAAGTCTCAACTAAAGTAAATTTTACATCACATGTGTAGTATTTGAACCCCAGATGTGTGAAGGGGAAAGTGGTGCATTAGCTATCAGCCTCAACGCCACCACAGAAGCTCAGTTTTTTATAGAGCAGGTGCTGCAGGTAGTGACACTGCTCGCAAAATGCATAATGGCCAAATTCATAAAACTGGCAAAAATGCTCAAAGGTCTGATGGGAAATGATTCACAAAAAGCCAAAAAAGCTACAGAAAGCTACCCATCACAGCACGGAAGCTCTTAACAATTAACAGATTCCAGGACAGTTTTTAGCCATGCTTTTAAAAATAAGCTTTCGTGCTCATAGGCAATACTTTATGAAGCCGAGAAAAACCACAGAGGTCAACATCAATGCTCTGGAATGCAGCTTTTAACTTGTCAGTCATCTAGCAGACATAAAAGCCAAGGTCTCAGAATAAATCTGTGCTAAAGCTGGAGCTTCAAACTCCTAGAAACTAACTGCCAATGGCTGATGGCAAGGCAATCCTTCTCACTTAAGTATCACAGATACTTAAGTATCATACATAATACTAGTTTATTGTTTGGCAACAGTAGCGAGCAAGCAAACAAGCAATAAGATGCATATGGCTCCTCATCCAGCTAAATACCCTGCAACCTATGCATACAGCTTCTTTAAGCTACGCTGCTGGGTAAATCAAACAGAGATGCCTGAGAAGGCTCTCCCATTTGCTACTAACAACTCAAGCAGGCATATGATTAACAGTTACACCATACACATGGACCAGCATTGATTTTGTTTCTGTCTTCGTTTTCTAGGCAGTATTGACTATGCACAGCAGAGTGGATTTATACGAGGCATTAAATATGCACTGATGCATATAGAGTTTCAACTGATTATATAAACAAATACACCTGCATATTAAAATATATACTAAAGGTACATGCATTTTAAGTTTCTGCAGATGTATGTTGCAGAAGTTTTTCAGAATCAGAGCACTAGATACAGGAGCTTCAGCTGTCTCTACTTTGCCAGTGGAGACAATTCAAGACACATTCAAGCTGCAACTATTTCGTTCTATTATTTCAGTCATGTTTCAGTAACTTTGAAATATTCTTAAAAGACACTATATAGATATC
The DNA here is from genome assembly GCA_964023275.1 of Norana najaformis. Lineage (NCBI taxonomy): Eukaryota > Metazoa > Annelida > Clitellata > Crassiclitellata > Hormogastridae > Norana > Norana najaformis. The sequence continues at coordinate 54,199,700 of OZ029913.1, read as the reverse complement.
TGGATACACACATACATGCATATGCCCAAATGCAGATGTATTAATTGGATGCAAAACCAAAAGCTGATATATTTATAGTCTTAGTGAAAGAAGCACTTCATCGATATTCTAGAAAACGACAGATGGTCCCTTTGCTCCGCATGTATGTATGCATGCACGTATTTATGTACATATCTGGCTATTTACATAGCGCCTTTTAAGAACATCACATACGCAAATACTGATGTTCAATCACAGAGTTCAGAACTCTTTGGCAAGAGCTGTAACTAACACATCAAAATATGAGCACATAACCCGTGTACTTAAATTTCTGCACTGGCTTCCTGTTCAGCAAAAGATTTGTTTCAAATTGGGGATTATAGTTCTTAAAGCACTGAACTCAGGCCAACCACAATACTTAAAGTCAGTCCTCATTCCCAAGACCTATAATTTATCCAATCAGGTCATCAGAATTCCTTTCTCTCGTAATGCCTAAGACTAGAACTGTTCTGGATACTGCTATGAAGTGGTGCTGGGTTGGTTTGGGTATGCCATTGGTAGATGCCTTGTGCATCAGACACCAACACAATAGAAGTTATTCATTAATAATAATAATAGTAATAATTCAAACAGTATATCATGCATTCATATATATATATATATATATATATATATATATATATATATATATATATATATATATATGAAACAGTATATCATGCAGCCATATATATATATATATATGGCTGCATGATATATATATATAATATATATATATGTGGCTGCATGATATACTGGCAATTGTGGCAAATGTGTTTTTTAAGTATTTATGCATTACAGCACTTCTGTACATACTCATGCATGTGTGTGTAATTGTGTGTTTATGTGCACGTGTGTCCATGTGTGTATTTGTAATAAGAAATTGTACAGTAACACTTCAAAAGAAAGCAATCAGAGGCATTCTCTAAGCTAGCCAAAATCCTGCTAAAGTTCATCATCACAAAAGTTTATCAATAAGCAAACAATGATCAGATAAGTAGAAAAGTCCCCAAAGGCAGTCTCTTGCAAGCACATAGAGCCCAGCCAATGGTATCCCATCCACAGTCTAATCATTAGTTGACACCACGTTCAGAGCTAGATAGATATATGTGTGTGTGCAAGCAAGTTTTCATATTCATGCATGTGGTTCAGTGGACAAAACTACTGTAATTCGAAGTTCTGGATTTGCAGGTAAGTTGCAAAGCATCGTTGATGACTCACAGGCCATTAGATTAGCTTAGATTAGATTACATAGCAGGACAAAAATGACTGCGAGAAACTGAAAGCAAGACATTGTTGGTGAAAGCCTTCAGAAGTGATTTGCAAAAAGACTAAACTGACCTCCAATCCAGCAAAAAGAGTCACGAGGATGACGCCAACAATCAGAAAAACAATAATGAGTACACTCATCATTTTATCCATCGTACTATCCAGTGTTGCTATAATCTACAAGATAAACCAAAGAAAAACTCTGAACAATACAGCAGAGGTCTCAGTCTTGATTTCTTACTATGCTTTCACTTATTAAATAAATCAAGTTATTTTTATTTACCAATCTGCAAAAGGTTACTAGGATATCGAACCTCAGAATCTCCCGGAACAAATGATTTAATCTGGGTTTATTACTTTACTTTAACTTTATTAAATGGATTATGTTATATTTATTTGAAAATTCACCAATTCTTAGCAAATATGTAAAAGGTTAGTGGGATATCATACCTTGGAATCTCCCTGCAACAGCAAACGACCAAATCGACGGAGAGGTTTAGGAATTAGAATTTCCATACGAGGATCGTGAAGTAACTTTTGCTTCATGTGATCGCTCTGTCTTCCAGTCCACTCCTGGATACCTTTCCACACACCCAGGTACTCCCCTGAGAAATAACAATTCAAGGAATATAAAAGAATACAACTTCTACAGAAACAAAAGATTAATTACAATAGTTTAATTACAACATTTTAATAACAGTTTTGTTTAATTTCTGTAGACAGGACAGTGAAGTTAATGGCACTAGACTTCTTAGTACTTGAACAGACAACCATCCACAGAATTCCAAGCCATCTGGTGCCAACTTAGCCCTCCAACCTTTTGAGGTCTGTAAATTAGCACAAATACAAGTTGGGAGCTTAAAAAGCGTAAAGCATCTGGCTGACGGGCTGCTGTGAACTTGAGACCAAACAAGTTTTATTACCTTTACCTTAACTCTTTACTTGTAAGGCAGCAGCACCCGGTACATTTGTATGTTTCTGGAGAAACATTCAACACAAGTCACGGTCTAAACATTTGCTATGTATATGTCCAGGTACACACAAATTTACACGCATTTCTGCAATTAGATTAAATTGAAATTTATAAAATTACACTACATATCTGACATGTACAGTCAATCTAAACTGATGACCTCTAAAAAACCTGATCATACCTAGTCTCTTGACACTGTAGCAGAGGAGAAGCAGTGGCAGGAGCAGAAACACAAACTTGTAGATCCAAAGATGGACAATTACAAGAGCCCACAGGAGTCCAATGAAGAAGTAGTCACTCAGTGACCTTCGACCTGTCCTCTGCGACCGCTTTGCCTTCGCCTGCAGACTCGATGGTGGAATCTTCCTGATTGTGGGTTTCCGCTGCTGCTGTTGCAGGTAAAGTCAGAAACAAATATTGATATCCACTGTACAAAGCTGCCTGAGTATGCAACAGTGGTGACTGGCGTAGTTGGCTTTAGGTCCATCATCAGATAGAGGTATCAGACAAGGCTAGGGCTGCTCAAGGTGGTGAACTTACCATAGCTGCAATAGCCCCCATACATGATAAAGGGACCAGACCTACATTCACTAGTATCATTAAGGTAAATTATGGTAATTGCACACCCCCACCTGCTGCAGTCGTCCCCAGCCTAGCCAGGTACCGGTAAGTCTGTGGTGACTCCAGCCTGAGCTCAGCTGCTGTATGAGCAAAGATGATAACTGCTGCATGCTGGCATCCAAGCCTGTTGCCTGCTGACTCCTCACACTGAAAAGCAATTTCCAAAAATGGCTAGGTATCAAGTACCGGATGTGCAGCCCGGGTACCCCACTTACAGGTGGGTAATCAAGCCTCCAGGTGAAATTAAGTATTACAAAACATGGGCATTGGAAAACCTTGCTAAGACTTGGTCTCAGAACAAAACTTGGTTCTTTCATAAACCTGGCATCCTGCCTTGCCACATGCAGATAAGAAAGATCCTAGATTTTGCTGCAGAATTTTTAGATAAGATTAGATAGCAGAAAAGTCAGGCCCATTTGCAAGTTACTCAAGTACTGATGCTATGAAAGAGCAACAGAAAGTCATCAGCAATTAAGAAATCAAATTCAAGCATCAAGCAACAATAAGCAGTAACATCTTACCTGGGCAGCATCATCAACTTTGCTTTCAGCAGCATCCTTTCCATTTTCAGAGTCTGGTGATCTGTCACTGTTTGTCTCTGCAGCCGAAGACTGCTCCGCCTGTGCATATGATATTGTCTCAGGAACTGCCTTCTCTTCTGACTGTGCTTCCGACTCTGCAGCCACTGTGGCATCATCAGTGGAGGAGGACTCAGTGGAGTCCATGCGATGCTGGAACCATGCATCTGAGCAAAGATAAGCAGGCAAATTTCTGCACAGGTTATCAATAAATACCACATAAATTCATGTTTTGTTATTTGGCACATAATACCACATACGTTAACGTTTTGTTATTTACAATTCATTTACGCCTGTGATCAGTTTCATCGATAATAGGCTGCAGTTGAGAATTCTTCATTCTTCAATTCTTCAATTCTTCCTAAAGCCAATCATTTGCATCCAAAATCTAGACGAGTGAAGTCTGCCCAGGAAGTGAGTTAGGATAGCAGATAAATGCCATGTACGCTTTCCCCTCAATATGAATTCTTCCCATTTGGCAAAATCCAACAGATATCCGCTTCTTGTCACATTCTCTGTCTTGACTGTAAATCACCAACCTCTCTTTGAGCAACATCTTTTACTGGTCAGTACAGTGAGTACGCATTTATATGCTACTGGATTACCTATGATTTCGCATGCTGCAAAGTGACATCATATCCCCATAGTCATTAACTTAACATGCTGCGTTAGTTAACATGTTGTACAAAGAACATGCTGTTAGTTAACATGTTGTACAAAGAACAGCAGCATAGCACCAAAACTATAAACAGAGGAAGTAGGTTTAATTAAATCACAGGAACATGCTCCGTAAGGCTCAGTTCCTCTTCCTTTTCCTTTTCATAGCCCTTTTGGTAAGACATATCGTGTACAGTCATGCTACAAATATTTAGACATTTTTCTTATGCTTATTACATAATGGCAGAGTAAAGTGTCAACGTTCATATACTGCTATAAATTAGGTATGGCACTGTCAATTCTACGAGGCTGGGTAAAAATGCAACAAAGCATTGCGAATATGCGAAGAGTGTAGTTTTGGAAGTTGTATTGGACAGAGTTACATGTACTACTTTGTGGAGAGAGCATTACCCAAAAGAGACAGCTTACTGATGCTGCCATCTGCTAAATGCTAGTACAGTATGACTTGGCCAATTTTAGGTTTATGGAATATATCAAAATGTTAACCTTACACCAAATGTCCTGTTTGTAAAGATAATACAGCTACGAGCCAGAAACAGAAGAAAATAACATACTTTGTAAAAAAGACTCCATCCGAACCTAACTTTAATTAAGGTGTGACTCTTGGAATTTAAATGTCGTGGACACCCTTGAATCATGTTCTAGATTAGATATCGTCTATGCTAATCATTTTTCAAAACATTCCACTGCATCCATTATTTTTATAGTAAAACTTATATTTATTATTAAATTTTATTGAATTAAGGTTATCAAGTTTTAGTATTTTGCATTTTTTGTGATTTTAAATTTAGATCACAAACTATATGTAAAATATGTTACATTTTACATGAAACAAGAGACAGTAGATGGCTTACTGTATTTTGTATGAGTTAAGTTAGAGAATATTTCAGGCTATTTCAGCATTATGCCTCTGACAAACTACATTCTTTAGGCCCATATTAGGCCCAAATATGGCCAATAGTCGTCAACAGCGACATCAAGGGGGCCTGTTAGGGGTCACAGCTGTCTGGGCCATTTAACACATGGCCTGATTTACAAGCCCTTTCGATGGCTTGTTCCTGACGATTTCATGTTAACTGGCCCATGCTGCACTGACTAAAGCCCTTGCTCATCCCAACGGGCTTCATCATGACGCAAAAAAGTCTTCAGAAAACAGCAATATATCATATCCTGGAATGTTACACAGCACAACATGACAACCAATTGCACAACATAAAGCCAATTTCACATGATGCATCAACTGTGCAACAAATAACCCGTTCCACGCAGTGCTACACAATTCAAACCCCAGAGAATAGTGAAAATATTACCCTTCAGCTACAGCACAGCTCATATAAAATGTATCCATACACTTAGACATATATATATTATATATATATATATATTATATATATATATAGTGGTCAGTATAAAAAGAACAGACAGCTACAGCCCAAATTTTATAACAGTATGTAAATGGATAGTAATTCGAGACTAGACAGGTACGTATACATAAAAATAAGATGCATGAACTGACTTGACTGTACAAAATTGCAACAGAACCTGACCCAAATTTGGCCTTATCATATTCATCTGGAACACCCATGAATAAGCTACTTCATTCAGCTTCATTTTTTGAATCAGCTTTTTCTCTTTCTTTGTATTTAAGCCCGAGAAAGCATCAGTTATGATTATTATCACTATATCCAGACTGTACATTCTTCATTTCCGTTCTCTTTCTTTTTTTCAGCCTTGAGAAATGCGTCATTTACGATTATTATCACTATATCAAGACTATTTATAATTGTTATTGCCATTATCTTCAGACTGTACATACTTCACTTGCAGCCAAGAACAACACAAAAGTCTGTTGGTTGAATAAATTTCAAAGGATAAAACAATGAACTGAAGTGACAAATGACGCTTAGAAGCTGGCCAAACAACTCCATTCCAACATCTTGTGGGTGACATCTCTCCAGATATAACCTAGCAGATTCCACTTGCAAAAAGCCATGATTGTTCTTATCCCATCCTTTTAAACTCCACTGTGAAGAATGGCAGCTTCTTTTGCTGGTTTATCATTCAGAAAAAGCTGGTATAATTTCAAAGAAAAGAATTTCTCAGTATTTCTGCCTTCATTCTAAAAACATGCTGGTAGTACTGCCAAGTCCTTTACATGAACTGGAACTACACCATTATAGGTACAAATACACGACAACTGCATTCATATAAAATATAATGTATAATGTCTTAGGATTTCTAGAGATATGGAAGAAAATGTCAGTTTTAGGTTAAAATGTTTCATTTAAGCTATCTACAAGCGTAAAATATCTCACACTGAAACAAGATGTCAACCTCAGGTAATGACAAAAACAGCGAACAGCCTCCCAAGAAGAAAACACACCCTCCACTAACAGATGCCAATGAAAAATGGCTCAAAAGAACCGTAACGGCAAAATGGCTCCGAAGAACCACACAAGTCATCAACGCAGGGGAGACTTGAATACAGTTAGCTGGAAGAGACTGATAAGAAAACAGCCACACAGGACCAAAACCAAAATCCATTCTCAGCCATACCTACACACACCTTTTATAAGGGCGGCTTTCCCAACAAAATGTGTGGAAGGCATACAACGTAAAAAACTAAGCCTACTCTGTCCTATCCTATACACTGTATGTAACACTGTATATACAGCTATGAGTATCATACAATAAACGCCAATTTCATGAATTTGATTTCCGCTCTGTTTTATTTCGACAAAACATGTTTGCTTCCGGGGCTCTGCCTAGACACCACTGGGGGAGTTTATGATGCTCCTTAGACACCCTATTCATTAGAGGCTTCACGTCATCAACACTAGGTGTCTCATGACCCCTCAACTTTCATCACTGGGCTATAAAAAGACACACCAACATGTAGCCCAAATTTGCTCAATTTCACGCTAAATATTAAAAAATGCATTGGCTTCCCAAACTTCACCCCTGACCTCACTGTACTATTATAAGGTTCCTCCTTTTCAGCGGGGTTATGTTCCCAGGTGTTGGCTGTCCAACCCTCCAGTTGGAAACCTACACCTTTCTTGGGTTTTACAGTTTATCTAGAATATTTTTGCTGCATTTCAGAAATCTAAACAACTGCCTTCATCAAAGTAATCATGACTTCAGAAATTCAAATGTGTTTTATCTGTGATGACTACATGCTTGGCTTGGCCAAAAATCCTGTGCTGAAATGACCATATAGCTTAAACTTTCTCGGTGGGAAGATCAGGCGACCAAGGAGGGACTTCATATGTCCAGGCTAAGAAAACAATGTGCTAACACTCTTTGGCAGGGTTTTAAAGTTTCATCAAGATGAATGTATAACTGTGCCAATTTTCAGCAAAATCAGATATGTTTATGTCAGGAACTGAGTTAATTTGACATGGAATGACCCAAACATATGTTGACACTCACGGTTTTTCAGACTGTTCTTAAGTTCACCAAGTTCCGAAATGAATCCAGACGCAACAAGAGCGATTCCGAGCAGCACCAGCGGAACACGCAGAGGACCGACAATTGTTGCTAAGTGGCAAAGGACTGCCAGCCAGACAGGAAGTGACAGAAGCTTCAAGAGAATGGTCCTCTGTGGAGACCAAAACACAACAAGAACCACGACATATCCGAACACCAGAGACCAGACCTAAAACAAATTACATAGCAACACCTGTAAATAAGTATAGTGTGATATGTATATATAAGTTTTATTAAGTAAAGTATCCCATATCCCACAAGTAAGACGTGGGGAGGCATTCATTTCCTATCCTTTTCTTTAGGCCCTTGAGCCGGCAGGGGACGAATCCCGAGGTCCTTGTCACGGGGCCAGTGCATCGCAGCAACTGCATTTACTTCCCAGCTATGCCAGTACCAAATTATACTGCTTGGGGACAAAGGCACAGAGTGCACAACCAACTTGCATGGAATCGAACCTGCAACCGCATGATCACTGACCAAATGCATTACCGATAGTCCACCATGCCCCATGTATTATTGTTACATGTTCAAATATCTGCAAAATAAAACATAATCCTGTTATGCATCTTATGCGTAATATATTAGATATCATACATAATGGTATGCAACATGATGCAACATAATAATTAGGTAATTATACAGTATCATTTCAAACAAACTAAAAAATATTGGTGCTCATCATAATTATGGCACCTCATATCATATTTCACCTGCAATCAACTTAAACATGTAACAATTAGTGTATTGTAAACAGAGTGAAATCTCAGACAACACACAATTCATCATCAGAGAATGTACCAAGTGAAAAAAGCACATTCATGATGAGATCATAAAATTAAAAGCTTAATTATGCGTTATCAACAACAACAGATTTTAACCATCTATTCCCAAGAGCAAGGGAAAACTAAGGACAACAGTTCTATCAACCAGGTTCAACTCAAAGGAACTACATCCCTCATTTTGTATTCATACTCGCAATGTGTAAATTAACATTAAGTTGTAGAGGTTCTTAAAAGGCATTATGTACATGTTTCGAAACATATACATACATCTGTAGGGTCATAAACTCCAAACCTGAGTACCTAAATAAGAAAAGATGAGAGAACCAATCTGGGTGCACAGTCAAGATGAATTCAACCAGGCTAATACTGAGTTAGGTTCACTTCAGAATTGTGAATTAAAAAACAGGCACTGGATTGGCACACAACTACAGGGTCACAGTAGATGGTATCTCCCGCTAAAGGGAGCACTTCAGCAATATAACACAAGGTCACTCACTATATGCATATATTTGCAATGCATACATTAGTAATTTTCAAAAACATAGACAGGGAAAAGCAAAAATCATGAAGTAGATGACTGCTATCTAGTAAGAAATCTGAAATTCAACAATTGCCTTGTTGTGCAATTACTACTAAAACACGTTTACTTCGAAAGCCATGCTCTGATGTCAAATCCTGCAATTTGCAAATTATCTCACCATACCGTATTGTCACTGAACTGCGTTAAAGCCACCAATTTTGGCTCATCAATGATGACTGCCAATAAACACTAGCTCTGTAAATGTAAGTAGAAGCTGAGAGTAAGAAACGCACCCACAATGCACTGAAATAGCCCAGCGCCTCATAGACGAAACAGAATGACGTTACGAGACCATCGAATATCGAGGAGACTGCCCAAATGGAAAATATAAAATACAGAGTAGGAATGATGACACATCCGGCTACTATAACCCTCAGATTGTTCCACCAGAAGTTGCCCAGCTTCTCGGCTGCGCAGTCCACCGTGGTAATCGGCAGAAGGGCAAGACCTACCACAAGCGGAGTCCCAGAGTCTGTTAATCCGCGCAACCAACGCCTCGAAACGTTCGTTAGGGTACATTTGAAGGGGAAGAGGAAGGTTCCGCAGAGCATAGCCCATAACAAAGGGCGAAGGAAGGGCTCGAGGATGTAGTAGACGGCGACTGCTGCACAGCTGGCCAGAACGACGAAGAGGGTGGCTGCTGTGTTGTAGAACGCCTGCTTCAGGGCCTTATCATGACCCTGCGGCAGGATCTGAAAGACGTTCTCGAAAGGCGACCGAAGAAATTCCCGCGACGGAGACGTCATGATCTCACAGTCGTTAATGTTTTATTAATTAGATCGCAGTCTCTCAGATGACGAAATTTGCGGCGAAACTCGTTGTCAAACGCAACCAGGCTTCAATCGCCACCAACGCCTTACATTTTGTAAACAGACTAATACTCTCACCACAGACTACACATTGTTTTCAGAATCTTCTACACGTGATGACGCAAGATAAACTCGCCTACGCATCATTCATTAGTCGTAATCGCAATCGTAATCGTAATCCCGAGATTTCTACCTCCCCAACGAAAGCCACGTCACGGGGACCAGCTTATTCACAGGAGCTCAGTCAAAACAAAATCGATATGCAAAAGGGGTTCGGTTCAAGGTTAAGATCCAAAAGTCAGGCAGAGAGACAGTGTGGCAGCTACGGTGGGTGATGTTTGGGATTGGAGCGGAGAAATAAGAGGAAGGAGGGGTGTCAGGATGGGATCTGTGAAAAATATGTTTTAAGTTTTGAGTGAAAGGCCGATGCAGAAATTGCAAGTCGTGGAGCACAGATGAGTTTTTGTGATGGGTCAGAAAACTGTCGCAGTTCTGAGGTGTTTGTTCCAGAGTGGTAGGGCAGATATGGATATGGAGCGAATACCAAATTTAAGGACGAGGTGACGGAAGGGCGGAAAAGTGTTAGGGCAGAAGAGGATCGGTTGAGCGAAGTGGTTGGATTTTAATAACTCACGAAGATAGGAGGGTTGGAGGATTTAAGTGTGTTGTAGGTAAGTGATGACTTCGTTTAGGTAGTGGAGTGATTTAAGAACAGAAGTGATGCGATGGTGTTTCGAGGTTTTTGTGACAGCACGAGCAAGAGCATTCTGGATGGCTTGAAGGTAACTTATTTGGACTGAGCCTATGTTCAGGGATAGTGAATTGCAAGTCTAATTTAGCATGGACTATGGATGTGGCGATGGTTGATGCAGTTTCAAAGTCAAGCATAGGGCGGATTCTGCGGAGGTCACGGATATGCATGAAGCAAGAGTGGGACAGATACTAATTAGAAACTTCTAATGCGCCGGTGTCTAACGCACAAGGCAGAGATGGGTAATATGATCAGAGAAACTGAGGCTTTGGTCGAAGATCACACCTAAGTTGCAGACAGAAGAGCTAATTAGTGTTGGTGTGTGTGTGGAGGCAGAGTTCACGTTGAGAGTGTTAGAGGAATCTGAAATTTTCTTGAGCTGGTCGCGTAGGCCTATAAGTATGAATTCGGTTTGGGATGGGTTCAAGCACAGGAGATTAGATGTCATACAGGAGAAGATCTGTGAAACCGTACTAAGAAGATGATCTACGAAGTCGTTGAAACATTTCGGAGATGAACAGTTGAGTGTCATCAGCATAGAGGTGATGATCGACATTGCTTGCTCTTAAGAGTGAACTGAGTGGGGTAGCGAAGAGGATAAACAGAAGAGGTCCAAGAACAGAGCCCTGTAGAACTCCACAAGAGAGAGGGCATATAAGCGTAAATAATCGACTGAGTTAGGTTTTGTGCAATCACTAAACGAAAAGCTAAATAAACATGACTAAAGATCGACTGCCAGCTGTTTAAATCGACTATACTATTTGTTTTAATTCAGCAAAGAGAAAAAATTACTGGCTATTATTTTGTGCCATCATTGCAGAAGTGCATGTTTGCTTATACAAACCACAGATGAAGCTAACTGTAAGACCAGGGCTATGTTATAGTATCATTTTAAAACCTGCGCTGTTCGTAATGGGAACAATGATATATACTTTAATAAGTATAACGCCCAAGAATGGGAATCGCATTCTCAAGAATTTCTAAAGCCCTACTTAAATTAACCTTCAACCTGGCACCTGGCGTTTGGACCCCACCCATGTTTGACTGTAATTATTGTGACGATGCTGCCCCTTCCCTAGTAGGAACAATCGGGAACCATCTCCTTGGTAACGGTTCCCTGATAGGAACAATCTCCTTGGTAACGGTTCCCTTGCGGAACATTTGGGAGCCGTCTCCCTGGTGACGGCCCCTAAGGAACGATATATAAGGAAGCACTCGCGGCTATCCCGAGCTCGCTGTCTCGCTCGCTCTCATTCACACTGGATTACTGTCGTCAGGATTATTGGATTGCTAGTCGTCAGTCGTCGGTCGGAATCACGAACGATCGGGGACCCTATGCAGAAGAGGCGACCTAGTTAAGGGTATAAATAAACAAGTTATAGATAAGTCGTACGGCTAAGATTAAGAAGAAAGAAAACGTTCAGCATCGTCTTTCTTTTCCTCTAAAAATCTTAATAGACTACCAGAGTCGAACCCTAGCACAGCCTTAGCAAGTTGTTTTCTTTACCATGTCTTGTCTTGTCTTGTCCATCCTCATTGCTGCGGATCGGAGACCATGGCCAACGACGTCAGTCTTCTCCACTCAGTTCTGTCTCTTGCCTTCCTTGTGCAGTCCGCCATCGACATCCCCATCCACTCCGTCACGTCATCCCTCCAGCGCCTTCTCGGTCTTCCCCGAGGTCTTTTTCCCTCCATATATCCCTGGCATATGAAGGCCGGTAGATTGTCTGCTCTAATCATATGTCCAAAGTAGCTCAGCTTTCTGCTCATCACCACCTCCAGCAGGCGTCGCTCCGGCTTCAGCTCTTCCAGAATCGACTCATTTGTCCTGTGCTCATTCCAACTGACCCTCAGCATCCTCCTGTACGTCGTCATTTCAAACGCTGTTATTCTTCTTCTGTCTTCTTTCCGCAGTGTCCAGGTCTCACACCCATACAGCGCCACCGACCACACCAGTGCGCTTACGAGCCTTAGTTTCAGCCAGGTTCCCAGAGCCCTGTCCCTCCAGATCACTGCAAGCGAGCTCATGATCGTGCGCGCCATCCCCAATCTGGCTCTTATTTCTCTGCCCCCATCTCCAGATTGCTCTATCACAGCACCCAGGTATCTGAAAGACTCCACCTGTTCCAGGACTGCACCATTACACATGATCGTAATTCTTTCATGTTCTCTATCCACTACCATCACCTTTGTTTTCTTGGTATTGATTTCCAGTCCATAGTTATTTGACGCCTCGTTGACTCTGTCCAGCAGCTGTTGGAGCTTTTCTCTTGACGTTGCAATCAGCACAATGTCATCCGCATATCGCAAGTTATTTATCGTTCTCCCGCTTATTGTTACACCAATCCACGTAAGTTCGTCGGCAGATTCTCTCATCACCTCCTCCGAGTAGCTGTTAAACGACATTGGCGATATCAAGCATCCCTGTCTCACCCCTTTTCCAATTCTGAACCAATCTGTAATTTCCTTCTCTATGCGGACAGCCGCCTGTTGATTGTCGTAGAGGATTCTAAGTGTTTCCACCACTTGGTTGTTCATACCCATTTCTTTTAGCACTTTCCATAGTTTCCCGTGTTTAACTGAGTCAAAAGCCTTTTTGTAATCTATGAAAGCTATGTATAAAGGTGTTTGATGCTCTCTTGCCTTTTCGATGATAATCCTCAGGTTGAGTATTTGATCCCTCGTACCCACGCCTTTCCTGAAACCCATCTGTACATCCGCTAACTCTTCATCTGCCGTCTTCTGCATTCTGCAAAGCAAGACTCTGAGCATTATTTTGCTTGCATGACTGATTAATGCAATAGTCCTATGTTCCTCGCATTTCGTTGTACCTTTGACTTTCGGTATTGTGATGACGTCACATTATCTTCTAATCGCCTGATTCCATGCAAGAGGGTCTTATTCTAGTTGGTTCACTTGGTTCTTGACATGTCATCTGGAAAATAGGGGAGAAAAGTATATTTATCGCTGGGTCCATACGGACCTCAAAGTTTGTAGCTTTTGATCATGCAGCATTACTGTAAGTGGTTTCCACACCACTTTTTAGCGCCAGTTAGTTATACAGGGTAATTCATTTGATTTAAACATTGTAGTTTGTTTATATGAAAGCCGAGGATGGCTAGTGCTGCGCAAGTTCGACAGTTATTGTTGGAGGTCAGTGACAACGAGAGCTGCCAGGAAGAAAGCGAAGAATCTTCCAGCGAAGTTGACCTCGTATCTGAACCAGAGAACTCGTCTTCGTCAAGTAATGAAAACGTTCCGACAGAAACAGATGCGGGCAACAACTGGAAGTAGAAGAAGTAGGCCTAGTCGTGGCCGCAGTAGAACTAGTGGTCGAGGTACCAGTCAAAATGGGTCGACCTCCAGAAGTTCAAGAGGATCAGGCAAGATGTCGATAGCGCTGTAGATCGTGAAGCCTTTACAGACACGAAAGCTAAAAGTGGTCAAGTATGGAATACTTCAGCACCAGCCGTTTTTCGCAGAGGGCCACAAAACATTATTCGCACACCAGCAGGAATCCGGCATGAGGGACGGGTTGCAAACGAGCTTGGGGCTTTTCAACTTTTTATCCCGCCTGAAATGTTGGACATCATAGTCCGTGAAACGAATAGAGAAGCTGGAAGAGTCCACATATATTGAAATGCAGTTAGTCCTGACAATCAGAAACAATGGCTTGCCACTTCAGTAACTGAAATTCAAGTCGTAATCAGTCTTCTGATCTTCACTGGTATACATCAAGGGAGCTGGAGCCTTTGGAAAAGCTGTGGTTTCCAAAGTCTGGACAGCCCATATTTTCTGCATTCATGTCCCCGAAGCAATTCCAGGCTTTACTTTACTATCTTCACTTCGACAATAAAGCCAGGTGAGCTACAAGGGCCGAGTGGTGCACTACTGACAAGCTAACCACATTTGTACATAACGGGAATAGACATCACTGTTGATTAGCAGCTTACTGTTTTTCAAGGTAAATGCCCATTCCGCCAATACATACCCAACAAGCCAGCAAAGTATGGGATCAAAATTTGGTGAGCATGTGATGCAGAGACATCTTATCCACTGGCTGGTAAAGTCCACCTGGGTGTCAGCCAGGAAGCAAAAGAAAAACCAATCAGGGTGCCGTGTAGTAAAGTCATTGACCAGGAAATGGCTTCGATCAGGAAGAAATATAGTCTTGGACAAGTTTTTTACAAGCATCTCTTTAGCTGAAGACCTACTGGCGGACAATACAACTCTCGCTGGAACGATCTGCTAAAAAGACCTATGTGCCCAAGGAGATGACGACAAAACAGGGAAGGAAGGAGCGTTCATCCATCTTTGGTTTCAGTGGCAATTTCACCCTTGTTTCTTATGCTGCAAAGAATGGTAAGGTTGTGATTGTGTTCTTCAATGCACCATGATACCGAAGTTGAATGAGAAGACCGAAAACCTCACGTTACACTCCATTACAATGCTTGCAAGAGTGGGGTTGATGTCATGAACAAGTGGGCCATAACTTATCCTTACCGACGCAATTGCAACAGATGCCCCATGATGCTGTTCTTCCACAAGGTGGACGTTGCCTCAGAATGATTGGAGATAGGACTGTATTTAGAGAGGTAGGTTTTCTTTGTCAAGATGTGCTTTTTAGAAGGGGATTGACAAGAGAATATCTGAAAGTCAGAGCAAAGTAACCAGTAGAGAGGCAAAGGTTGATTATCTGTATGACAATAGGAACTAGGACAGAGGCACAGTCTTTGAGAAGAGAAGTAGGAATGGGATCTAGTTTGTATTGTTTGTTGAGGAGAGAATTCAGAAGGCATGATACTTTTAATTCAGAGGCTGGAAGAAATGTTGAGAGAGATGACCTGTTGCCTTCGTACGGGTCCAATATGGTGTGACGCCGGGTGCAACGTCCAAGGCACCATGGCTCACATCTCCCAAAGCTGATAGCAAGGGATGAGATTTCATATGAGAAGTATGAGCAAATAGCATCAACAACAGAAGAAGGTAAGGAGAATGGTGCACATGGATTATCATGCCGCTAAGACACTGGCCCACAGGCAAGACATGGGCTTATTAACGACAACATTATTTTACTAAGCCCTCTACAAAGCCTGCTTCCCGTTATCTAAGGAGCCAGTTGGACTTGCAAGGTCTGGTGGAAGGCGCCCCAACGGCTAAACCCATTCTCTTTAGGAGGGAGAAAGGTGCCTTGCCTGGGATGCCACAGTCTCAGCCACCCTGGGCAGATTCATATCGCTCAAGAGCCGCTGAACCAGCTGGTGCTGCTGCTGAGCTTGCCCAAAGAAAGGTGGGGAGACCATGACCAGATTGCCAGTGCACATACATGTAACATGTACATATAACAACTGAACAACACAGAAACAAACTGTGTACAAACAGAAAGATATCGACTGATATCGACTTTCTCTACTCAACTTTTATTAAAGTTAAATCACCAAATTTTTCTTGTATGCATAAGGATATTTGTATACTGCCTTCTTAAAACCACTCAAAAAACCTCCTTGCCATGTTGACCTAAATGACTTCAGAATTAGACTGTTCGAAGAACACGTGTGTTCATAAGCGCATGATGCCTAGAACACCAGAAAAATTCCATTAACAGGTTCTTGCAAACTCCATCATTTCCAAGTTTCAGACTACTCTAGGCCCAACAATCTCCAAATGATCACTGTAACAAAACGAAAATGAAGAGTATGTGCATTGACCAACTTGCATAGCAACCACATTAATGCCAAATAGTGGCCAGCTTGTCAAAGAAGTTTTCCAAAACAACTGAAAATTGCTCAAAACCTATGACAAACATGAGGAATAACTCTGAAGTCCTGATACATGAACAAGCAAAATAAAAATCAACTGACAAACCCATATCAAACAAGATATGTAATGGTTTCTACACATAATACTTAACAATCTAATAAAGTAACTGGTGTCAAACTAACCAAAAACCTGAGTTAATTTGTATCCTGTATGCAAGGAATGTAATTCAAAAGGTGCATTTCAAACAGTTTAAGAAACGTATCTTTTCTCAGGAGCACTGTAGTAGTGAAGATAGCAATGTCCCATAAATTCCTTTTCAACTTTGACACGTCATCACACAATCCATAACTACAAGGTCTCACAATGAAACTATTATTAGCACTAATTCTTGACTGACCTCCAGGTTGTTGTTTCCCTTCATCACTTGGTTGTTTGCTTAGATGAAGTCTTGCATAGTTTCTGTTGTGGAAAACTGTTTTCTGTGAACATATTTGTCATCTTCAGTACATATGCTTAAACTCTTATATGAATTAACTTCCATGGCGTCTCTATGTCACACTTAACACATCGCCTTCACATTTGCAAAGTCTGGTTTTTCTGCAGTGTGGCTTCTCCAATGGCATTTGTGAAAACTAAAGGCATATTCTTTTTTGCAGAATGACATTTTTATGGTTTTTCTACGGCATGGATTCTCAAGTGCTACTTGAGATCTTTTTTCTGTGCAAATACTCAGTCATGTATGTTGCTCTTGTATGGCTTTCCACCATGTGTATTCTTGCATGCACAGTAAGATTACTAAGTTTTAAAACAGTTAGTTGCAAAGCTGACAAATGTATTGTTTTCTCTAGAGAGGTTCTTATATGGTATAGCAGATTCCCTTATGTGCAAATGTTTTGTCACATAAATTGCACTTGCATAGCATTTCTCCAGTGTGAGTTCTTGTGTAGTACTCCAAGTATGCTTTTGTGCAAATGCTCTGTGACATAAAATGTACTTGTATGGCTATTCTCTAGTGTGTGTTCATGCATGCACATGAAGATGACTACATTTTGAAAGCAATTTGCTGGAACAGTGGCAAATTTATTGTTTTTCTTCAGTGTGGGTTCTTACATGGCATACCAGAGTGCTCTTCTGTGCAAATACTCTGTGACAAAAGATGCACTTGTATGGCTAGTCTCCAGTATGGGTTCTTGTGTGGACATGAAGACTGCCACGAGAAGAAAATAATTTGTTGCAAAACTGACACATGTATTGTTTTTCTCCAGTGTGGGTTCTTACATGGCATACCAGAGTGCTCTTCTGTGCAAATGCTCTGTGACAAAAGATGCACTTGTATGGCTTTTCTCCAGTATGGGTTCTTGTGTGGACATGAAGACTGCCACGAGAAGAAAATAATTTGTTGCAAAACTGACACATGTATTGTTTTTCTCCAGTGTGAGTTCTTACATGGCATACCAGAGTGCTCTTCCGTGCAAATGCTTTGGGACATAAATTGCACTTGTATGGCTTTTCTCCAGTATGGGTTTTTGTATGGTATTCTAGATAAATTTTCTGTGCAAATGCTTTTTGACATAAATAGCACTTGTATGGTTTTTCTCCAGTGTGAGTTCTTACATGGTATACCAGAGTGCTCTCCTGTGCAAATGCTTTGGGACATAATTTGCATTTGTATGGCTTTTCTCCAGTGTGGGTTCTTGAATGCACATTAAGACTGTTACGCCTTGCAAACAATTTGTTGCAAAGCTGACATATGTATTGTTTTTCTCCAGTGTGGGTTCTTGTATGGTATGCCAGAGTGTTCTTCTGTGCAAATGCTTTGGGACATAAATTGCACTTGTATGGCTTTTCTCCAGTGTGGGTTCTTGTATGGTACTCCAGAGAACGCTTGTGTGCAAATGCTTTGTCACAAAAATTACACTTGTATGGCTTTTCTCCAGTGTGGGTTCTTGTGTGACCATGAAGATTAGTACGCGATGAAAACAATTTTTTGCACATATTACATATGCATTGTTTTTCTCCAGTGTGGGTTCTTACATGGTATTCCAGAGTGTTCTTTCGTGCAAATGCTTTGTCACATAAAATGCACTTGTATGGCTTTTCTCCAGTATGGGTTCTTGTATGGTTTCCTAGGCTACTCCTGCATGAAAATGATTTGTGACACAAACTGCACTTGTTTGGTTTTTCTACAGTTCTTGCATGGAGTGTGAGATGCTCATTTTGTGCAAATGTTTTGTAACAAAATTCGCGTTCATGTTTTTCTTGGTTACGGTCTCTTGAATGCATCTTGAGATAGCCTCTGATCTCCAGATCTTCTACGGTCTTTAGATCTTCACGGTTAGCAGTTGATGAATATCCAGTCCCTGGTTTGGATTGCGCCCAAGTTAAAGATGACACCTAGGCCAGTGAACCCCCACAGCACGAGTTGACGCTCACTGACGGATCATGTCAATGTTAGTAGGCCTACTTGAGCGCAGCTTCTTAAGTTCCTACGCTGTAGTGTCTGTGTTGCAATTAATTCGTAAGCCGGCTGAAAAGAACCTCTCCTAATCCTATCCGAACTGTCGACCGAAAGGGCTTGACTACAGATCACACTTAGCGCTTAGCTCTCAAGGACACGACCTGTCGTTGTAGGTCCTATCTGCAGCACGGTCGCAGTTGGTAACAAAGTTCCGGAAATGTTGACTAATAGGCAGAACACGTGAAAATTTTCGAGCAAACACTGAAAATAGACAGCTTTTGTGCCCAGAAATCTAAGCAGCAGAAAATGGCTATCGATGAATCGAAGCTCCGCGGTCTGACGTCATCAACTTTCGGATGTTGAGATTAATGACGTCGTAGATATGGGCCTAATATATGTAGTTTCTGTTAACGATTGCCGAGTCACATCGAACAGAATTTTAACTGAGACGTAACGAAGACCGAAAATAAAGTTCAACAGTAGTTCAGTAGTTCTGCAAAGTTCAACATTGTCTGAATAGTTCGGCTCCGTCTCTCTCGCTCTAAAGAGTCACTCCCCCCCTAGTCTGACAATCCCTCGAATCCAGTTTCCCACTGGTGAATCTGTCTAGCACTCTATCACATCAGGTAAGTGTCCAAATTTCCGCCGATGGCGCACCTCCCTACCGTCCGTGAACACCAGAGGGCACCAACGGACGCATATGCTGACGACGACGACACGTGAGGCGAGGAACGTGACAACGACGCTTCGTCGTAACAATTAAAAAAGATGGTTGTCGTCGCCCTTTCTTTATCCAGGCTGCCGGCTGGCACCACCCGATTACGGCAGTGACGGAGTTAACATTATAATGGTTGAGCCAAAGATTTTAAGAAGGCAATTTTTTTAAATCTTTGTTTGAGCCGCCAATAGGACATCATTCTTCAACAGAATCTGCACTTCTTGCTGTTCATCATGGCATCATGTGCTCTATAGATAAGGGTAGGGTGACAGCACTAAGTCTTGTTCTTGTTGACTTATCTACTGCATTTGATTCAGTGCATCGTCTCCAACGCTGGTTTGGAGTTTCTGGTCCCGCCCTGAATTGGTTTGCTATTTATCTTAGCCCACGCACTCAGGCAGTACATATAAATGGTAATTATTCATCTAGTGCTTTGTTGACAGGTGGTGCTTCACAGGGTTCTGTGCTTGGTCCTCTGTTGTTTTCACTATACACTACACCATAAGGTACACTACTAGACAATCATTCACTCGGGTATCATTTCTATGCTGATGGTATTCAAATGTACATTTCTTTTGACAGTGTCTTGTCATTCATCTGTGCAGCTGTTATCCACTGCCTTTGAAGAGGTGCAGTCTTGGATGGCGGCTAATAAACTTCTTCTTAACCCATCAAAAACTGAATTTATGGGCCTGGGCACTCCACGGCAGCTTAAGAAGTTTGAATGGCTTAAATCTTTAAAACTGGGTGATTCATTTGTGGAGTTAGTAGATGCTGGTCGTAACTTGGGCGTTATTTTTGATTCTACTATGTCTCTTACCAAATACATAAATGGCATTTGCAAGTCATCGTATATGTATAATCGTAACATACGCAGAATTCGGCGATATGTCCCTGTGTCTCCAAGGGTACCTCTAGCAAACGCAGTGGTCTCCAGTCGTCTTGATTACTGTAATTAGCTTCTTACTGGTATCACAAAGTCAAACGTGCAGAATCATCAAAGAATACAGAACTCTTTGGCCAGAGTCATAATTGTTTAATTTAAAATATGAGCGTATGACCCCTATACTTAAATCCTTGCATTGGCTTCCTATTCAGCAAAGAATTTTGGGGCTTATAGTTTACAAACCATTGAACGCTGGACAACCACAATACTTAAAATCAGTCCTTACTCCTCAACTCATCATTATTCAACCAGGTCATGTGAATACCGTTTTCTTGTTGTGCCAGAAAGTAGAACTGTTCTTGTTAAGCGAGCTTTTTCGGTTGTTGGACCGAAATTTTTGAATTCTCTTCCTGCATCAGTGCGTTATGACAGTCTCTTATGTCAGTTTTCGTTCTCGACTTAAGACTTACCTTTTTCAGTTGACTTTTCTGCCGTAGGCTGCCTCTCTGTTTTAGAGCACTGATCTTCTGGATGTTGACCTGAATGCGGCCTAAATTTGATGCGCCATCGGTTGATGCATTGTGCATTAGACATCGGCGCTCTAGAAATTTCTAATTAATAATAATAATAATAATAGTAATACTACTACTACTACTACTACTACCACTACTACTACCACTACTACTACTACTACTACTAATAATAATAATAATAATCATCATCATCATCGTCATCATTAGGTTGAGTCATATGTGGTGGTTGGGCAGTAGTGCTAACGCAGATTAATCGTAATCGTGAACCCCAAACTTTATAAAGCCGTACTAAAAGGCTAAGCGCTGGGCACCAGCTATTCACGAGCGCATCAACGCATTTTGAACCATTTAGTATTAAATTGAACACTTTTTGGTCTACGTGTTTGTGCTGCTTCTTATAGCATAATCTAGGCTTCACAATTAACTCGTATTCGTTGAGATTCTAAAGAGCAAAGTTAAGAGTCTTCAATCGTTGGACACACCTAAACTACCTCATCGATTCTACAAGAATCCTAAGATCGAGTAATGTTCTTCGTGTCAGGACGGGTTCGGACCCCAGGAACACCCGAAAAGCCACGCCCTTGAAGTTTATGGCTTGGCCTAACCCAACTCATGGCCCCACATGCCGACGCCAATGTTCCGACGTTCATGTGAAGGGTTCTTAAGAGGTGGAATAGGACAAGACGACTGAACAGCAACGCACCTTCAAAGAACCTCTCAAAGCGAATGTAGGGTGTACGGACGGTAGAAGAACAAGCCGTGGGCCTATCCTACGTACGACGAGGGCGTCTTCAGAAATTAGATCTGGGTGATAAGTAAGTAAGTAGTTGCATGCGAAGACCAGTGATTATTATTCCAATGTCACTGTGCGTACATGAAGAGCAGCATGTTTATTTCTTATGCAGCTTCAAACTTCTAACTCCGTAGACTTAGAACCAAGATCAAGCACACCTCTTTCGACCTCTTGTCAGACCGAAGCGCCACCAAAGTAGGTAAAATGGATAACCTATACCAATGATACAAATTGAGGGCAGCTTATTATTTAATATATAATAATTTTAAGAGATTAATTCCTCGCATGACAGCAGACTTGTATTAGGCCTAAGCTTCATAAGTGTATAAGCCTAATCCTTTCGTTTTACTTCAGATGACTTTCAGGTGAAGCAACCCGAAGTTTCCGAAGTCATTTTAGAGTAACTTAGAATTAATGCGAGTCTTTCTCGAGTGAATCTTGCGCGCACTTTAGACTTCATCAGTCGCCGTTTATGATCGACGTATACACGAAAGCGGTCTAACGGATGCTAAAAGCCACTCCGTAAAGCTCATGATTGGTACAGTTTTGCATAGTGTACGTGCACCATTTTCTAGATGGCTGCCTTAGTTGGAAAAGGTGACGTATGTTAGGGTAGGAAAGGTAAGGAAAGTTGTGGTAAGGTATGGCAAGGTAAGGTAATCGTTTATTACGCTTCTCTGTCAAAGCTTCAACAGTAGTCCTTTGAGGCGTAGTTCTGTAGAGTTGAAAGATTCCGAGGAAGGAGAACAACTGCGATCACATCAATTATTTGTTAATGGGAAATTACGGATTTAGCTGCGCATTGGCGAACCAGAATCTACAAGGCTTTCTTCGATAGGAAGGTGCTTGGCCAAGGTCATGTACGAATTCTTTGTGCATAACTGGACTATGGAAGCGTGATGGACCATAAAAGAGGCTCGCTACAGACTGTTAAATTAAGCCTATCGACTGCATGGGGTAGGCCTAACCGTGTTTTGACCCGGGGACATCACCTATCCTTAACTTTGTGCGGATAATGGTAGGCCTGCTTTGAATATTAGCCTATGACGTCTACAGTCATCCGTGGATTGGACTAAAGAGACCCTCTCCAGAGGGCATCGGTCGTCATCCTTCTCAAACTTCAAGATCATCTATAGAGTACAGTATACGGCATGTCTCTGCAAGTTTCTTCAAATTAACATATATATGCCCGGGACATATATGCATATATAAATACATAAAAATGCATAAATACACAAAAATACATAAGTAAATACATGCATACACACCTACATATATACTTACAAAGGCAGAGCCAGTAAGTCAATCCGATTTGATTTACAGGACACGCCATTGAGGAACCCCATCAGCTTGGGCGTCCATACACTACGCGGCACCTAAACTTTGGAACGATTTCGCTCTTGAATTTCGCAAATTCTCTGTTTCTCTATCCTTTCCGTCGTTCACCCATAATCATCTGTCTCAAGCTCTCTATCTATTAGGCCTACTCCTGAGATGTTCCATTCAAAACTGGTTTTACCTTTTCCAAAAAATCCCACCCTGCTCCAATGAATCCGCTGCCTTCCCATTTCTCTCAGCTTAAACACAACCCACACTAACAGATGGTTCTTGATATGGCATCTGAGACAACCCCACTGACTTGACGCAGAGCTCGTGAATAAGCTGGTAGGCCTACTCTGCGCTTAGTAGGGCTTAAGAAATTTGGAGTTTACGGTTACGATAACGATTGAGCACAGGATGACTGTCAGGTCATTAAAAATTCACGAGAAAGTATAAAAATGGTAAAAAACCCCAATACACCACAAACCCGATATAGCGAGGGAACTTGAGGCCCATATCCGATACCGCGTTGTACAGAAAACAGCGCTACAAAAATTTCGCATACAAAATGAGTTGCAGTTGTGTTTTAGTGAAGGTTTTAAGGACGTGAAATTGCACGTGGTCGTCCTTATGCATACATGCATACATACATACATACATACATACATACATACATGCATGCATGCATGCATACATACATACATACTGTACATACATACATTCATACCCTGTACTTTACTGTACTGTATCGTACTGTATTATTATATTGTACCGTATTGTATTGTATAACCAAACATTAGCTTCAGCTTGTAATATCTGACTGTACAGTCCGCCCGATTTGTTGCGGTGCACAACGGACTAGCGATTGTCGCTGAAGGCAGCATCTAGGATGATGAGAGCCTTGAGTGGCGTGCATAGGGCAGATGATCATTGGAATGCGCGCAACTGACTGCATACGTCAGGCGTCAATCATTGAACCTCTCACAAATATCCTGCGCTGTGCGTTGTTATTTTTCGTATGTTGTGTTTTGGAGTGGTTGGGGGAGGGAGCAAAGAGGGAGAGTGGCGGGAAACCGTTTGGCGTGTATGTACACGTGTTGTCGAGTTAGAGGGGGGTCTGCCTACACATCAACAGCTGTAAGCGCAGAGGCTGCAGCAAGTGGGAGCATCGCTTGGTGGCATAGCATCATCCAACATCCTCAGCCGTACGGTAGTCGGTTTCTGGCTACGGAGGCTGCAGTTGGCTGCTGCACAGTTCTTAGTAACCATAGTTACGGAAAAGTCCTGATCGGAGAGGGATTATTACAGGTAGCCAGCCTAGAGTTCAGAGGTATGTATGTGTATACACTTGCTGCTGCTAACTTGTATATTCAAATGTGTTCGTAGATTCAAAACAATTCATTTGAGAATGAAATAAATGAAGTCCCGTCTTTCCCGCGTAAACCTTGCACGCACTTGCAGACTGCAGCAGATGTTCCGATACAGAAGTCTCGAATGCGAAAATTGCTGCATAACTTCTGTTGCAAAACTGCAAAGCCATGATGTTTACAGCAGGCTTAATTTTGTTAAATATAAATCATTTAACTATACTTATCAATATCATATATGTATATGTATTGTTACAGATTGCCTAGGGATACATACATACATGCTTGCATACATACATAGATATTATACATACAAACATGTACACATACATACATATATACATACATACGTACATACGTACGTACATGCATACATACATTCATACCCTGTACTTTACTGTACAATAAATATAAATAAATAATAAATTAAATAAATAAATAAAAATTAATTAAATAATATGTTAAATAATATGTTAAGTAATATGTTATATAGTATGTCAGCTTTAGGTTAAAATGTTTTATTTCCTGAGCTATTTACAAGAGTAACATGACTCACACAGAAACAAGATGTCAACCTCAGACGGCGAAAAAACCAGCGAACAGCCTCTCAAGAAGAAAAGCACAAAAATTTCCACCAACAGACGGTGCTAAAAACGGTTCCAAGAGAACCAGGACGGTAAAACGGCTCAAAATTACCAAACAAGCCATTAACGCTGAGAGACTTAAACAAGGCTAGCAGAAAAAGACTGAGAGGAAACTCCCAGTCACGCAGGACCAAAAGCAAAATCTAGTCTGAGCCAAACTTAAACACGAGACCTTTTAAAAGGTCGGCTTTCCCACCAAAATGTACAGAAGGCGTACAGAGTACAACAACTCAACCTACTATTCTATTCGCCGTATTCAACGATAAAAGTCAAAGTAAAGTATCCCATATCTCACAAATGAGACGTAAATTATACTGTTTGGCGACAGTGGCAGAAGCACGGTGAGCGCAAATGCAACAACATATAGACCTAGATATAATTATAAAGAAGCCGTTTTGTGGCATGGAATTCATATGAATTTTCGTTATTCCACAGGCCTTGGGTATATTTATCTCTTCAGTTGCTTTCTGTGGTTGAATGAATGCTGTCAATAGAGGCCTACATATACACGCCTGTACAAAAATACATGCTATATTTGACCAATGTAAAATATAGTACTAAACACATATAGAACACACACGTCGTTATAAGTATGCCTGTCTACATATGCGATATACAACCTGTGTATGCGTGAGCTTATGTTTGGCATGACCCGAATGTCAGTTGACTGACATCGAACAAGGCATTTCATACCAAATGGGAGGAAAAGAGAAACACTCTCCCTCTTTGCTCCCATCGCTGTGTAACCAACGACTATGCTGGATAGGC
Organism: Norana najaformis; assembly: GCA_964023275.1. Classification (NCBI taxonomy): domain Eukaryota; kingdom Metazoa; phylum Annelida; class Clitellata; order Crassiclitellata; family Hormogastridae; genus Norana; species Norana najaformis. The sequence goes on along the minus strand of OZ029913.1, from coordinate 54,173,905 downwards.
AGCACAGACGAAGACGTGTAGCAGGTCTGGACTATACATATAAGAAGCACTGGATCTAACGAACGACCAGAAAGGGGAGGTCATTCAATTGCATTCGTAGCCGCCACATGACTGGCTCCACTACTGCTGCTATTACTACTACTGCTACTACAACTACTGTTGCTGCTACTACTACTATGATTACGAGTACTGCTGCTGCTACTACTACTAATAATAATAAGACGATTTATGTAGCGCTTTAGCACGGTCGAGGCCGAAAACAAGGGCGTTGTACATGAGTTCAACAATCAGCAAGATATTTTAAAAGAAGATAGGTTTGAGCGGTGAGTTGAACGTCTTCAGAGATGGTGCAGTCTTCATTGCTTGTTGAGGAAGACTGTCCCACGCAGCGGGTCCAGCGACAGAGTAGGAGCACTTGCCAGACCTCGTGAAAGGCCGGAGGATGTGCAGTTGATTTCTTAAAGAGAATCGCAGCCGACATCTTTTCTGGCTGCCTGCTACTCGAATGCAGAAGTCTGAAATGTAGTCCGGAATAAGACTGTTCAGTGCCTCGTGAATTTGTGATTGTAGGTGATCCGTTGAGGAAAGTAGGTTTTGTAGGTGATCCGCTGAGGAACGTAGGCTTTGTAGGTGATCCGCTGAGGAACGTAGGTTTTGTAGGTGATCCGCTGAGGAACTTAAGTTTTGTAGGTGATCCGCTGAGGAAAGTAGGTTTTGTAGGTGATCCGCTGAGGAACGTAGTTTTTGTAGGTGATCCGCTGAGGAACGTAGGTTTTGTAGGTGATCCGCTGAGGAACGCACATTAGATCAGTGACATGATCGAATGGTGCTCGCCATAGATGGTACGGGTAGCAGACGACTTCCACTCTAAAATGAAATGCTTTCGATGTACAGCAGCACTTTTTGTATCAGCGTTTGTGATTCCTCACAGAAGAAGCAAAGCTGTGTATCTTCCGCATAGCAGTGGTGAAGGAGACCATCTGCTTGTGTTATTCTCTCCACGTCAGCCGTATATAATATAAAAACGAGGGGCCAAGCACTGATCCTTGTGGAACACCACATGTACCAGCATGTAGTCGCCTCCTCTGCCAAATGTTCAGATCACGTGCGCTGATGTTGTTGTTATTGTTGATGATGATGACGATGAAGACGACGATGACGACAACGATGATGATGGCTTGAAACAATATTGGAATTGGAAGTGAAATATGCGTATACCCATATGTTAGGCTTAAACCTATATGTCACTATTTCATTGTCTAATGAGTTTAAAATTGGCTAAATGCACTACAGCATTGATGCATGACTCTTCATAGTAAAAAAACTAGGGGTAAACGGTTCGACTACTAAAACATATTAAATGCCTATTGTTAAGGCCACTCTGTAAAAATGTTGAGCAGAAGGTTGTAATCTTGAGCTACAACGCTGTGTAACCAATAAGTTGCAATTTCGCGGAGGAGCTGTTGCAACGACGTGTTATGGAGTTATGGAGTTTTCTGGTTTGCTTCTAACGTACACTTGCTAAATCATCAATGCTCATTCTCTGTGCCTCTTATCGCTCTCCTCAGTGTCGCTATCTTCTGCCCGCGTCTCTGCGTGTATGTCTGCATGTGCTTTCGTTCGTTTGCAATTATGTCTTTCTGCCAACCAGGGTATTGCTCTGTTACTTTGCCTAAGGATCTACAGATTATACTGGGAAATGAACGTGTGGGCTTGGCGCGTGTATATAGCAGGTTGTGTGCGTGCGCTATATATACACATATATATATAGAGAGAGAGACAGACAGAGACAGAAACAGAGAGAGACAGCCAGATATAAACAGAGATAGAGACAGACAGGCAGAAACAGAGAGAGAGAGAGAGAGAGAGAGAGAGAGAGAGAGAGAGAGAGAGAGAGAGAGAGAGCAACAGATCTATTAATTACTGTTGTTCTTATGAAACTGCGGTGATGACCGAACGCAGGTGATGAGTTCAGTTAATGGAATTGATGGACTGATTACAGATGGTTTCGTGGTTATGCTCGTAAAGTGTGTGCGTCGTATTCTAAGGCAAGTAACTCGTCAAGTAGGGCTGCGCTATATAGACCTAGGTCTAGGCAGGGCATAGCGAACGAAATATCGTAGTTATTAGTGCCCTAAGCCAACCCCAGGAAGCAGCTGTGGGTATGAAATGTTAACGACTTCAGTTTCTTAACCTCGGCATATTAGCTTCGGGTGGCCTGGTATTTCCCTCTCGGTCTTATCTTACCACCAACGGCGTACAGTTGCTATATTCATTTCATAGCTGAGCTCATGACAGAGCACTAGTGGAACTGAAGTCTTGAAATATCTTCCTGTCTTGACGGAATGTAACCCCCGACTTCTGGGATGACAGTCCAGCGTTGGACTATGATTTCGTAGTTTATCTCAGCCAGTCAGAGCAAACATCGGAACAACGCGAAGGCGAACGGCAATCAGATTCAGATGTTGCTGCTTACCCTTGTGTTACTTACTCTGGGATAGCCGACTCGGCAGCAGAAGTAGCAGCTGCAGCAGCGAAGCCGATGGAAGCCAAATGCTCTGCTGAGCCGCAGCTCAGCGGCTGCACTCCGCTGAATGTTAGCAGCCAGCCATTCGAATCAAGGTCGTATTGCACAGGTTATGAAACTTGGAGACCTGCGGGTCTACAGCTGCGAATTATAGCGCTCTGTATTCAGTAGCCAGTTAGCCGACACTATATCTCAAATATGTAGACATAGGCGGTTATTCGCTTGTACACCAATTCTTTATAGACATATTTCCTTGGAATACATTTCATTCTGTGCTTAAAAGCTGCCAAATAGGCCTGGAATACATTTCATTCTGTGGTTATGGGCTATGCTTGGCTTAATTTCGTGGCATAAATCTCGACACCTCAATTCTCAATGGGACACAGCATACGTGGCTGTACGCTGCCGCAATGCATGGGAAAGTTGAGTTGGTGTCTTGCTTTAGATAGCGCAAAATTTTCCTTAAACTGGGACAGAAAGTGGCCATGACCCCGCATTACGGACTGACCCAACAACCTAGCTCTTTGAGCTCAACTGATAAAGCGCCGGCGTTTAAACCAGTCTCCTGACGTGGCTTTTGTTAGTGGCGCTGAGAAATATCGGAGATTTAGGCTATATTAGCAGAAACGTACACGGGTGTGCTTGTAATCGTAATCGTAATCTCGAGAATTCTACAGCGCCCGACAAAAGCTAAGTCGCGGGAACCAGCTTATCCACAGGCGCTCAGTCAAAACAAAATCGATAGGCAAAAGGGTTCGGTTCTAGGTCGAGATCCAGAAGTCAGTGGTACAAACCTACAACTCACACACATATTACACATTATACAAAATAATTCCATCAAATAACATTTTAACTGTGTTTTGAAATTAATTACATTGGTTTTGGAAGTTAGCTGTGTGATCAAGAAATTTAAGAGAGATGATCCACATATGGAGAATGGAGAATTGTTTTATATTTGTGCGAGCGAAACATCTTCGGTATTTATTGCACGATCTGCTATAATGATCGCATACGTCCAGGTTGTGACAGAAAAAACCTATTAAAATTTACGGGTAACAGTTTCCTTTCAAAGTTCTACACAACTAAACCGATCTGCAGCTTAGCGAATCAATTCAAAGAGTAGTATTCCTAGGGGCCTGAAAAAGGGCTAATTAATTACTGGCTCTGAAATAGAGATGAGCACGGGCCGAAAAATCGCGGCCCGGCCCGCATCAAACAGGGCCCGGCCCGTCCCGACCCGCGCCCTAAAACTTGTGGCTTGGCCTGGCCCGGCCCGATGCTTAGGCCTATCTCTAATAGGTGTGCTGCGCGCCGTTAACCGCATGTTGTTTGTTTAATGTTCAGTGTAAGTATTAGACATTTTTAAATGTCTAACTTAAATTTGCCAAATGGACAAAATCTAATGGCAAAATATTGCGACAGCAGTTTTGCACAAGGACAGAGAAATGTGAAAAGCAACATTTAAAAAATACGGGCCGAAACTAATCGGCCTGGTCCGCCACGAACTCGGCCCTAGCCCTGGCCCTGGCCCTGGTCCCGGTCCTGGCCCCGGCCCCGGCCCCGGTTCCGGCCCCAGCCCGCGAAAAAAGAGCTGCCCGGCCCAGTGCTTATCTCTACTCTGAAGGAGCAAAATAAAAAATGTTGGCCGTACTCAGCGAAGAACAGCTACCGAACGAGAGCCACTAGGTTGAGGCAAGAAACGAACCGCTCGGCAGCCGACACGATCTGCTCAGTTATCAACAGTCATCAGGTTAAAGATCGCGAGTACCTGATTGCATCTGACATGATAAACGCGCTCTTTCCCATGAGAATTGGAACACTGTGCTATGTAGTAGTTACATAATTATCGCAATTATTCAAGTACAATACGCAGTCTAAGAGATCATGTGTGGTTTAATGAGCTATTCACAGCCTCACCATGTAAACATTTGTGCTGAAAATTGTTTTGTACATTAAAGTACCGCCACAAATGCACTCAATTCTAGTCAAATTATGTTCGAGCTCGTTTAACTCATCAGGTCAATCAATATGCAAAAAGCACCCAAATAACCGGAAAATGCACCAGTTTAGCATTTTAGTTGCACGTTGTCTCTCAGATATCATCTCAAAACGAGTACCCTCTGCATCATGACTAAGTAGCGGACGGTCTAAAACATCAGTCTTGTCAACTGGACGATGGAGGGGAAATGCGCACAGCTAATTTGGTAAACGCTGTAGATCAGAACAACCGTTCGCAAATACAGAACCACAGAACGCGACCTAGACGAAGGACAGTGTTCAAGAAGAATGCCAAGTTATCAGAGACAGACACAGGCAGACAGACAGACAGACAGGCAGACATACAGGCAGACAGGCAGACAGACAGAGACTCACTGTGTATGGTTCCATTGTCTTTTCAAATCATCAAATACAGTATCATATGTCTGTCGTAGAAGATCTTAGCACACTGTGCTGCATTCATTCGGTCGCACGAAGTGACAACCGCTGCGTCAATCCTCCTCCTCCTCCTCCTCCTCCTCCTCCTCCTTCTCCTCCTTGTCCTCTTCTTCAGTCGTCTCCATTCCGTCTCCAGTGTCATCTCCCAACCTTTGAGCCAAAGTCTCCACATCTAAGCAAGAGAGTGAGTGAGTGAGTGAGTGAACGAGCGAGCGAGTAAGTAAGTAAGTAAGTAAGTAAGTAAATAAGTAATGCATTTGCTTACAACTCCTACAATAGCATTCATTCGGTTACACAAAATGACAAATAGCTGCATCCTAGTTCAAGATATTATTATTGTTGTTGTTGCTGCTGCTGCTGCTACTGCTGCTGCTACTGCTGCTGCTGTTGTTGTTGTTGTTATTATTATTATTATTATTATTATTATTATTATTATTATTATTATTATTATTATTGCAGCCATGATCCTTGAACAAGTGACAATCCTCGTCTCTTGTTTTCGCACAATTTTTATGTCTAACGCAAACGCCTTTTAATCATAGCCTTTGATCTGTTCGTTTCATGCAAACCAATGCAGCAAGGGTCACGACCTTTGGAAGTCTGGTGACTGGGTCCCTAAGTCATATGATGATGACTGTATCAAGTTTCTCTACACGGTAGTTGAAGGTGGTTCCAGTAGATATTCAATCTATTTGAACAACGCCTTTGCACTGCTTCAGTCTCGTGATCTTACGAGCCGATGTTGGCGAGCACATGTATTCATTCCATTTAGGCCTAAGCGTCGCCCAAAATACAGATTCAGTCTAAATAAATATTTACTTGAATATGAAATAAGCTTACATTGTCACATTGCCAGTAATTGCATCATCATCATCATCATCATCATCATCATCATCATCATCATCATCATCATCATCATCATCATCATCATCATCATCATCATCATCATCATCATCATCATCATCAT